>JAGDYQ010000008.1:5782391-5930231 GCA_021962125.1 Bulinus truncatus
CAGAAGGGGCCAGACAAAACGCAGGGGGCCCCGGTCCCCCCGGCACGCTGTGGGCCTTCTATGGGGGTGAACGCGACAAAATTTGCATAACCTTTTTATCAGCGGCATGTTTGCGTGGCACAATTACAAAATTTTTGTCTCGTTTGATTATATCTTAATAGGGAGCCGGAGCCGTCAAATTTGTGAGCTGAGCCGGAGCCGAAAAATTTGGCGGCTCCGCAAGCCTGCAAGCCGGGCTAAGGATTGTGTGCTTTAGATTCAGGCTCGTTAGTTCGGTTTAGGATTGTTTAGTTGATCATGTTTAATTTAGGGTTGTTAGGTTTAGGACGGTGTAGTTGTCTAGCTATGTTGAATATAGGATTGTTATGTTTAATATTGCGTAGCTAGGTTTGAAATAAGATGGTGGATATAAGCAATCACAGAAAAAGTGAATTTCAATTTTAAATGTATTTGAATACATTTATTTACATTCTAACAGTTATGATTGTTTGATATTAGTTCCGGGTTTTCACCGAGCCAAATGTTATCAGTTTTAATAACTAAAATACTTGAAACATTATATTATTTTATATAAACTAATGACGTCTCCCATAGATATAATAATAATACTAATAAAAAACAACAACAAATAAATAATTAAATAAATAAATCAAGTAAAGGCGTGTTTGCCTCAAGTCATTTCTTATTTAAGAGCTGGCAACATGAAAACATTCTGGACAAGCAAGTATTCCAACTTCATTCCTGGCTAAAGTGACTAAGGTATGCCGGAATTAAAACGATGTTAAACAACATAAATTCATTTAATTAAAAAATGAAATTTACATAATTGATTGGCGCACACGCTTTTGAAACTAATCTGTAGTACATTTAAATAAAACTATATTTGAATAAAGCTATATCTATCTATCTATCTATCTATCTATCTATCTATCTATCTATCTATTCTTTTTTTTTCTATCTATCTATCTCTATATACATGTATATATATATTATATAATTTTTTTACATTTTTTGTTTTATTTTATCGTGTTATCATAGCTCAAATTAGTGAAATTTAAAAATAAATCCACAAATAAAAAAGATCCTTTCACAAATTGTTTTCGTAATACGAAACTGTTTTATAATCGAAAAAGTAAAAATATAAACAAACAAATACTTCAATATCCTTAGCAGAGTTTATCACATAGACGTAAAAGATAAGAGAAAAACTCCAACCGGACACGTATTTAAAAAATAACAGCCTGAAATGCTTGTTAGCATCTAACAGATTAGTTACAGCTGCAGATGCATACGATCGACTTGGCCAGATAACAATGATTCATCTTTGTGGCCAGATAACTAAAAGGTTAGGCTTTGGGTATCGCATACCCGGATGTTAAAAAAGGTAGTCGGAGAAGAAAAAGTAACGTATTTAAATGCCCATTGAATGTTTTTTCTTTTAACCATAATTTTTTTAAAATGCATACTTTTGATTTGTATTTTATATACAACATGGCCCTGAAGTAAATAGGATACATACAAAAAACGCTAGTAAATAAAACAGGATATATATATATATATATATATATATATATATATATATATATATATATATATATATATATTCTTGTTTTGTTTATCAATAAGTAACATAAATGTTTGCGTAAGACTTTTTAAAATCTATATTCAAGGGCAAATAAATAAACATGATAAGAACATACCTAAGCTTAATTCTCACTTTAGGGGGTTAACTGTCCATTTTAGGGGGAACCTAATAAAGCACTTGGCTTTTACATATGTCATTCACTTCGTGTGACGTAACAAACTTTTTTGTTTTAATCTAAAACCTTACGTTTACATGTAACATTTATCATTTGACCGAAACATATATATATATATATATAGGGCCTATATATATATATATATATATATATATATATATATACATATATATAAATGGTTGAGAATTATACATTTTTCTATCAAGAAATGATATTTTTTAAAAAAACCCATTGTGTTGAAAAATATATTTACGTGGATCCATTTATCGGACATTTTTACTGCTTTTGCCTTTGACAATTTTAGCTGTTTCTGTTTATTTTTGACAATTTTCTTTGTCTTTTGACACTTTATGTTATTTCCGCTCGACGGATTATATTCATTTGTCCGTCCTTGATGTTTTTGTGTAAAATTTTTTTACATTTTGTGCAGTTTAATTTTTTGTTTCGTTGTTTCAGTCAATTGACATTATTGTGTACGAATTTTTGTTTCCTGTTTCATTCAATTGACATTATTGTGTACGAAATTTTTGTCAATGACTTTTTTCTCTCTTTTTATGATTTCTTGTCTTTTCGGCCTTTGAATTTCATGGTGTTTTCATGGTGTCTTCGTTTTGTCTGTCTTTCTGTCTGTCTGTCTGTCCGTCATCACCCTAGATCTCAACAAACATAAGTCCTAGACCCATATATCATTTTGTAGGTCTTGGCCTGCCAAGAAATGACTTTCCTCCATTTCGCGATCTGACCTCTGAGGGCCAAAAAAGGGGCTTTTTTGCTTATATTTCAAATATAAATAATAAAAGCTAATCAAAGGGGCGTAATCATTATTTATTTTTGTAACAGCTATTCAACATGATTACTTCCCTCTCTATTTATCAAAATTCAGCAAAATCTATGGCTGTCACCCAGAAAAAAAATGCTCTAAAGTGTCCTTTGTCCGATACGGAAAAGACTTTAAATTCTTTTTTTTTTATTGCTACTATTTATCCTGTATTTTTTGCAGACATTTTGTGATATTTAGTCTTTATCCCTTCAACATTGTGTGTTGTTTTTGTGCTACAAGATGAAAATAAGCTCAACATAGCTTCTTTCGATTCACTGGGTTTGATCTGTTTCTTAGAGTCAAGTTAATTGTTTCACATACGCCAATTAAAAATAAAAAAGATATTTTGAAATTTTAACGAAGTTTCGTTTTCCACAAAGAATATACCACGAATGTTTACATTCATATTTTTAAATCTTCATCTCACCCCCCGTACCTTATATGTAAAGCCAGTTGGGAAGGGGGGGATTTACGATACATGTTAATGTCGTCTATGAACAAAACATAACTTGTTTATGGACTTACAATATAGGATGGGGGGCCATCAAGGTCATTCTGACATTTGCAGCACATTCACTACCCACTACTCATGTCTTTGTACTACCCAGATACCTGTTCTCAGTACAGAGTTTCATGTCTTTGTACTACCCAGATACCTGCCCTCAGTACAGAGTTTCATGTCTTTGTACTACCCAGATACCTGCTCTCAGTACAGAGTTTCTGTGTCTTTGTACTACCCAGATACCTGCTCTCAGCACAGAGTTTCATGTCTTTGTACTACCCAGATACCTGCCTCAGTACAGAGTTTCATGTCATTGTACTACCCAGATCTGCCTGCTCTCAGTACAGAGTTTCATGTCTTTGTACTACCCAGATACCTGCTCTCAGTACATAGTTTCATGTCTTTTATATTTCTCACAGGATCTATTACAAAGTTTATGTTCTATTTTTCATTCTTGCAAATCCTTCAGTGATTGTGATTGGTTTACTTCTATACACAAATATATTGATTTATTCGATCGTACAGCCCTAGTCAATCACTTGTTCCTATCTTTGAACCAACACCCACAATAGGTAGGCCCTACAGTATTAGTCCATTCTGTCACCCACAATAGGTAGGTCCTACAGTATTAGTCCCTTCTGTATCCCCAACCATAGCTGAGTATACATACATACAGTGGCCATGGTTACACCATGGATAACATCAAGAACTGGCGTAGATGCAAGCCAGAAACTATTTCTATTGACCAACAGACAATAAATTAGTAATACTAAATATATTAAAATGTCTTCAAGTCGGTTTCGGTCAGCATACAAAAGTTTGTCTGCTTAAAAAAAAACATTTACTTGCCTCATTAAAATACATTCTGTATTCATGAATGCTGTATTTTGTTTTTCAATACTAATGTATTCTGTATCCATGAATGCTGTATTTTGTTTATCAATACAAATATATTCTGTATTCATATATGCTGGCTATAATGCTGTATTTTGTTTATCAATACTAATACATTCTGTATTCATGAAGGCTGTATTTTGTTTATCAATACTAATACATTCTGTATTCATGAATGCTGTATTTTGTTTATCAATACTAATATATTTGTATTCATATATGCTGGCTATAATGCTGTATTTTGTTTATCAATACTAATACATTCTCTACTCATATATGCTCGCTATAATGCTGCATTTTACATCAATACAAATACATTCTGTGTTCATATATTCTCGCATTTGTCTATCAATACATTCTACTCATGTATGCTGCATTTGACTCATTTGTATATCAATAAATGAAGTCAATGATTTAAATGTGTTAGCAAGTGTATCATTAAATGAAAGATTTGTTACGTTCTCACAGTGGAAATTTCCACAGCTAGATAAAAAGAAACTTTAATAAATATGCTCGACGACAGCTAGGATATAAAGCGATAGTTATCAATCCTATTAAGAACGGCAATCTCACCTTGAAACTATCCAGATCGGGTTGCTTCCTTGTAAACAATAACGGAAGCTTTTATAGAAATGTTAAAGAAAAAAATAAAAAAAAATGACCCGGTTTAAAAAACAACCTGGGGTGAGATGGTACAAAGTTTTACTTGTAGAGGAACAAGGCGCTTCACTCACAACACACACAAACACACACAAACACACAAAAACTGCCGGGTTGTCTGCCCCTCACTCACAGCCACGAAACGAGGTTAAAAGGACAAAAAAAAAAGGGGGGTTTCGGGTCGATGCAAGAAAGTAGCCAGGTGGGGTGGGGAGACGGCAGGGGTGGATGGTGGAACATTAGCAACATAGAGTTAAATCACTTTAATCGGGGAATGGGGGGGGGGGGGCTAAATGAATGTTGTATGCTGGAACATTATTAGCATTAAGAGAGTCAACGACTTTTGAGCAGGAGGAGTGGGGGCGTGGAGGGAGGGAGGGGGGTAAAAGTGTTTGTTAGAACATCAGCAATAAGAGGTTTATTTCCATACCTTCCCCACACACACACATACATGTACATTATTTAACAATAAAAGAATTGACCAGGAAAGGCAACAGTGTAGACAACAAAATAGAAAGAATAAAAAAACCCAGGACCAAAAAAAAACGTATAATAGACAAGTAAGGAATGAGTTCGTCTTTGTGTGTGTTTGTGTGTGGTAGAGAGAGAGAGAGAGAGAGAGAGAGAGAGAGAGAGAGAGAGAGAGAGAGAGAGAGAGAGAGAGAGAGAAACCGACATGCTAAGAGGAATATGTTACCCAATGTTTTCCTGACATTTGACAGCTATCACTGAGCCCTACCTCCCTATTGCCTTCTATTTATGTGTGTAATGTGGGAGCATGTTTGTGTGTGTGTGTGTGAGTGTATGTGTGTGTGTGAGAGAGAGTATTTATGTGTGTGTGAAAGAGTGCATGTGTATATGCAAGTGTTGAGTATGTGTGTGTGTGTGTGTGTGTGTGTGTGTGTGTGTGCGTAAGTGTGCTTCAGCTTGCACAAAAACTACATAATCGACCAGTAATTAACTGGTATGCTATCAACACAACAGGTAACCGGGTAGGTGGACGAGTGTGTGTATGTGTGACAGACAGAAAGTACAGTTAAAGGAACACAGCCCGCTGTAGAGGTCAAAGGTTAGGCCAAAGGAGTCATCGGTGGAAATGTTTTGTTTATTTTAAAAATAGCCACTTTTGTGGTCATAAAGTTGAACTCTTTTTTTAGAGAAAAAAGGAAGGATAACTGCATGTGATTGAGCATCGGGTCCTTAATTGAGATATGCGTCATGTTTGGCATTGATCTGGGAGTCACGTAGAACAATGAGATAGAGGAGGTCACGGTTATATTAAACTGATCAAGATGGTGTGTAACAATGGTCGGGATGCCGTTTGAGATGGAAGTTATACTGTACGGCGTGAACTCAGGAGTCATGGTTATAAAATAAAGATTGGTCTGGCGTCTGCTGCGTCACGTGAGACGCGCACAAATCAAGCCACCTGTAATGGCTGATTTGGGAGTCAATACATACCCATTACGGCGTCATCTAATACATGTAATTTTGCGTCAATTAATACGTTGGTATTGGCGTCGGCAAAACGTGATATTGGCGTCAAGTAAAACGTGATATTGGCGTCAAGTAATCATAATATTGCTTCATGTAAATAAATGATCTGGCCTTATGTAAATAAATGATTTTGATGTCATATAATTTATGATCTACAAGTTATGTATTAAATGAGGTGAGTGGCACTGAAGTTACAAGGCGAAACTCTAAGGGGAACTGTTGACATTATAAAGTTTATCACACAGCTACAACATGTTAGTCAAGTATTATAAAGTTTATCTCTTTTGAAATATGTAGAGCTTTAAGAATATCATTCAAATTGTCTTCTACGTATTGGCTCACTCAGATAGTGTACACATTGTATTTACATATTGGCTCACTCAGATAGTGTACAAATTGTTCTCTTACATATTGGCTCACTGAGATAGTGTAAAGCAAATTGTCTTCTTTACATATTGGCTCACTCAAATAGTGTACAAATTGTCTTCTTGAAATACTGGCTCACTCAGATAGTGTATAAATTGTCTT
The DNA here is from genome assembly GCA_021962125.1 of Bulinus truncatus. NCBI lineage: Eukaryota > Metazoa > Mollusca > Gastropoda > Planorbidae > Bulinus > Bulinus truncatus. Next base: position 5,789,053 of record JAGDYQ010000008.1, read on the forward strand.
CTGGAAATACTGTGCTCACTCACTCAGATATTGTTTGCCATTGCGAAAGAAAAGTACGAGTGGATGATGGAGAATTATTTCAGAGGTCATGACCTCTCAGGCATCGGCACTCAGGAACCAATTATTTGGAAACTCAACAGGTGAACAACATGGAGGAGCCATATTTCTTTTCTTCGTCGAATTCTCTGTAAAAGTTCATGCTTTGAATTTTGTTTCCCATCGCAGCTGAGAGATACCCCACACTTTGATTATATCCGACTGGGTTGGATTTTTGGAGCAGAAAGGAAAGTTGAACGAAAACTGAGGAGAAGATGTTATTGAGGGAATGATGCCCATATGGGTAACCGCGAGGGGCTAGCTACCCAAACATGTGTGTCTAGTTGGGTAGCCACCAAAGACACCCTTCGTATTAATTCATTGGTGGGTTAGTATGATTAGAGGGGCCCCAAATGACGAGATCTGTCACGGCAGGAGATCGCCGAGGGCCCCAGCTGGTGGAGATCGCCGAGGGCCCCAGATGGTGGAGAATATCAGGGCCCCCAGATGATGGAGAATACCAGGGCCTCCAGAGGGGTAGATCGTCATCGTGAATGAGAACCAACGGGAATTTTCCAGATCAAGGCAAAAGATCCTTCTTTGTCTTCTGTTGTGTCTTCACGGGCTTCATGGCCATTGCAGTATCATTTATTGTGGAGATGAAAGAAGGTTGTTACACCCCCCCCCCCCACCTTCCCCCCCCGCCCCCCCCCAGCGGTTTAAGAGGATCTAAGAGATAAACATCTCATACTTACAGGGACTTCACAGATATCAGGTTGACAGTGTTTGTTGAAGATGGCTGCCTCATGGATACAATTTACAACGCTACGATGGTGCTGACAAACAGGTGTGTTTTACAGTACACTATTTACCTATTTGACAGTCAAACTGAATTAAGAAAAAATGTTGGGTCGGTTCTACAAAAAAAAAATTGAAAGTTGACTGGAACTGAAACAATTGCGTCAAAATCCTAAGATTAAAAGGGCCTACTTAGTAGAGTAGCAATAAGGTCTGTCCAATGTTAATCATAATACCGGATTTGTTGAGAGAGACGGATTTGGACACAAAGCGTGATGAACAACAATGCAGATTATTTTGACATTATCATATGTGGGTCACAACCAACGACTTCGATGTTACAGACGGGAGGTGGGGGGAAGGGGGTGACTACTATTATAGCAAACATTATTTGTTAAAGAAAAAGTGGAATTATACTTCATCAATTATTTTCAACATCCTATTTTTAAAAAATGTATTTTTAGATTTACGAAATTTGGTCATAATATCGAATTAAACTTCCTATTTTACAGCTGGGAAAGAAATTGTCAATGCCAAGAGCCAACTTTCTTCTCTAACTTTTAAAACTTTATTGCCTTGGACTGTTGGAGAGCTCTACAACTGTCGTGAAATGTCATTTAATTTCTACAAAGGTCATTTAGGGCTTAGGCTATATTACAAGATCATACAATAGTCTTTTAAGCCCGAGTTTTATCTTCTTCTGTTGAATAATATGACTGGTTTGTTAGTTCTTCGTTAGTGTGGTTGTTTGTTAGTTTGATTGTTTGTTTGATGGTTTATTTATTTGCTTGTGTCATCTCACATTGTCAATGATATTTTTAATACATCTTATAATTTTAAAATATCAGAATTCAGACACGTTTGGGTAGGGGAAATTTTGACGATACATTCAAAGTTGGCACCTCTTAATCCTATTCTGAGCTGAAATGAATTAGTCTTACGTTACTAACCTAAATGTTCAGTTGTCATAGAGACATAAACAGCGCATGCCGTGGTTCCCACCATGTCGACTTCGCAAGGGGACACAGCTACAACATGTTATTCAAGTATTATAAAGTTCATCTCTTTGAAATATGGTATTTCTCAACATCATTCAAATTGTCTTCTTACATATTAACTCACTCAGATAGTGTACAAATTGTCTTCTTACATATTGGCTCACTCAGATAGTGTACAAATTGTCTTCTTATATATTGGCTCACTTAGGATAGTGTACAAATTGTCTTTACATATTGGCTCACTCAGATAGTGTATAAATTGTCTTCTTACATATTGGCTCACTTAGATAGTATACAAATTGTCTCCTTACATATTGGCTCACTCAGATAGTGTACAAATTGTCTTCTTACATATTGGCTCACTCAGATAGTGTACAAAATTGTCTTCTGAAATACTAGCTCACTCACTCAGATATTGTACAAATTGTTGTGTATACTACATGAGGCGATGCACAATTACTTTTTTCTCCCTTTTGATACAATTGTTGTGTATACTACATGAGGCAATGCACAATTACTTTTTCCCCTTTGATACAATTGTTGTGTATACTACATTAGGCGCAGATGCACAAATTACTTTTTCCCCCTTTTGATACAATTGTTGTGTATACTACATGAGGCGATGCACAATCCCAAATGTCTGTAGTAATATATGTATATTATTCCACAATACATTCATTCAATCCACGAATCCCTTGTCGTTCACAACATAACATTTTATGACTGTAAGACATGCAAACATTCTTTTAACTCATTAAAACGTAATAAAAAAAAAGTACACGATAAAAAATTATCTAAAAATAAAAACTTTTAAAAAATAGACTTTTATTAAAATGCATACAAATATTTATAAAAAAAAAAAGCTTTCGAATTCGACCCCCCTCCTCCCTGCCCTAGGTACGCCTCTGACTTATTTAAGCCGTTTTTATTTTTTGTTTTCGGATGTTTGCTGATTGATGCTGGAAAACACAATGAAAAACATCAAGAAGCTCTCTTCTCATCACACTTACGGTCAAAATTAAACTTTGATGTCTCGTGATTTATTTTTTCCCAATTACATTTATATTACTTATAACGTTAAAAAAACAACTGAAATTATACTAACAATACTAATTTTCATACTAATAATAATAATAATAATAATTCTTGTCACCACAACTGAAGTGTCTTTAACAGATTATATATTATAACTTTTATACTCCTGGTATATTCATAGTTAATCAGATATTAACATCAACTGTGAAATCCTTTAAACCATTGTATCCCTGGCACAGAATACTCATTAGCAATTGGATTTATTTTACGATACATTAACTGAGAGTTTCATTAAACTCCACACAGTAGCAGGGATGAGAGGGTGGGGTGGGGTAAAAGTGTTTTACTTTCTATCATGAAAATCCAATCAGGTGTCGACATTTATCGATTTCGATCGATATCAATGGGCCACAAAATATTATTAAGAAGTAAAAAATATGAAATTTTATACTTGCCAAACTATTTCATTTATAGAGCGATCCCTTAAATACGAAACTCAAAGCAAACGACTTGAAACCAGACCAAAAACAAATGCTATAGAATCCGAATCTGCTTCGACCGAACCGTTCCTACAGCAAACTAAGCGACTAAGATTCCCCCCCCAACCCCACACACACACCACCACCACCACCACCCTCCGTCCTTGATGAGTCTTTGATTTTTTTATTTTGTTGACCTGAAGGAAAGGTTATTGGAATAATTGTCAGTGGCTCGGGTTAAAATACTTAGCAGTTTGGGTTTCAGGAGTGGGTTCAAAGATTTGTTTGTTGTTGTAAAGTTCCTGAAAGTACGAGATAAAAAAGATGTATCATCAGATCCTATAAACCAGTGGTCCCTAATCCCGGACCGTTTCCCGGCCCGCGGATCGAATGGTACCGGACCGCCCAAAAACATTAAATTATTTTCTTTTTTTTATTTTACAGTGGAGTATTTCTCTCGGGATTGTGCGAGACTTTCCATGGACGAGAAATAATCAACGTCTCGCCTCCTCCTCCCCGCTCCCCTTTACTGCGGGCCGCAGTGGCCATTACCATCAAACGATGACCAGTCCGTGGCGAGAAAGTTAGCGGACCACTGCTATAAACCATCAACGGGACTATTTTTTTTTGTTGTAGTGGTAGTGCCCTTTTTCATTCCCACCGGAGCCAGAGACAGTGCAACGGTCAAGGAGGCACCACGGGAGACATAAGTTGGTGACCGAACACGCCTGGAGTTGAGCACGTGATCTCTCAGCTACATGAATATCGGACTACAGCTTGCTGATCCGACTAAATGCTAAAAGTGCCGCATGAAAGATTATTAATATTCTCAGCATCAACCCTGGACAGCGCTCTTTGTTTAGGGCACCCTATATTGCCCTTTGCCTAGAACCTCACAAAGAAACACAAGGGCGGCTCTGAGCACTCAGAATTCAAACGGGTCAAGCAAGATGTGTATGTTTGTTTTGTAGTGCTTTCCCTTGGTCTCATGCTCCCTGTATGCCACGTAAAGAATTTTGTATGTCCATTTCAGATATATTAGAGTCAATGATTAGGAAGTATTTGGTACTATTATTTACCACAAATATTTAACTTTTGCATTAAAATCGCGATTATTTTTTTACCAATCAAATTCAATGGGATCCAGGAATAGATTCACCTTTTTTAATAATTTATATAGGTCAAAAAATGATTCAGAGCTTGAAACGAGATTAGGAAATCGATTGACAAGAATTCATTTCTTTGAGGAATCATAGACTATAGCGCAGACAAAACAAAAATAGATCTTTAAAAAATATGAACTTTCTTTAACAAAGAAACAAAAAACTATTTTCACGAAAGAAAAAGTTAATGATGAGGCTTCTTACACAGTGCCGTCTTATGAGTGTTTAGAGTGTATCTATGAGGGCCTCGCACTAGTGAATAATTTTGATAATGCCTATTTGAAATGTCATTATTAGACTCTTTGGGTTCTGTAAGATCGTGAGCCTATAGTGACTATAGGAGGATAACACGACCTTGGTCTTACTTTCTCTACTACTCACACAACCTACCCAATTAGGTCTATTTAATGATTGATTTATCTGTAAAAACTAAACATTAAAGTGTGTCGGCCACTACATGCTAGGACTAGATTTCATGCCGGTTCGTCATTTTTATATACATGTATTATATAGGTCATAGAAAAGACAGTTGGCTCCAGAACGTAGCCAGGGGAGCACTGGGGGTTCCCCCTCCCCGCTAGGTGTGGAGTGCCCTCCCCCTTAAAAAAGAAGAAAAAGAGGAAAAATAAAGAAAAAGTAAAAGGTGCCTCCTTATTGGGTATTGGTGCCTCTCTGCTTACTTTGACCTATGCTAAGCCTGGTTGGCTCATTAACGTTGTTTTTGTTAGGAAAATGGTGTATGTACATTTTGTGTGTGTGTGTTGACATTTGATGAATTGACACATTATAATTTAAATTCAACTGTATGAGCTATTTGAATATGAAAAGAAATGATCTTATAATTAGTGCAATCTACAAACCATTCACTCTGTCTGTTTTTTTCGTTAATATGTTTGTGTATGCCTACCTAAAAAATCTATCAATATATCTTAACTGGCAAAAACATAATATTTATCTATCTGTAAAGTTATCAACCATTTTACATGTTAGATGACGAAAACGATAGCTACATTTGAGTATACATGTACAAAGTGTGTTGATTATCTAAACATTGTTCTAATCACAGCAGATAAAATCGATTGGCGTGTCGTGACCTACAATCATGCTGAAGATGTTTGTATACATGTACAAAGTGTGTTGATTATCTAAACATTGTTCTAATCACAGCAGATAAAATCGATTGGCGTGTCGTGACCTACAATCATGCTGAAGATGTTCGCTGTTTAAGCGTTCCATCAAAACAAAACAGTTCATAACATAAACAACAATAAGACGAAAAAAAAAACTAAGCTTGTAAATCTCATTTTAAATTAAATTTGATTTGGACTTTACCTATCAGTTTCAAACCTTAAACTTTACTAAATTACACCAGATTTATGTTTTACTTATCAGTTTTAAACATAAACTGACTAAATTACTAGATTTGGGCTTTACCTTTCAGTTTAAAACCTATAAAACTGGGATTCAAATTACATTAGATTTATGCTGTACCTATCAGTTTCAAACATTATTTATTATTGCTATTACTTTACTGCTAAACTACATTTTAGATACAATATTTTTTTTCCTCAAGTGTGTCGAAAATAAAAGTAAACAAAATGGATCCACATTAGATAGAAAGCTATCAATTATGACAAGTCTCGGTATATATAATGGCACATGTTGTGATGTATAAGTCAGGCTGATGCTGAACTTATTTTGTTTATGTTTAACCTGTTCATATAATATCATAATATGTCAATATCTTCTAAAACCGAAATTTCCTTTAATAATTTGGACCAATGAACGTAGGGTCCCAGTGTACCATGAATCCCCCCTCCCGACTTATTTCTTCATGGTTAATGTTTTCTGTAAGTAGACATCAGACTTTCCACCTACTTTGTGGCAAAAAACAAGGTGAATTTGCATAACTATCCATTTACCTAGTTACCTAGCTACCTAACCTATGCTGACTAGATAGGCTATATGCCTAGTTACCCACCTAACCATTACTGACTATTTAACTATCTACCTAGTTACTTATCTATCCAATCCTAACTAGATAACTATCTACCTATCAAGCTAACCAATACCTTCCTAGATACCTATCTACCTAGTTACCTAACTTAACAATACAGACTAGATACCTTCCTACCTAGTTGCTTACCTAACTAATACCTACTTACCTACCGAACTATCTACAAATTATCAACTTACCTACCAACCACCTTACTTACTGACCTACCAATCTACCAATCTACCAATCTACTTACTGACATGTCATTCCACACCTACTTACTGACATACCAATCTACTTACTGACATACCAATCTACTTACTGACCTAACAATCTACTTACTAAATAATCTCATTAATCTACTTACTGACATACCAATCTACTTACTGACATACCAATCTACTTACTATCCAATCCATCTACTCTACTGATCTACCATTTTTCTTACTGACCAACCGATCTTTACTTAATAACCTATCTGGTACAGATAAAATATTCTCTGTCTTCAACACAGAACAGTGTACAAAAAATGAGTCACATATCAGTACAAGTCAAGTGTATATTGTGTCAGTCAGTACAAGTCAAGTGTTTATTGTGTCAGTCACAAGTCAAGTGTATATTGTGTCAGTCAGTACAAGTCAAGTGTATATTGTGTCAGTCAGTACAAGTCAAGTGTATATTGTGTCAGTCAGTACAAGTCAAGTGTATATTGTATCAGTATATTGTGTCAGTCAGTACAAGTCAAGTGTATATTGTGTCAGTCAGTACAAGTCAAGTGTATATTGTGTCAGTATAATGTGTCAGTCAGTACAAGTCAAGTGTATATTGTGTCACAAGTCAAGTGTATATTGTCAGTATATTGTGTCAGTCAGTACAAGTCATGTATGTTGTGTCAGTCAGTACAAGTCAAGTGTATATTGTGTCAGTCAGTACAAGTCAAGTGTATATTGTGTCAGTCAGTACAAGTCAAGTGTATATTGTGTCAGTCAGTGTACAAGTCAAGTGTATATTGTATCAGTATATTGTGTCAGTCAGTACAAGTCAAGTGTATAATAGTCAGTCAGTACAAGTCATGTATATTGTGTCAGTATAACGTGTCAGTCAGTACAAGTCAAGTGTATATTGTGTCACAAGTCAAGTGTATATTGTCAGTATATTGTGTCAGTCAGTACAAGTCAAGTGTATGTTGTGTCAGTCAGTCAGTACAAGTCAAGTGTATATTGTGTCAGCAGGTTGTGTCAGCCGGGCTACAAGTCAAGTGTATACTGTGTCAGTGTACTGTTCCACACTGATGCCTGTACAATAGAGAACTCGATGCCCCATGCTATGTTATAAGAAATTGTTTTATTTCCAATTGTTATATTTACCCACTGGCGGTGGAGCAGGGGCGGCGGCTCCCAAAACTTTAAGGTTGGCGCCGCCCCCCTGAATTTCCAGTCTGCCCCCCCCTAAAATTCTAACTTTTTTAACTTTGTAATCTATTCATTTTATATGTATCATTTTCATTTTCATAATTCATTTGATTTATTTCTTAAATTTAATATTTGAAAGAAATTATTAATTAATTGACATTTTACAGTAATCACATTATTGAGAGTTGTTGTGGCATATTTTAAAATTAGTTGCAAGTACCCGGTTTTCTGTTTATTTAAGAAGCGTAATTTGACGTTTAATTAAGATTTAAAATAAGACGCGTAAAAAAGGGTTTATTTGCATGCAAATTGCAATAAAAGGGTACATTTATCTTAAAGCAATGTGATACACAACATTTTTGGCAGTTCCTCTCTCTCTTCCCTCCTCCCCCTCCCTCTTTCCTTCCCTCTCTCCTCCGTCTCTCTCCCTTTCACTCCCCCTCCCTTCCCCTCTCTCTCTCCCTCCCTCCTCCTTCCTCCCTCTCTCCCTCTTTTAGGCATGACTGGTCACATGATAATCAGCAGATGAAGGAATGGAATGTAATAATGTAGTAAGTAATGTGATATTTGGTTCCCCCGTACCGATCATATTTATAGTAAGTTAGCTATGTGGGAGAGAAGCTCGTAAAACCTGAAATCGGGGTAAAAGTTTGCCAATTTTCATGTCTTTGATATCCAAAATAATTAATTACAATTAAAGTACCCATTGAGAAAGAACGAAACCTGTTTAAGAACATTCCCTTGTAATTTTGTGTACGTGTACCTTAGTGGCGCAACCAGCAAAAATGCTGGGGAGGGGTTTCACATATTGAAAAAAGACAGTTTGACAGTCTTTGTAACTTTATAACGTAAATTATGTATTGATGATTAGGCCTGGGGGGGGTGGTTCATAAGTATAGAGAAGTACTGCCATCTACCGGAATGACGGCAAATGTAATTTTTAAAGAAAATACGATTATTTATTATCTTTCATAAATAACTTTTTGTTTATTGAGTTTCCTGTTTCCGGGTTTCATATTCATCATCATTCATGATAATTATCAGTAATTTTCTGATCTAATTTCACCATTAAATTTGTAAACAAGCTGACATTACGAATCAGTTGACAGAAGTGCTCAATGTTCATTTTTATCTCTTTTAATATATTATTTTTTAATAATATCGATTAAATACTTGCTACAGAATTACTATATTCTATTATAGAATTAAGGGGGTAAAATGTCTTTCGGTCATATTATGTCTTGCCCTCCCCAATTTTCAAGGGGGCGCCCCCTTGAATTTTGGCTTGCCCCTTAAAATATTCTTCGTTCCGCCGCCGGTGTATTTACCATTGTTGTTTTTTTCATAGTGGATTTATAACATCTAGGCATATTTAACTTGTTAAAACTTTATCAACACAATAAATTCTAAATGTACGAATGTAATTCAACATTTGTTTGAGAGAAGACAATCAAATACACAAGCAAGGACCGACGATTTTTATTTGATCCGGGGTTTCCAGGATTTTTCTTCTGAGTAGCCACAACTGGGAGATGAATATATGACTGAGATTGATAGTTGTGGGTTGTTTAATTAATAGCAGATTGATATTGTGTGTGATAGATTGACAAGAATCAGAAATCAACAAGTACAAATCGGGAAAAAGAGGGTGTGGTAAAATATAAACATTTTTTTTTTTTTAAAGTTTAATCTGATAGATTGCTAGCTCTTACATTATGGTGGCTGCTATTGCCAGAAGGCATTTTAAATAAATAAATGAAATTAATTGAATTACCTACCTTTAACTCACTACTGGACCTGCTACACTTCCTTTAATTAACCGAATTAAAAATCAAAGAAAACGTTTAAGTTGAATAAAAAATTCATGGGCAAATCAATTCTCTGTTAACCTACATGAACGAAATAAGTGTAACCAAATCTATTCAAGTATTATGCCCCCTTTTTTTTTCTTTTTTATAAACCGCATTGCTCGGAGCGCCTGGGTGGACGTTTTGATGGGAAAGATGGGGGGAGGGCGTGGCCGAGGGGAGGTAATGCGATAAGGGAGGCTATATTTTTAGACCTCGGCAGAGGGATAATGGATTGGTAAGTGGTATGTTGGTTTCAAACGTTCTGGTGGCCTTGGAGAGGGAAGGGGGTGTACAAAGGAAAAGGGGGGGGGAATACTTGTAAGGAGTCTTCGTGTAGTAGGGAGCCCCCGGGGAGGGGGATATGATGTAGGAACGTGAGGAACAATCTGATGCTGAGACAGGAGCTGTTGATGTAGGTGGGGTCACGTGGTAAATGTCTGATAGCATCTTTGCGTGTGTGCATGTTTCATTTTTACAGATTGTGCTACGTTTTACAACTGTGCTACTTTTTGAGGCAATAGTGAACAAAGAAAAGTTCCAAAGTAGCGCAAAATTACACTTTGGATGTATTTTCCAAACTTCAAAAGGTTAAACAAAATGCTATATTGTGCTACTTTTACTAAGAGTACTTTGAAACGCTCTTGGCCACGCCACCGCAACGCTGTGTTTGTTTACAGTAAGAAAGACGGGCTGGAAGAAGTAGGCAATAGAACTTTCTCTTACTGTGAGCTACTGTTTTGTTTTAAAGATATAGCTGTAGCACAAGTGGCTTATGAAGATATAACTGTGCACATGTGCAATTGTACATAGCTCATGAAGATAGTAATTGTAGCATGCACATAGCTCGCGAAGATATAACTGAAGCACATGTACAGCTGTACATGGCTCATGAAGATATAATTGTGTAGCACATGTACATGGCTCATGAAGATATAACTGAAGCACATGTACAACTGTACATGGCTCATGAAGATATAATTGTAGCACATGTACATGGCCTGCGAGTTATAACTGAAGCACATGTACAACTGTACATGACTCATAAAGATATAATTGTAGCACATGTACATGGCTCATGAAGATATAACTAAAGCACATACAATTGTACATGCTCATGAAGATATAATTGTAGCACATATACATACCATGAAGATATATATGCATATCCTAATATATAAAAATGCAATGATATTAAAGGCATTTCATTTTAAAGATAAATGAAAGCGATTTTCCTGGTATTTTTTCTTTCTTTGAAAAAAAAATTATTTTTCAAATTTGAGTATTGTCAAGTATACTGGTTTCTGGTCAAGTCTTCTGGAGTCTGGTCATGTCTGCTGGAGTCTGGTCATGTCTGCTGGGGTCTGGTCATGTCTGGCTGAATGCCTTCAATCACAGGCCCATGAGTTCATGAGTCATGTTCCTGGAGTCTGGTCGTCTGCTGGAGTCTGGTCATGTCTGCTGGAATCTGGTCATGTCTGCTGGAGTCTGGTCATGTCTTCTGGAGTCTGGTCATGTCTTCTGGAGTCTGGTCATGTCTTCTGGAGTCTGGTCATGTCCTCTGGAGTCTGGTCATGTCTGCTGGAGTCTGGTCATGTCTTCTGGAGTCTGGTCATGTCTGCTGGAGTCTGGTCATGTCTGCTGGAGTCTGGTCATGTCTACTGGTTTCTGGACATGTCTTCTGAGTCTGGCTTCATGTCTGCTGGAGTCTGGTCATGTCTACTGGTTTCCTGGACATGTCTTCTGAGTCTGGTCATGTCTGCTGGAGTCTGGTCATGTCTTCTGGAGTCTGGTCATGTTTTCTGGAGTCTGGTCAGCGTCTCAGGCCCGTAGCCAGAGGGAGGCTAGGAGGGGGCTGAGCCCCCCTGTGCATGACCTGAGCCCCCGTGCATGATTTGAGTTTTTTGACAAAATTTTAATAATGACGGCTATAAAACATCAATCATTTTGTTTAATAATCAATAATAATAAAAAAACTTAAAGTGTATATTTTGGCAATCATTCAGGCTATTTATAGATACTTACATATATAGCTTATCTAATTTTGGGCATAAAAGATTGAATCTTATTGGTTCACTTCTGGGTATTTTGGGCAGCATTGGCATTTGGTGCTTCAACAGCCGAGGTGAGAGAGCAGTTTCTCAACTCCTCACACGAATGCTCACCCCATATCGCAGATCATCGTTACCAAAGCGTCTAAGCAATCTTTTCCTCTGCTTGCATTTGAAAAGATTTAACAGACAATCTGAATGCTGAAGCATTTTTAGGTAAATTCCGTGCTAAACCCAGCCCGTAGCCAGGTCAAAGCAAGCAGGAGGCACCAATACCCAGCAAGGGGGCACCTTTACTTTTTCTTTATTTTTCCTCTTTTTCTTCTTTTAAGTGGGGGACACTCCACACCTAGCGAAGTTTGCAAATTTTTGAAACGTATAATAATATAAGTTCGCAACAAGTGCCGACGAGTGGGGTGGCAGGGGGGCAATGCCTAGGGCCTGGCGAGTTTTAGGACCCGGACTGAGCTGGCCAATCAACTTTTAAAAATATTAATATCAGCCCATGGGCCCGAAATTTCGCAACCTTGTAATAGTTTTATATATTGATATCTTCTGAGGACAACTAGCAACTTAAATAAGTTAATAAAATAACATTGGCTTCTGACTTCATTTTTATACATATGCATAATAAAATAATAAAGTACAAACTCCGTGATTTCTGAGTGATGGCTTAATTTGCAAATTTACTTTTAGCAGAATTAATTTTATTTTGAATTGAATAATTGCGACTGTTTTTGATGATAGACCTGTTCCCTTAGTTAATATTTATAATGAAATATCACAGCAATTATGGGTTTTATTCATTATCCTGTCGTTCTTCCCGGATTGTACGTTAAACAAACAGTATAATAATATAAATCAGGTATCTATTATGTAACAATTGTGTCGCAGAACTATTGGTCAATATATTTATAACAGGAATCAGAAATTGCTCAGCCTCAATAAATTTTTATCAATAAAACTCTTTTTACTATTTAAATTATTTTTGACAAAACTGCAATAATGCCATGCATTATTTAAACGTAGTTAAAATTATATATTTTTAATTAATAGCTAAACAATCGGTACTAAAATGCACCATTCCAGATATGGAACTGCAAAAAATTCTTAGGGAGGGGACTCACCGAGATCCCTCCCCAAACCCCTCTCCGTTCGCAAGCTTTCGCGCTTCGCGCCAACATTTTCGCCCCCCGAACATTTCTTCTACCCCACCCAGAGGCGGATTTAGGGGGAGGGGCCGGATGGGCCCATGCCCCCCCCCGTTATCGCAAGTTTAGGTAATACATTATTAAATTATCGAAATATTATTCTAAGACCAATTTTCAACAATGAAAACAGTTTTGCCCTTCCTCCCCGGGGTCATCGTTTTGCCCCCCGGTCAAAGTTGCTCAGAGATCCGCCCCGATCATTTCTTCGGCCCCCCCCCCCGAAAAAATTCTTCGCCCCCCCCCCGAAAATGACTCGGCTCCCCCCAATCCAATATTCCTTGGCTACGGGCCTGTCATGTCTGCTGGAGTCTGGTCATGTCTGCTGGAGTCTGGTCATGTCTTCTGAGTCTGGTCATGTCTTCTGGAGTCTGGTCATGTCTTCTGGAGTCTGGTCATGTCTGCTGGAGTCTGGTCATGTCTGCTGGAGTCTGGTCATGGCTCTACTGAGCCTGGTCATGTCTTCTGGAGTCTGGTCATGTCTTCTGGAGTCTGGTCATGTCTGCTGGAGTCTGGTCATGTCTTCTGGAGTCTGGTCATGTCTGCTGGAGTCTGGTCATGTCTTCTGGAGTCTGGTCATGTCTGCTGGAGTCTGGTCATGTCTTCTGGAGTCTGGTCATGTCTGCTGGAGTCTGGTCATGTCTTCTGGAGTCTGGTCATGTCTGCTGGAGTCTGGTCATGTCTTCTGAGTCTGGTCATGTCTGCTGGAGTCTGGTCATGTCTTCTGGAGTCTGGTCATGTCTGCTGGAGTCTGGTCATGTCTTCTGGAGTCTGGTCATGTCTGCTGGAGTCTGGTCATGTCTGCTGGAGTCTGGTCATGTCTGCTGGAGTCTGGTCATGTCTGCTGGAGTCTGGTCATGTCTTCTGGAGTCTGGTCATGTCTTCTGGAGTCTGGTCATGTCTGCTGGAGTCTGGTCATGTCTGCTGGAGTCTGGTCATGTCTGCTGGAGTCTGGTCATGTCTGCTGGAGTCTGGTCATGTCTGCTGGAGTCTGGTCATGTCTGCTGAGTCTGGTCATGTCTGCGGGAGTCTGGTCATGTCTGCTGAATCCCATGAGCCCCAATTCCCCCCATGTATATAAGATATAGTATTTAGTTTACATATCTTCTGAGCTGTATAAATAATGTACAACATGAAGTGAAATTAATAATGTAATGTACAACATGAAGTGAAATTAATAATGTAATGTACAACATGAAGTGAAATTAATAATGTAATGTACAACATGAAGTGAAATTAATAATGTAATGTACAACATGAAAGGAATAAGAATGGGAATGTGTACAACATGAAGTGAACAATAACACAATGTACAACATGAAGTGAAACTAATGATGTAATGTACAACATGAAGTGAAATTAATGATGTAAAATACAACATGAGGTGAAATTAATTTAGTATTCCCCCTCCCACACCAAATGTGTGCAATAAAACAACATGTAATCCATATTCAATCAGCAATGCAAACGGAAGAAAAATGCGGGAAAAATATGATACAGACCTACTTATCGGTAAGATGACATAAGTATGACACAATTATCAAATAGTCGATACAAATTTCGACACATTTATCTTCTGATAGGAGTGGGGGAAAATTTTTCAAACCGCGGGCGACATCGGGTGTTGAATTTGACCCAGAACAGAAGGATGAAATGATGGCATGAAATAATAACAATTAAAAGTAAACACGATTGATGAGAACAAGCGGAATGGAGATCTCGGACCAGATCAAACAGCTCGATGGGACGGACTTGGTGCGCGTCTGACCATGTCTGGTATATGATGTGGTTGTGAGTACAATCCATACATATACAATACCGATCTAATAGTCTAAATGTGATAGTATAAATCAGTGCTTCTCAAAGTGGGGCGTGGAATTTCCGGGAGGGGGGCCGTGAATTTCGAAAAATGTGACACATAAAATATAACCACACAACCCCTTATATGCCGAGTTTACAGAAACAGATGAATCCTATACCTCAGCTGCCCCGATGGCTAATTTAGGGCTATGGGAACTTAACTTTTTCATCAGATGATGCCTGCAGGAGTATCAACTAAATTTACCAAGCAGCATTACAATCTGTAATGCGTTGAGTACTCACTCGTGTAAACGCGTGACTTGCTTGTAGGCAGATACGTAAGTTTTTGTATATAATAAGAGACAGCGATGTTATTATACATGTCCTTCAGTCATACGTAAACTAGAAACGAATATTTTAAAAATGTTAAAACAAACAACAACAAAAATCTTTCATGTTAACAGTAAAAACGTTTTTTTTTTAAATTAGAGTTCTGAGATGACCTGACCCAAATAGGATCACCACAGCTTAAGATTTAGGTTCACAGCACGTGTGGTTGTCTCTCTCTCCTTTCTCTCCCCCCCTCATGGCCTCACACACTTCGAATCCGCAATCGCTATTTTTTATTTACACACAGCGTAAAAAAAGTAATGGGGGATTACCCATTTGTTTACATATTCTATCTTCTGTGAGAAGAAGAGGAATGCTGTCCCTTTAACTACGGCATTGTATGGCGATGCCGAACAGTGTGGGCAAAAATACACTTGGTGAATTGGGAGATCGTTGCAGTAACCATAATAAACATTGAGCGACCCATTCTTGACCATTAATTATGAGATTGTTTTACATGTCGCAGGTCTTCCCATTTACCCATTGGTCAATAAATGTCAGGTGTACGCGATCAACGAGTTGATGTTAAAGACACATGGCAATATAAAGATTGGTACAAATGCTTTACCTTTGTGCGTGTGTGTGTGCAGTTGTGTGAATCACTTCATTCAACGAATTAAGTTCGATTTGAATTCACATCACACCATGATGCTGGTCTTAATTTGAAACAATTTTAGAACAATTATCTTTTTGAAAATTGTTGTGTTTTGGCTGTTGAGAAAAACAATAACAGGAAGGAAAAAAACAGTCGTTTTTTTTTAATTAAAATGATGTAGTATAGATGAGTGGTCACATAGTTGTTATCATGATATCAAACAAACGTAGCTATGCACTCATATAGCTGTTATCATTATATCAAACCAACGTAGCTCATATTTTTGTTCAAGTAATGATTATTAATATTCATGTTGATCCCCAGATTAATTTAGCTTGAGACACTTTGGTCGCTTTCTATCCATACCATAAACTTTATAATTGCTGGTTACTGCCAAACAAAATTTACATTTTAAGATAGTACCAAATACATATCTTTGAGTACAACCCAGTGTTAACTGCACCAAAATAAATTTAAAAAATAGATACAAAATCAATAAGTAGAGACAATAAATAGTTCATCCTAATTGTTCTAAATTTAATTAAAGGAGACATCACAAATACAATCTCTTCTACTGGGTTCTACATTTAAAGAAAGAGACATGTAAGATGTGAACACCACAATGACTTAGAATCACTTCAGTAGAAACAACAAAAGTAACACATCTTGTGGGTTTGATACATATAGAAGAAGACAATGTAATATATGCGTTTAATCCATCACAGGCAGGTAGATCACGACGCAAATATATGATAAATAATATGAACGAGCCATTCTCCTTTTCAATATATGATGGGACACATGAACGAGCCATTCTCCTTTTTAATATATGATGGGACACATGAACGAGCCATTCTCCTTTTTAATATATGATGGGACACATGAACGGGTTTCATTCTCCTTTTAATATATGATGGGACACATGAACGAGCCATTCTCCTTTTTAATACACTTTTACATTTATTTGTACATACAATTAAAATGATTTATGGTATAAGCCTAAATTACAAATATAAAGTTCCATAATGAAAATAAGTCTTTAAAACGTTTTTTCCACTTTAAAAAAATTCTCCTCATGTGTAAAAATATAATTTGATGTTCACTCTAAATACTTAGTGGGTGTGTGAGTAGCTTAGCTAATAATGTGTTGCTGAAATAAATGTAATTGTAAATTTTCTATAACAAAAGCTAAATTAACACTTGCACATTGATATATACCAGAAGGTGTTACGCTGTAAGTGTATTTGTGTTATAACAAGATTACCCTCATAAATTTAAATCTGACATTTTTTTTTTACTTTCAGTCACTGCATTGCACTTCAGGGAGGTTTAAGTATTTGTATTTCTGATTCAGTTATTTCAATGTCATTAATAAGATTTTTTTTTGGTAAAATGTCTAAAGTTGATTTCTATTTCTAAACCAAAATATATTTTCTGCTGTATGTTATAAGAGACCAACATTTTTTGCAGCATGAATAGTATAGACTGCACATACACCATTTCCATTCATTGAAATAAATACATTAGAGATACCATTTCTGTGAACATTAAGTAACATGATTCGAAAATGGACATGATATATTCAACAACAATTAGCACTATGTTAATTATATGTGTAACATTATGTACATGTTTTTATTGTGAGATCAAGAGTTTATTCTATGACAATTACATATATATCAGATATGAAGCAAAAATAAAAATCACATTTGATTAGAATTTAAAGAAGTAGAGAAAAATCATGGATAAATAAATACAATTATCACAGGTGAAAGTTTGGCATTTGATAATTTTATGACATCATGGAATTATAACTGGTACTCAGCACTGAAGGTTATGGCTAACCGAGAAAGAAAACGATCATATAATAAAAACAATGAAACTGGAAATAAACAGTGTGTGTCAGAATACATGTAAAAATTCAATAGTATAAAAAGCAGTTCCTTTGCCTAATATGCCATCAGGGCAAAATGAAATGTAGAATTAATCTGTTTCCCTAACCACTGCATATGAAGGAGTTGTGAAGTTAGCAGCATTCACTGCTGGGAAATTAAGTTATGGATCTCACTGAGGATCAAACCTGGGATTCTCAGATTGATAGTCAAGGGATCTACATTATTCGACCATCTAACCACCCTATTAAATAGTACGCTGCTATATAAACATCTTGTGTCTGCTGAAATATTGTCAGTAATAGAAATGCAGCAGCTTTACGGTTCCAATGATTGTCTGGAAGGCAGGTGGCTTGAAACTGATAAAAGATCTTGACCGCAAATAAAATAATGCAGTGGCTACGGCCCGGTCCGACCGAACCCGTATTTTTTTCTTTCGTACCAGCCATAGATATTGCTCCACACCCTAACCCTAACCCTCATACTGATAAAAAAATTCTGAAAAAAAAAAATAATCGAGAGAACATGCCCTTATACCCTAACATAATGGTTTTGGCTGGTGCCGGAGCCACTGCGATAAAATAAAGAATAAGACAATTAACATAAAAGTACAACTGCTGCTGCATGACAAATGACCTGATGTAATGAAAAGTTGATTCTAATACAACATTTTTAATTAACAGGAAAATGATTTGGCAAATAGATTCCACTAAACGGGAAAAAAAAAAAATCAAATATTCAATTCATGAAGGTAATAAATAATAAATCTTTTATATTACAAACAGGAAATTGTTGCAGAAGGTTTAATTAATTTTTGTATGATACCAGTTGACTTATAATTAACATATAATGTACAGAATCATAAAAAATATAAAAAAGACATAGCATTTGCCACCCTGTAAGTAAAATATAAAAACTATAATGCTATTGTACTGTAATAACTACAGTGCTATTTAACCATAATAACTGTTGTGCTATCAAATCATAATAATTGTAGTGATATTAAGCCATAATAATTTTAGTGCAATTAAAACCATAATAACGATTAGCATATTAAAAAAAACCAATAACTATAATGCTATTAAACATAATAACAGTAGTGGTATTTACAGGTAAATTTCAAAATAGTGTTTATGTGAATGAAATAAATCAATAATATATGCTAAAAATTACAGAAAAATAACTAAAATCGCTAAAAAACTAAGTCTTGCTGATAGTCACCAATGAAATAAAACTATATGTGCTTCACAGTGAACTATAATGCTAAATTTAGATTTTTGTCTAATACATATCTGGACACAGTAAACTGTTCAGAACTGAGCTACATTTGATGACATGTATATTATTTTCACAAGTTAAAATTTCACAATGTCTGCGTAGTACCTGTAATGTATAACTGTAATTTACAAAAACACATAAAAAAGCTCTTGAGTTTTCCCAGCAATGATAGCAAAATAAGCAATGCGATATATCAGTCCAAAGAAAATTATCTTTGAATCAGAACATATTAATTATTAAAATAATTTCAAAGTAAAACATTAATAATAAAATATGTTGTTGCAATGGATACATATCTACAAATAAAGATTTAACTGATACTCCAGAAGTTTTGATATCTAAATGGTGAACAAATGCAGCTCTTAAATGCATTTTATGTGGCTCCCATTGAGCCAGATTTTTATAACATTTTATTCATTTATTATAGATAAAAAAACTACAGCATTTTAAAATATTCTTTACTATATAAAAAATCAGGAAAACTGCTCTATCATTCTATTGCATGGAATATATTTTGATGTCTACTTGGTAATTTATCTACATTCTAGTAGTTGAAAACTAAAAAAATCAAAAGTATGGCACCTGACAATTTTGCACATTTAATATTATCCAGTTAATTATAACTAATTTTAAGTTTAAATTGTTAAATGTAAAAAAATGTATTCGTATAAAGTAATTTTTCATTTGATAATTATTAATGCACAACATTTCTGATGTTTTCACCAGATGTTTCTGTTAATTAAAAAAAAAAACATTCTAAAGCAAAAAATGTATTTACATTTTTTCTATTTAAATTATATAAAAAAAAATTTCTTTCTCCAAAGAGTGTAATTTTTATCATGTGTTTATTTCATCTGCTTCAAAATCTTCATCTGAAGTTCTGTGGGGATGCTGAGCCCTGATCATCATCATCTGCATCATTTCCTTCATCAATGAAATCTTCTTCATAATCGTCATCAGTTTTATCATGGCTTTCATTATTGACTACTGAGTAATTGCTATTGGACCTATGTTCAGGGGAAGGGAATTCTTGATAGAATCATCAGTCCTTGTGGATGATTCCCTTGTTTAAGGTCACTGTTGGACTGATGTGGGCTGTTGACCAATGTTGCTGACCTGGAGCTTCTTGGCTTGGCTACTGGTCTGCTGGATGACAGAGAGTTTTTGACAGAGGCGTCATCATCAATGACATCCTCTGTCAATATATGGCCATGACTTGGTAACACTTCCTATCCTCCTTTCAGAAGTCTGACTGTCTTCATGGATGCTAAGGATTTGTAACACTTCCTTTCCTCCTTTCAGAAGTCTGACTGTCTTCATGGATGCCTTTGACTGGCAACACTACTTTTCCTTTTTTCAGAGTGATTTTCCTATGGGTGTCATGACTGGCGATACTTCTGCTTTCCTTATGTCAGACTGACCAGCATCATAACTGTTGGAATGTGAGGTTAGGCTGGGCGAAATATCAAGGTCATGGGCTTTCTTCAACTGCTCTCTTCTTGGCCCGACTATGGTTTCCAACGGAACTAACAGCTGCCTTAACGACACTGCCACTGTCTGACATTTTATCTTCATTCTCAACAGATCTTCGTTCTCCTGTTGCAGGCCGCTCTATTCTGACAAATGCTGGGAAGAATCGTCAGTGACGTGATCGTCACAGCTCATCATTTCTCCAGCATCTTAGCCGTGAGATCAAAACTGATACTGAGTGAGTGAATTGTATGGCGGTCAGTTCATTTTCATCACCTACTGAGTCATGTTCATCTCTGTTACCTGGAGACACCTCAGAGCTGATGGTGCTGAGCATATCTCCAGTCTTGCCAAATTTTTATGGTTGAGGTTGAATCAAGAGTTGAATTCGGTCCTGAATGTCCGTTGAAATTATTACGGGAAGAACTGAGGAGAATGTGTCATCAGGAAATGCTGAGGTCAGAGTGTCATCATTCACGCTGAAAGATTTACTCGATTCATTTTGAAAATTGCTGGACTGACTTCCCTTCTCCTGCTGCTATAACTGGAAATAGATGATGGTACAAAATCTGGTATACCCAAATTTCTTTTAAATCTTTAATGACTTTTCTCATTCGATCCTGAAAAAAAAAAAGAAAAAATATTCAAGTGAATTCAATATCAATCAATTTTTTAAACGATAATTTTATTTGCTCTTACCATCAATATTGTACATAGTTAATATAGCAGTAAGTAAGTACATGAAATCAGTCGTCATGCTCTAATTAACATCAAACGTACTTCATCAAGTTCATGTTTTCTCTCAATATGATTCTCAAAGACTTCTGAGGACACTGAAAGTAAATGAAAGTGTTCTGTTGAAGATTTATATTTACTTTGATTTAGTATATAATGCAGCTCTTTGTTGAGTTAAGTGAAGAGCCCACTGTATCTGGGTTTTTTTTATCATTCATTACTATGTTCAATCAATCTTGTTATATTGACTATCTATACATTAAAATATACTATATGAGAAACTAGAATACAACTTTGCTATGCACATGTGTGGGAACCCTGATATAATCCTTAAGTGTTTATATTTCTGGGTATTAACTTCTATTAAGGGCCACAAACAAAAGAGGTTTGACATAAATCATAGCACAGTTGAAATGCAATACTTAAACAAATTAGCATGAACAGATCGAGTAGAGTCCTATAAGCATAAAACTGGTCTAAAATATAAGTATGTGACTATATCAGATAACCTGATCTGTACTTGGAGCTAAAATACATTTACTTGCAGAGACGCATGAGGTTTTTGTGGGCCCTGGACCTTTGTTTCAGCCTAGGCTCTTGATAGCATTATATATTTGATGGAATTGGGTACTGGTATTTTACTGGTATTTGCACTGGTATTTCTACTGGTGTTACTTACAAGTTTTACGGTATTTGCATGGTATTGAACTTTGGTGGGTGGTGGTTGCTTAAGTTTATTTATGCTGCCAAGGAACATTACCAATTACACACATTACTAAACTTGTCACACTCTTTCATGTTCCGAGATCTGACGTCATCTGTGACTTCTTTAGCAAAGTTCAAATATTTTTGCTCTTCATCCCTAGAGTGCATAATAAAAGTGTAAAATAACTTAAAACTCAGTACAAAACTTGAGCAACTTAAATAATTTACTGAATAAAGTTAAAAAATAAACAAATACATGTATTAGTAAAATGACTCAAGTTTTTGTGCAACAATGGGATATCTTTCGCATTTTTCCAGAATCATCACAATTTTTAGTTCTTTTACATTAACTATTATAACAAACAACATCAAATACCATGTGGTATTTATATAATAATTGATCAAAGAAAATAACAATTAAAACTTGAACAAATACTGCCTGCAGATCATCACAAAAGATAACCAAAAGTATCAACCTAATAAGCTTTCTAGCTTATATTACTATTCATAAAATTTCATTTGTTTAGAACAAAACTACTAAGCAATGACCTAAAGAAAGATATACTTCAGTCCCAGATTAAAGCACCAGATGAAAGAATGTGAAAGAAACGGAACAACTATAATAATCTATGATTAAATAAATGTGTATAATAAAATGAAATGAAATAAAATAAAAAATTCTAATCCTTGGCAAATTTGATAAAATGTTCAATACATCAAATATATTTGAGAAAAAAAACAATAACACAAAAAACACAATTATAAAATTTTACAACAAACATCCTAACTTGAACTATAAACAGAACACTTGATTAAAATTATAATTGCTGGCAAGTTAAAAGAACCAAAACCCAACATGAAACTGTCTACATTACTCACTCCTCTCTCTAGTCGCCATTTATCCATGATGTTACATATAGTTGGGATGAAACTGGATCTAAGTATAGGCCAGCTTTGATTATAGAAAGTTGAAAAAAAGATAAAAAATAGCAGCAAGAAAAGAGAAAAGGGTAAAGATGATAGAAATTCTTTTACTTATTTCCAGGAAAAATGAGTTGGAATCATCGCTGTAGGTCAAAATTTATCTTGGAGGTAAAAAAATTAAATCATGGAAAACATAATTTAGATTTAGAACCACTTTCTATTGGCTGGGAATAACAACAGTGAAATAGAGTACAAGTATACAATGTGTAGTTTTAATTAAAAAATGACTGTAAATAAAATGTCAAAAGAAAATACAATGTAATGATTCGCCATTTGACTGGGGAGGGGGAGACGAAAAGAACATGAACCAAATCATTGTTCATTAAGAAAAAAAAAAAAAAAAAAAAAACTTTCATTTATATATATTTACTTATATATTGATACTTATATATTTTTTCATATAAGTAAGTACTGCACTGAATTAGCACAAGATATCCATGTAACAAGCCAAATATATGAAATGAAATCACATTAACTATATAAACCATTAAAAAAACATGCACTTTAAGCTAAAGTGATGATGTCTAAAATCGCTTTAGAGTTCTCTGCCATCCCACGGTTATTGTTTTAACAGGCCCTGTGCATTGCTAGACCAGGCCAGCTCATAAACAGGCAGGAAAGATTGTGATAGAGGTTACTTAATAAACAAAGGCTGGATTAACTTTGAAGCTTATATCATGTTATGTTTTTTTTTAAAAGAATGAGATAATCTCTGGTACTATAAACCACTAGTGGGATTTCTTCGGCTTTGTCTTGGTGTCATTACATTTTTAAAAAATTTGTTTTTTATTTATAATTCTCAGTTTTAAAAGAAGAATTATTTAAAGTTTAATAAATGACAATCTATATATATATATATATATATATATATATATATTTATTAGGTGGTGCTTAGGAACCACTAAAAATTAAAACCTTGATTTCCTTTGGTCTCACCCTTTAAATTGTTCCTTTGATGTAGAAACATCTAGAAAAAAATTGGTGCTGATATCTTAATATTTAGAGGTAGCTCAATGAAGCCAAAGTTTAGGTAGGCCACGCCTCAACAAGTAAACAGATCACGCTTTTTGGAATTTTGGCTTTTTTAATCAAAGATAGTCAAACACAACATTAAACAGTAAAATGAATTATTAAACAACACAAACAATCCTGCATCTACAATATTCTACCTGTAATTAAAGTTCAATGTTATCAATCCGATAAGAAGTCATTATGACAATGTCTGTTTCTTAGTGTCTGGATAGGATTGTCGATGTTTAAACAGTCTGCAGCAGGAATCCAGTGCCTCCATCTCAAGAGGATTCCACTGTACTCTTGAATCAATGCTACACCCCTCTCTGTATGGTCGTTGATAATCTTTATGGTTGGTCCATCATATTTCCGTCAGCTTCCAGGAATCCAGTCTGAAGCTCCATCATGTCAAAGAACCTCTAGGACTTTGGCGACACGAAGTCCTCGGAGCCTCCTGTTGTTGAAGGATTCCAAATGAACAGATTAGCTTGATGTCCCTCTCTGGCTCCTCATTACCGCTTTCTTGATTCATGGAATTTACCATGCGCTCTTTGTTTCCGCCGATACCTGACGAAGAGCCGTCAACCCAGCCAATTCAGGACAGGTACCAGAGGTGCTTTGAAACGTGTTGGATGCAGCACTGGAAACAGCTCTGTTGATTCCGGAGTTGCTGAGAATTGATTGGAGCAACAGCATATCATTATATGGAGCAGTGGCTGCCAGATTAGCCGTGAACCAGGCTCTCTAGACAGTACAATAAAGATGCACAGCTCTTGAAGACTTCTCTCTTCCCTTGGTTGTCAGTCTGAATTGCTCCTTGAACATCAATATCTTCAGGCTGCAGAACCTTCGACATCCAGCGAGCATGGTACATTGCAACAAGAGCAATGAAGTGGACTCTCTTTCAGGCACGACCCCAAGAAATAGCAGAGCAAGTTCCAGGAACTTTCGATAATCATCTGTTGGCTTCTACTCTTGAATATGCTTCTTGAGCAAATTCAATCAGAGAGTTGTGCACATCTTCTAGCGGAGTAGACACGTCTGAATTTGTCAGTGATGTTTCGTAGTTTGCTCTGTCAATGAACTTTTCAATGATCCTTGAAGCGTTTGAATAGCATAACTCAGGAGATGAAGTGGCACCCAGACAGACTTGAAGACTGCGCCCAGAATCAGTTCCATAATGTGATGTCTGCAAGCAAGTGATAGAAACCTCGCTGAAGTTTTTGCTCCAGCAGGATGCAGGTACCACTAACTGACCAGTGTTGGAACTTAGTAGTATCAGTAAACATGAACTGAATACCTTTAATATTTTATTTTAAGAGTTTCTATATATAAACGAACAAAAATAGGGGTGAGAGCAGAGATTTTTGAAAGTTCGTTTCTAAGCACCACCCTAATATATAGAGTAAGCAAGCAAGACGCAGGAAAATCCATCATTCATCTCAAGACATGCGCAATTGCGCACTGCATAGAGCTAACACTCCTTCCTGCACCACTTTCACTTGCCAGCCATGCGCATTAAGCCAGATCCACATTAGTTGATTTGCTTTGCTAACAGGTTAGCCTCATAGCTTTCTTCTTTAAACAACGTTCACGGTGTTGTTCTGATTTCTTCTTGCTGCTGTTTGTGCTTGTTCAATTCTGCAGCGCATGCTATGCCGCGGGTTTGACTAGTTTAATTAATTTGGCTAATTTATGTAAAAAAACTTTTTGTTTGCTTTTGGACATGACAGTATCAAAGCGAAGTTTTGACCATTATAAACAATATTTAATAAGCACTGTAATTCTATAAGATGTTAATTTATGGATTCGAAATTATCAAAATAACCTTACTGTCTTAGATCATAAAGGCTGCCAAATTTGAGCCATCTCACTCAATTGGAACAGGTCCAAAATTGAGTCACAAGATATTCAGACAAGCTGACAATATCAGATGAATATGAAATGACAATGAAAATATAACACGCAGCTAACAAAATTTTGATCCTTATAAAGTTTCCATGCAGACGTTTTTTGGTAATTCTGCAAACAGATTTAAAAGATATTAAAAAATCTACTGTCAGATCTCACAGGCTGTTGACCAATGTTGCAGACTTGA
This sequence comes from Bulinus truncatus, assembly GCA_021962125.1. Taxonomy (NCBI): domain Eukaryota; kingdom Metazoa; phylum Mollusca; class Gastropoda; family Planorbidae; genus Bulinus; species Bulinus truncatus. The sequence goes on from JAGDYQ010000008.1 coordinate 5,815,034, forward strand.
GCTTCTTAGCTTGGCTATAGGGACTAGGCACAACAGTCTCAAGTACCCACACCTTGGATTAGGCAAATATAGCTAAAATGCTTCTTGTAAAAATATATATAAATATATGAAACATTTGGACATTGCTAGCCACAAAACCCTAAACATGCTGTGGCTCCATAAATGTTTCATCTTTCCTTGGCCCCAAAGGCTAAGGGAACTTACAATATGAAGCGTATATTTTACCAGTTAGATCATAGTGATCTACATCACTTGTAGGTAAGTTACTAATTCTACCATTTTAATTTTATTTTGTTTGGAAAATACAGAAAAGGTACTTCTTTTTTTGACGGATGGCCGAGTGGTGTAGATACTCGACTGTCGACCTGAGAGTCCTGGTTTTGATCCTCTGTGAGGCCCACAGAATTTTTTCCAGGCATAAAACTTAGGTGGCACCCATAAGTCCACCCAGCTTTAAAATGGGTACCGGACTTAAGTTGGGGAAGTAAAGGTGGCTGGGCGTTGGGCTAACTACACAATCCCTTCATATGCCGAGGTTACAGAAACATATGAATCCTACACTTCATCTGCCCAGATGGCCTGTTAGGCTAAGGGAATTTTTACTTTTTTACTTGACATTTAGATAAGTTAACAACATATAACACAAGAGCTACTATGTAAGAAGTTTAAAGTTTTTTGGTCTGCAATAATTAATTTCATTACATAAAAATTGTCAGAGTTTAAAATTGAAAGATTTACTTACCAATAATTTAATTGTACTCACTTATTAGACTTTTCCAGCTTGATAGCATCTCTTACATCAGAGTTTTTGGACTTGAAAGACTTCATGAAGTTCTTCATCAGAATGTAGTGTGATGACTTCAGCTGACCTTTGCTTGCCCCCTGACCTCTGCTTTCTATCCGGGGCTGCTTGCTCTTGAAGCCAGTTCATGTGGTCCTGGTCAACAGAGATGGCCAAAGGAGGAACCATGTGATTGTCCTGATGTAAGTGTTTCTTCTCGACTTCTCAAAGTGATATCCATCAGCATAGATTCTGACAGTTTGGCTGTTTCTGAAGTGTCTTGGAGATCCTGTTCAGAAAAATTTCGGTTAGGTAGTTTTCTACTGGCTTGTTTTTCCTGCTCTTGATTTCAGGGTCAGGACCCAGGTTTTCTTTTGTTTCTGTTGACTCTCTGACTGACTTGTACTTCTTTTTGGTGGATTATACCACTTAGAATTTTTAAGTTTAGACTCATGGTTTGCTCTGAGTGTCCTTGGTGTGAAGGTTTGCCAGGATCAGTGAAAAAGGTGTGGTCTGTTCAAAAGGTCACCCTGATAGGTGACCTTACAAGGATCATGTGTTGTTACTGGCACACGGGGAAGTCATGCTTGTCATGGAATGACCAGATCTCACTGACCTCAAGGACTGGCTTGACCTGGCTGAAAATGGCTAGAGCTTTTGCCACCCATATGAGTGTCCCTCCCTGTTTGTGTAGCATGCTGCTGTCTAAATCTTGCATGGAAGTACCATAGGTGGCTTTGTTACTGTTCTCAGGCTGACCAAATAGAGTGGCTTTCATAATGGAATGTACAACTCTACTTTCTTCATCTTCTGGCTCATCCTAATCTCCACATTAATGATAAGGAAAAAAAGAAGCTTTTTTTAACTTTTGAAAAAGTAGGTATTAAATGTACTTCTTATCTATCTGTTTTTATGAAATAACAAATGAACTATAAAAACAAAATGTAAAAAGTCCTTGCCTAATGAACAACAAACTGAACTATAAAATAGTTTGTAATAAGCCCAGCCAATTCTTAGAATAAACAAACAAGCACAAAATATCTAGTTTTGTAGTTATTCTGACTAACATCTAGTACATCCTGATATCTTGTAAATCACTGTGAGATCGAGACAAAGATTTCTGAAGGCGAGGACTGCCGAGGTGTAGCTCTCTGTTCCTTCTATCTCGCACTGGAAAATAAAAAAAAACGAGAGATAATTTTTATGTTTCATACAATTCCATATTCACTAAAATAAATTCTTCAGGGCAAAAAATATGTAAATGGTTCAACCATGTTAAGAAAATTCACTATAAATTCCTTTTTTTCTAAATCATGAGTTTCAACATTTTTTTATAATCATTAACAGGACCATGCTAAAAATAATAATAAAAGAATCAAAGTGATAAGAAACAAGTTGTTGAAACCTAGTCCAAATGCATAAAAATGAAGTTCTAGATTTCACAATGACAACTTACTTTCTGACTTGTTGATAAACTCTTGGGTGGTTTGGTATCAATGACAGCTGTAAGTTCAAGAGAGCAGAATTAATGTATATATAGTGACATTATGAAAACTCTTTAATAAATATTTGAATTATTGCCTACTTTTATAAATTGCTATCTGATATTTAAAATTTTGGTATTTTAAATTTGATTGAGTTATAAAAATGATTAGGATTATATCTTTTGTCTTGGAAAAAATAGATCATACGTTATTTTTATTGTAAAATTTTAAAATGGTGTTTAAACTTACATCTTGCTTTTGCAATCTTATTATAGTGATTTGTCATATGGTCAAGCACCAAGTATTGAGTGGACAACTTGCAAGTGTGAGCCAGAGCTAGAAAATAAAATATTTAATCAAACTCAAAGTGAACATTTCTCAAAGTGTTTCCTGGATTTAATAAAAATTGTATTGAAAAACTATTTCTTTAACTAATGTATATCTTACGAAGTTGCTCTTCAAGTCCCAGATTTCCTCGCAAACTTTCTCAGCCATCTATTAAAAAATGGATATAAAAAGGTATATTTTTTTAATTTGAATTGTCATGCTTATGGTAGAATGTATAGCTCGTGAAACAATATTTTTATTCTTGATTAAATGTTTAGCTTTTGAAAAATATTTGGTAATATAAATAGTTCATTAATAACTTAATGAGGAAAACTAAGATCATTTTAAAACTGGATGATTTCCACTAGCATAAAGCCATAATAATGCAACATATTTTCAAAAACTTATTTGAATATAATTCTTGTGTAAGTTGATCTTCTTAAAACTGTGGATGGTGCATACCATTTTGTTGTTGTCAATTAAATATATAATGATAATTGATATGATTTGATTGGGGTAGTAAAAAGACTCGTAGATTAAACAATTTGTTGAATAAGTAATTCATATAAATTAATATTACATATCATACTTAATAAGTAAAGAATTTAAAATAATACTAATAAAACATGAACAATTAACATCATTTCGATTTGTCAGATTTGATTGTAAATAACTTTACCAATTCAATTTTAAATACTATCTTGAGAAATAACTAAGATTGAGTATTCATAAAAGCATTAAATGAGAACCAAACACTTTAAATAATTTCCTACGCAATAATATGTATACCTCTAATTTAACTTTCAATCTCTGGTTACAACTATGTCTGGTCTCGTCTAAACTCGCCTTGCCACCATTTTGTTGGCATTATAAACGAAATTTTGTCGCCACCTAGATTATAATTATTATCACTGACCTATGTCATTTAAAGTAATTCTTTTTTTTTTTTAATTGTACATGGAAAATTTGTAATTGACCTTTTTTTATTCAACTAAATGTGTCTCTTGGTTTTAAAAGTGGATACTTTTTACAAGTAAAAATAAGTTGACAAACATTAAAAAACGAGTACAACTATTTTATTTATATTTTCGTTCTTGATAGGGGTAAAAAATCAGCTCACAGACATACTGCATAGTGTACCTAAGCTACTACATGACATGTATAACAGCCAGTGCCGAACCTGGGTATTTTGACATTCGATATCTTGACATGCGATAATGTACTTAATATTTAATGTAAAAAAAAATTTGAGTGCCCTCAAGCTCTGACTAAAGCCTATTTACGCAACTGGCTGGACTTATGGACAATTACTTGGGCTAATATTTGATAATCGATTTCGCAAGATGCCTGAACAGTACTGTAAAATTAGTATTATGCAAATATAACCACGTGACCAGGGCATCAAAAGTAAGGGGGAGGGGTTTCTCAAAAAGTTTCGATTATATCATTTAAATAAAAATTAATGAAATTTAGAGCAATTTACAAAAAAAACAAAAAATAATTTTGGTTTAAACAGCGTTCTTTCTTGTTAATGATGCGATAACTTTGGATGGCAAAAGATTATTTTGATCGTTTCTGCATTTTCCTTCCGTCAATCAAACAAACATGTCAAACTAATAACTATCGATGTTATTTTTATTTTGCAAGATAATCGTTGTTACAAATATTATTTGAATTAATCAAATTAATGAAAAGTAAGCTTCTCATTATCATTCATCAGAGCAATTATCATTTTTATTAAACCGCCCAACCATGCAACCTATGCATGCAACCATTTCTTCTTCTAGCATAAGTCAGTAGATAGAATAGGCCTACATAATAATATAATTTCATTTCAAAAAACATTATTGAAATTTTATTGTTCTTATATTTATAATTCTTACTGTAGCATTAGATTTAGAGCTTGATTAGTACTATTACTATTTGTATTAAGTAATCATTTCTAGCCTAGTAGCAGTTACAGCGAATAAGTGTAATATTTATATCATACATCCCTTTAGTAAGGGAATGAACAATGGCCTCAATGACTCAATGGGACTTATCTTATGGGTAAACTGAAATACTGATTTGGAGTTCAACAGTAAACTAAATGAACCGTTATTAACTTATTATGAAATGAGCCAAAATATTATATTATTTATAGGACCACCCATTTGAAAGCTAAAAACTCTACTCCACTGCCTTCCTGTTCCTCATATGATATATAATCAGCATTTTGATTTTGTGACATGAAAACTATATCCAAATCATTTCTTGCCTAACTGGCTGGGTTTGGAAGCCACTTATAATGTCCACATTTTATGTGCCGTGTGTGTCATTAGCTAAAGTTAGCTTCAACCATCACCCAGTCACCCTCACACCAGAGAAGTGACATCTAACTTGACAACTCTCCTATGCATATTTTATTTAAGAAGAGTTTCATCATGAATTCCAATAAGTTGTCATCTTTTTTTTCCTCACAGAATGCCATTTCTATTGAGAATAAATTGATGCCTTCAAAATTAGGACTCAGGCACTACAAGGTTTAGTTCCCAAATTACGTGCCACAAAATAAATTGCATGTTTGTATAATTTAGTTTCTAAACGTTCAATCTTAAATCAAAGTTAAATGGACACAAAAATTCATTTTGAAGGAAAACTATTTCATTGTGAAAGTTGCAAAATTAGATTTAAATATGAATTTTATTTAAAACGGCTTCAACAAATTCATAATAGGTCATTTCATTGTGTCCTCTTGCAATAAAATATTTGCCAATAAATCAAGTGCAAAATGACACATAAGGATGCATTCCAGAGAAAAAAACCTTTGCAATCAGAGATTTGTGATGTTTTCACTGAAAATCATTCAGAAAAACACCATATTATTTAAATTTTGAAACATATCTAATGTGACATGGAGGGTGAAGATAAATTTGCTGCATTTGTTTGTGACATTGGTGATTGTCGGGGCTGCTGTGTTTGTTGTGGCTAATGACAAAGGCCCGTTGCTGCTGGAGCTGCTTCGCTTGTGGATAATAAAAGTGGAGGCGTTTTTTGGTAGTGGTGACCTTCCACTCTATCTTTCACTTGACAATTACCATCAAGTCTGAATGGTTGATTCAAGATATTTATTAAACAAATGCACTAAAAATATACATACAGTATATATATCACAATTTTCTATAATAGTTGTACTTTCAGTTTCAATAACAATTCAATTCTTGACTTCGGATTACAAAAACAAAATCATACATATAGCTTCGCTCCATGAGCATAAAAAACATGTCTATCACGTCCTACTTCCTCGAGGTTAACCAACAAAACTTTCTTCTGGAAAACATAAAACTCGGATCTCCAGTTAGTTGTACAAAAACTGTGATCCGGACAAATCTACAAAATAACACCTTTACTGTGATACAAAAACTATTACATGTGGATAAAAAGATATACAAGTTCGATTTAACTCATTTCCAATTAATAAAGAGATGAGGAACAATCAAACCTAAGAAAGTCTTGTCACTTGCTAGGGCTTGAACTTAAGACCTTCTTTTGAAAGATGAAATTTACCCTCTGCCTTTCTGTTCCTCATATGATATATAATCAGCATTTTAATTTCATGATATGAAAATTATATCCAAATTATTTCTTGCCTTATTGGTTGGGTTTGGAAGCCACATTTTATGTGCAGAGTGTGTGTCATTAGCTTCAGTTAGCTTCAACTGTCACCCTCAACCAGAGAAGTGACATCAAATTTGCCATTTTATTAAGAAGAGTTTTGTCATAATTCCATAAGTTTTCATCTTTTTTTTTTCACACAGAATGCCACCTCTGAAGAGAATAAATTGATGCCTTCATAATCAGGTTTTGTTCCCAAGTTACATGCAACACAGAAATAAATTGCATGTTTGTATAATTTAGTTTCTGCTGCACTAAATATTTCAATATGAAGAAGAGCAATTCAAATAAATGCGATATACAATCTACCTTGATATCTGTATTAAAAAATCATCACATTATTTATAATGGTCAAAAACACTTGAAATGTGACATGTGTAATGAAAAATTTAGAGTAAAGTCATCTTGAGAAAACATTTGTGTTTGCATTCTGAGAAAAATCTTCCAAGTGTAATCAATGTGATGAACATTTCAGTACCAACTTTACATTAAAACAGCATCAACTATTACATATTAAGGATAATCTGCTTCAGCAAGATACACATGGTTGTGAAAAAATAAGTAAGAAATCATGTTTGAATAAACACAAGCAGCCCCTTAGCAGAAACAAATTATTCAGTTGTGATTTATGTGATCAAACATTCAATCTGAAATCAAAGTTAAATACTCACAAAGACTCATGAAGGAGAAAAAGAATTCCAGTGCACCTTGTGTAATAAAAAACTAGTTGACAAAAATGTCTAAAAATTCACCTCTTGTCACATATTTCAGAAAAGGAATTTCATGTGTAACAATTGTAATAAACTATTTGTTAACAATATCAACTTAAAAAGGCATCAAATGCAACATTGTGGAGGAAAAAACGTTACAATGCAGCATTTGTCTAAAAACGTTTCCCGTAGGGATCTCTTAAACACACACTATATGCTACATGGTGGAGAAAAAAGTATTTCAGTGTCTTATCCAGGTGGTAAAAAATTTACACGTAGAGAACATCTGAAGGATCACCAGAAGATTCATACTGAGAAAACCATTTCAATGTAACATTTGTAATAAAAATTTCTTAGCAAATCAAATTACCAGGTTCACCAAAGGGTTCATACAGGACAGAAAACCTTTTAATGTAATTTGTGTAGCTAAACAATTACATGTCAAAGTCATTGAAAATCACCTTTAAGTCATATCATAAATGGAGAAAACCTTTTCATTGTGTGCTTTGTAATAAAAGATTTCTTCACGAGAGACTTTTACATAATCATCTAAAGGTACACAGTGCTAGAAGCTTTCAATGTGTCATTTGTGATCGAACATTTACACTCAAACATAGTTTAAAAACTCACCAAAAAGCCTATGCTGGTGGCAGACTATCTTATAGACAATTTCAGTGTGCCATGTGTAATCAAAGATTTTTCACCAAAGAAAATTTAAGCATTCACCATGTTCACCACACTGAGAAAAACCATTTCAGTGTGACTTGTGCTAACATGATGTTTTCTCAAAAATCACGTCTAAACCTTCATGCATAAAATTGTTTTTCTTGTCACATTTGCAATAGAAACTTTCGTCACCGACAACTGCAAGAAGCTCATCTAATGGCACATACAAAAGAAAAAGCATATCAGTGTGAAATTTGCAAGAAAAAATTTACTAATAATTTTTTTAAATGGACACAAAAAAATTCATTTTGAAGGAAAACCATTTCATTGTGACAGTTGCGAAAATGAGATTTAAAAAACGAATTTTTATTTAAAACGGTATCAACAATTTCATAAAAAGTCATTTCATTGCTACCTTTTGCAATAAAATATTTGCCAATAAATCAAGTGTAAAGAGACACATAAGGATGCATTCCAGAGAAAACTTTGTAATCAGATATTTGTGATAAGCCTACTAGAAAATCATTCAGAAAAAACAAACACCGCATTATTTAAATTTTGAAACATATCTAATGTGACATGGAGGGTGAAGATACTTTTGCTGCATTTGTTTGTGACATTGGGGATACAAAAAGTATTACATGTGGATAAAAATATATACAAGTTCGATTTAACCTTACTCTAAAATTAGCAGGGTGGAGATATGGATATCAATCAAACCTAATAAAATCTTGTCACTTGCTAGGGCTGAACTTACGTACCTTCCTTTTGAAAGATGAACACTCTACTCCTCTGCCTTTCTGTTCCTCATATGATAAATAAGCAGTATTTTAATTTCATGACTTGAAAATTATATCCAAATTCATTTCTTGTCTTATTTTGCTAAGACAATTTCTTAATGTCCACATTTTATGTGTCATTAGCTAAAGTTAGCTTCAACCATCACCTAGTCACCCTCATCATCATCATCATTGCCCGTCACTCCTATCGGGGTATGGGCCACCAACTAAAGATCTCCAGCGACTTCTATCCTGAGCCATTCTCTCCAGCTGCTTCCAGCTGAACCCCATCCTGGTGATGTCTGCTTCAAATTCTCGCCTCCAGGTGTTTCTAGGCCGACCTCTCTCTTTTTCCTTGAGGATTCCAACTCAATGTTTGCCTAGTGATGTTGCTTGCCGAAGCCGGGAAATGTGTGGCCTATCCATCCCCACCTTCTCTTCCTGATCTATTGAAGCTTGGCCGGTTCGTTCTAAGAGGCTGGCATTGGTGATGGTGTCAGGCCATCGTGATATTTGGAGAACTTTCCTAAGAATAGCTAAGTTGATAAAGGCCTGGATTCTCTTTAGTGGTGGTCTTCGTAATCCTCCAGGTCTCAGCTCCATATAATAGGACTGACTTCTTGCATTGGTATTGAACAGGCGAATTTTGGTGTTCAGAGACAGCTCTTTGGAATTCCAGAAGTTCTTGAGCTGGATAAAGGCGTCTTTGCTTTTCCGATCCTTGCTTTGACATTTGCATCTGTTCCACCCTGCTGATCTATGATGCTACCCAGATAAGTAAGGACTCTACTTCCTCCAGTTTACTTCCGTTTGTGGGTGACTGCATTTGTACTGGTGGAGTTAATTTTCAGGATCTTCTGGTTTTAGATGTGTGTATGCTAAGGCCGACCTCCTTTGCAGTGGCATTCACAAGATTTGTTTTCTCTTGCATCTGTTGATAGCTATGTGTAAGGAGAGCAAGGTCATCTGCAAAGTCCAGGTTGTCCAGTTGTTTTAGCAAAGTCTATTGGATTCCATTTCTTCTTTCCCCTTGGTGGATTTCTTCATAATCCAGTCTATAGCCAGTAGGAAAAGGAATGGGGAAAGCAAGCATCCTTGTCTGACTCCTGTTCATACCTGGAAGCTGTCTGTTAGCTGCCTCCATGGATAACTCTGCTGACATACCCTCATATGATTTCTCGATCAGTTTAACTATTTTTAAGGGGACACCATAATGTCGAAGAAGTTTCCAGAGGATTTCGATCTACACTGTTGAACGCTTTCTCAAAGTCAATAAAGTTGATGTAAAGAAAATTTAAGTATTCACTATATACACCACACTGGAGAAAAACCATTTCAGTGTGTGAGTTGTGCGGAATAACGTCTTCTCAAATATCACGTCTTAACTCTCATGTGAGAGAAAATTGTTTTCTTTGTCACATTTGCAAAATAAAATTTCGCCACTGACAAATATTAGAAGCTCATCAAACGGCACATGCCAAAGAAAATTTTATCAGTGTGGAATCTGTGATGTAAAAAATTTTCCAATAAATTTTCTTTTAAAAGACACAAAATGATTCATTTAATAATGAAAAACAATTTCACTGTGTAAGAAATGCAATTTGAAATTTACACAGAAACCAAATTTAAAAAGGCATCAACAAGTTCATAAAATATCATTTTACTGTATCCTACAGTACGAAAAATTTCCCAACAAATCATGTTTGAAAAGACACTTAAAGAGGCATTCTGGAGAAACCTAGATCTTAGACTTGTAATGTGACGTTTACTAGTGAAAAAAACAACCCCAAAATTGATTTTACAATCTGAAACACATCCGATGTTACATTGGTGATAAACATTTGCTGATATTGTACGTGACACTGGTGATAAACATTGTCTGATATTGTATGTGACACTTAGATTAAAAAAATACTGACAATGTAGATTTACACCTAAAGTCATCAAATGTTGAATATTGTAGAAAAGGAATGGAAAAAATTGTGTGCACCACTGGAGAAAACAATTAAGGAAAAAATTAAAGTTCAGAACATTCTCAGACTTTTTGATTCTTGTTTCATATTTTTTATCATTTGAAGGTTTTGCTTTTCACAGAAGCTTTATAGGTGTGCACAATGCACATTTTGGGTGCGCATTTGTCTTTTTGGTATTCTATAAGCTTTGCTGATTTTTTTAAAGCACAATTTATTATACATTTGAATCACAGTTGCACATGGATGTGTGCAGGTAGAAACTTTTTGCCTTTTTGACCATCATTTGATCTGAGAGAAAACAGCTCAGGAGCACTGAGAGTTCACCGTGGAAAATTGTTTTTAAAACTGTTAAGAAATTGTTTATATCATCATGACTTAAGTTTTTGTTCCTCTTTTATACCTTTTGGGCTACTTTTCATTTATTGTTTTGAAAATGTTAGTTTTTGTCAATTTGTATACTACTCTATGAATGTTATTTTTCTGTTTAAAGATAAAATACTGTAGCAACACAAGATTACAATATTCACTATCTTTTTCTAACTAAATATCAATATTATTTTCTGTAAGAGATTTTAATTCCAAGAATTTTAAGTGCCTAATGCCACTTCCCCATCAAATAACTTTTAAAATAATGTTAAGATCCTATTTTTGTTGTACATTCCCTACTAATAGTAACAATGCTTCTTAAGATATCATCTGTGATACATACTTAACACTGATGTGGTTTGATATGCAGTCAGCTTTCTTTGACATGCATAAAACATTTCTGACACAGTGTTTTATGCAATAGAACAGGGAATGAGATGGCAAACACACACCATGTGTTCCAGACTTGGCATACCCAAAAATTTAGAAAATTCAACCAAAATAAACTATGTTATAAATACTGCCTTATGTGAAGTCCCTGTTTGGATGAGCTTAAATCTCTTAGATTCTATAATTCAAAAATGGTACGATTTTTATGGTGCCCTTCTTCTTCATCCCCCACCATAGCCCATAATGCAATGGCCATGGAGGCACCATGGGAGACATAGCAAGGATTTAAGCCATGACCTGAAATATCCATTGGTCCTAACCAGAAATCAACCCCGGGAGATCGAACTACTGCTATAGAAACATTAAGCTGAATTTTCTGTATTTCTTTGGTGAACGCAAAAATTTCGCTTAATAAAATCCTATTTGCTATCCTTGCCTTTAGTAGTAATCTTAGAATTGTCTTGAAAAGCATATTATCATTTTGTAAATTGTAATTATAAAGTATAAGGGTTCTCAATAAACAACAGGCAGATGAACTAGATGACTGTTTGGCTTTGACAGTTAACTTCACCCGAAAGTGTTATTTGAAACTGGGAGAAATGTCCCAGGAAAATCCAGATGGGTAAACACTGGTACTTATTATTCCTATAACTTGATATGTTGAAATATAATCTCAGGAGTTAAATGTGTTATTTAATCTCTCCATAAGTATATGTATTATATGATTTTAAAATATTTACTTGTGAATTAAGTTTGTTAAGGGTTGATTCTTTTCTTACATCATATAGCAAAAATTTTTAGACATTTTGTTTATCACATTGAAATTGTGTCAAAAGATTAAATTTTTTAATAATTTTTTTCTTTTCTGAAACATGCATTTAAGTATTTGTGTCAAGTTGCGATGTACATATTCTTTAATACTAGCTGTACCCTGCAAAATTATATCCCTTAGGCTTGATGTGCAGGCTAGGTTATTTTTCGTTTCGGGCAGATTTGATTTTTTCATGATTGTATTTTAAACTGGAATAGTGTTATACTAACTCTTCACTTTCGATTTAACGCAGAACCCAATCGCTTTACAGATGACCCATGAAAATGATGGACAAAAAACATAAATAAAATTTGAACTTAACAACTGATTTGTAATAATCATATTTTAAAAATGTTTTATTGTTTGACGATTGTTTATTGAAAACTTAAGTTTGTTGTTATATTTTTTTTACTTCATTACCAAGACAAATTAATTGATGGTTTAATTGGTTAACAAGCTTTGAAATTACAATAAATATTTATCTTGGGGAAGTAAATTCAGCAAATGTGTCTTGAGTTATGTAAAGTACTACTAAAAAAACAACGTAGGTGCACTTCTGAACATAACAAAATGTATCAAGACATATATTTACCATACACATATTAATTAATGTTTATTTTTAAGAATTTCATAGTCAGTTAATAGAAGACTTCACAAGTGACCAAACCTATAAGGCAGTTGTGTGACCACCAGTAAGTTGCCTGACAAACTTATTAAATATTAAAATCCCTTTTCATATTCTTAACGAAGGAGATAATGCTCAGGTCCTTTTGTGTCATTAGAAAGTCCACCCTGAGCTAATCCAAAAGATGTAGCTGATGTTGGATACTGAGAAGGATAAAAAAGCTTCACTTGGCCTTCCGGATTGGGCAATCCAGTTTGAAACTGATTATTCCAAGCATTACCATCCTGTAACAGATGTAAAAATTATTAGCCTGTAATTAATAATAAATTCATGTTATAATTTCTATTAATCTTTTTTGTCGGTGCAGAGTAGTACACAGGTTTGCCAGAAAGTTATTATAAGAGATAATAATAAAAAAAAACAACTTTTCAAGTCGTTTAAGTAATTCATAAAATATTGCTGTGACATTCAGACTTACATTAAAGCAATGGAATTCTATTTTACAAAATCTTTAATGAAATAATTTGGGCATTAATTTATTTCAGATTGCAAGTAGTCACATCTTTTATACATTATTTCTTTGTTAAGCGCTGTTTCGCTTATAAAGTAATGTATTGAAACATAGCCGCGCCCCGTTAAACGGAATATGAATGTATAAGCATTTTAGTTCATTAATTACTAATTTCATCCAACTTTAAAATGCAACAGAAAAAATAACATTGACTTCCATGCTATGAACATTAAAAACCAGGACGTTTTTCTGCTATTGTTATCGTTGCTCTTTAATAGTTTAAAGAAAAACATTAAAATTAGTGCATAGGCTGTATTCAGTATCAGGAATCAGCTAATAGCTGCGCTGAGAAGGCAAAAAAAAATCATACCTCTTTGAAAAGTTCTTGAGCTAGCTTTTTGTCAAAATTCACATATCTATGCCTACTGCAATGATCACAGGTGCAGATATTTTTTATTCAAATCTGGAACAATGTGATGGAATGTACAGTTAAATATTTTTCTGAAAAATAAACAGAATTGATGATCTTATTGTTATTAGTAACACTGATTGAAAAAAGAAGTATGAAAGCCTGCAATGTAATAGAGACTTTGTTATAATCTGAATCTAAGTATGCTGCCAAATGTATATGTAAACAAATGTGACGTAGACTTAATTTACAGGAAATTTTAAAGATTTTATTATAGCAATCCAATATCAGTCTGAAGTTGGAACAGGTAATATTGGTGAGTAATTGTTTTCATGCTTTATACAAACAAGTGTAACATTACAAGTGAAACCATTAATGTTAGATATTATGAATTATATCAATGTAATATTACTGTATATACTGCATATAAGCCGCACTTAGAACAATAAAATACAATCCTGAAATCAGGGGGTCAACTTATATGCACATAAAACAAAATGGACACAAGGGACAGACACTAATGACAATTTTCCAGACACACATTTTCATGGCTATCTGACTCTTTGTTTGGTGGTGTATAGAGTACTATTATATTATATACAGAGGTGTCACTTCAACGAATTTAATTTACGCATAGTTGACAATTATACTAAGAATATTACCACGGAGAATTCATTTTCGAAGTCAAAAATGATATAAAAAATTAGAGAAAAAAACTAAAAAACACAATTTTTCCTATATCTATGATAGCAATGATACGATTTCACATGAATTAATGCAATAATTATCTCATGAAGTGTAATCAAACATTGATTTCTGTCTAGGCACACTGTGTGTTCCTATATCTATTATTTATAATATAATATAACAATACATAAATTCTCTAGAAGTGTAATCAAACATAGATTTGTGTTAAGATCTACTCAGGATGCAAATGCATAGAATAAAGTGAGAGGACCAAGTAGTGTTGTTTTAGTCCCAGGTCCTATTTTAGTTTCAGTTTTTATTTCGTTTTTTCTGTAATAATTTTAGTTTTAGTCTAGTTTTAGGCCCAATTTTAGTTTTCGTCGACTAAAACACCAGAGTTTTAGTTTTCGTCTTATCCATTTTAGTTTCACTTTAGTTTTAGTCTTGTAAACACCAATAACAAATAACATTGTTCATGACCAATTGTTGAAACAGATTGAAGCATAATAATAGTAGTCACAGATGACAGCTCAGTGTACTGAAACTGAGTCATTTCACTTCATTATCACATTATAAGTCACACTATCACATTGTGTTATGCCAATACCATGACTAAATTTTTGACTATGTTGTAGACTTGCAGTGCATGTACAAAAACAACTAAAAACGTAATAACAATAAGAAAACCGAAAAACGTAAGTCAAAAATTAAAACAAACGTGTTTATTCTAAGACCTAGAACTCTGAAATAACTAAACTAAGTAACAACAGTTTACTTGAAGAGGAAGTACTCCTATTATTTTGATGACTTTATTCAGGGTTGTTAGTATCGAAGTATCGGCCAATACAGTATCGGCGATACTTTTTTTTTATTATTGGTTGCTGTATTGCCGATCCTTTTTGTATCAAGTATTGATTTGTGTATCGCCGAATTTACGCGGGCCAATCTTACACGTTATTTTCGAACCCTAACCAGCTGTCGATCGCGTGTGCCATCTTTTGCGTAGTTCGGCTCCCGCGTCGGCCGTATTTCGCAGTGCGCATTGCACCTGCCCCGCGTTGACCTATTAGACGGTATTACTTAGCCAAAGATGGCCACCGCTGATGCAGTCAGTACACCACGAAATACGTGGCCGATGCGGACGACGGGCAAATTAGTATGACCGGTAAATTACAAGTAAAACTTTGAAAACATTATTAAAAATACACCTACTAGCAATCAGTGAGCGTGAGCAACAAAAGGAACATACATTTTAAAGTAATTGGGCATTAATGGTACGCATAATTTTGGCGTAGTTTACGCGTAAATTACGCCCGCCAATCTTACGCGTAATTTTCGAACCCTATTTATTTGTGTAAACATAACTGTAAAACACTGTGTGTCTAATAAATAATACAAATTCAGTCACAACAGTAAAAAAAAAACACTACACATATGGCATCTATTAGATATTTATTAGCAATTATCTTGTTAACATACTACACATAATCAATTCTTAACAAATCCATTAAGAAAATCTCAATCTTTGAGGGACATAACAGCAAAATGAATGGAATTCTTGGACTTTTGAAACTTTCTTTAAAATGCATACCAGGAAGACAAAAATGATGACTTAACTAGAAAGAGAAAAAAAGTTGTTTATAAAAATAACAATGTAAAAAAAAAAACAAACGAACACGGGCTCATTTCATCAGTTTCAGTCTTGTTATTAGAATGCCCTGATGGCTTTGCTTCCACAAAATATGTCAGATGCTTAGATAAAGTTGGTGAACTTGCTCCAGTGGAGCAACTAGGAGGCATTGGGGCATCTGCCCTCTGAAATTAAAAAAACTAAAAGATTTGACCAAAATTTGTTTAAAAAATAAAATACAAATATATAAAAAATTTGATTTTTTAATACAAGAGATCCCCCCCTGAAAGTTTGGTCTAGGCTGCACCTCTGCTTTGCTCTACACTGTACTACCACCTGCCCAACTCCTCCTAAACAGTAGAACGAACATGCTGGATTTTATCTTTAATTTTAACAATAAAAATGTGTTAACATTATAATCACACTAATTTGTGACTAATCATTGGTCATCAAAATTTTATGGTTTTTACTGGTGCTTTAGATTACAAAGAATATTCTAGAAATATTCAACACTGTATTCAATAAATATTTTTATATAAATCATTTACCAAAAAAAAGACATTGAATCGTAAAGGTTGATCCTTCTTGACACCATAGTCATTTCGCAGAAATGAAGCTTTTGAGCTTTGCACCAGTAACAAGCATGTCTAGAAAAGAATGTAATCAACGGGAATTAGTTTTAGTAAATATCAGCACATTTATGATTTTATACTTCAAGGTTTATAATTAACGCCATAGCTCAAAGCCATTACTGATCTATAATTCTTGACTATTGGGAATCCAAGCAAAAACAAATTGCCTGAATATATGGTTCTATTGCTTTTAATTTAGCTATTATTTTAAATTAAATTATTTATCTGTATACAGAGACTAATGTAATTTTCTGTTTCTGACAAATTTTATTACAATGCATAATTAATGTTCACAATTACACAATTAATGACAAACACAAGTTAGATCCCTTCAGTTCCAACACACTGAGCAAATCCCTATAACATGTCAACTAAATCAGCTTTATATCCTTAGTGTTCCCTTAAGTCTCTAAGGGAATTATTGGGGCAGATGAAGTGTTTCAGTAACCTGGCATATAAAGGGATTGTGTGGTTAGCACAATGCCCAGCCGCCTTTACTCCCAACTTAAAGTCAGGTACCAATATAAAAGCTAGTGGACTTGGGACTTTCACCTGAAAATCCAAAGGGTCTCAGTGAAATTTGAACCCGTGGACCCTATGGTCAACAGTCAAGCATTCTACACCACTCTACTCCCATCCCCCTTTATACAATCTTGACTTACTTGAACTTCTTGGGCGTAAGCAAAAGGACCTCTGCAACCACTCTCTAGAGCACTCTTTTCAATTCCCTCCATGTCTGTTTGCAGCTTTTCATCTTCCTGCTCGCAAGACCTTCTCCAAGTGGTCTTTGGGCGGTCAATTTTCTGGCCTTGGGGGTTCCACTGCAGGCTTCCTTATACACTCTGCATGTTCAGATTTTGCACACTTCAGTCAAGGCATTACTAGTTTGTGTTCCTAAGATTTATAAAATAGAAAAAAATTATTCATTGATCAAATAACAAGTATTTGAACAACTATTTTTTTAAATGCATTGTAAAAATAATTATCCTTTTTTCTCCATGTAGCAAAAAAGCTTTTTCTCAGCAATAAAATTATCATTTATTATAATAATAAATACATTTTCTCTAACAAAAAAGTTTAACTTATTGATAAAAAAATAATTTTCACAGCTTTTATTAATATGCTTAGGTTTAAGTTAAGCCTTGATTTAACACTTAGACTTAGTGCTCAGCTCATGATCCTTATTACTATTTACTAAACATCTTATAAGTTATGATGACTGCAGTATTAAATGATGCAACAATAATTTAGCTAATTTAAACTACTATATCATAGCTTTTTCGTCTATATTTAAGTTATAACCACAATGAAACGACGTTCACGTTCTAGCCTTGGGCTTGTATCAAAATAAATGTTCCTATACTGAGTCATAGTGTCATGGCGAACATGACGGATAAATAATTAAGCTAATTTAACTTGTATTAATGCTAGAACTTATCGCTGTGGCATGTCACTTAAAAAAAAAACTATTATAATTATATTTTTGTTTGAATAATGGGCCATTTCGGTGGAATTTTTTTTTTACAATCACACAGCAGAACGTTGCGTACACATTACAAACAAACTTGCCATGACCATGTAACCATGCAATGTTACGCCATGCATTAATTTTGATATTTAGGGAATTTTCAAGACAATTTTAGAAAACTATACATTAATTTAGTTTATTGTGTTTCTAGTTATAGAAAATAAAACGTATTCTTACCTAAAAAAGAGGCCATTTTATGAAATAAACTGTTTAAAATGTTGCCTTCTCCTCTATTGCGGTAGACGCAAAGGCTCCACGTACGTCATATGACGTCTGTGCGTTGCTAGAAAACTCTTGTACGCCGGAAGTGACTCCCATGTGATTCTCGTCAAAATCACATGCCGGAAATGAGATTAAATGATATGCAGCGCCATCTGTTCTTACCAAAGCAGTTTTGCAAAATGATAAATTAAAAACTTGGACATTTTTAGAAACTACTGTGATACGTGTGTGATTTAAAAGAATGATAATGTGTATACAATTTTACTGAGCTGGGTATATATTTTGCACCAAGAAATTTTTTTTACGATATTCTCACACAAATATATTCTGCGAGACCCTGGTAGAAGTCCACCAAGATTAGATATGGGTAACTATTCTAACTAACGTTAGTTGGAGAGGCCTAGGAAAGTCACTCTATCCATGTCCCCCGTTGTGCCTTCATTACCGTTGGTATGGCGGAAGTGAAACAAAGGCCCTAAAAAAAAAAACGTCTGTTTAGTGGTAAAACAAAAGATTAAAATTTTCTCCCTCGACTCATCTTTTTGTTTGAATCCTCATAGCATGAAATAAATACATCCATATAATTACATTGACCTATTCATGATAAACTCAGAGTTGGACAGTGGTATACCACTTTAACTCTATGCAAAGCCGGTTGATCAGAACAAATATAATTTCTTTTATTTGGCGAATTTGTACACACTATTTTTTCATAATCATATATGTTTTACTTTTGAAATAGGTTTTTCGTAAAGCAGGTTTAGGGGGGACGGGTGGGGAAGGAGCTGGTCACCTTTCTGGTCTGTCACTTTGGGGCGCAACTGTATACGTCACTAAACAGCTGATCGATACAAACTGCTTCTCCTGACCTACAGCAGGGGTGGCCTACTGGGACTCTTAGAGCCGAAATGCGTCTCTTCGTTCTGTGCGGCTCTCAATGAGCCAGTCTCTTCTAATATTTGAGTACTTTAGTTCACCGCTTTGTATGGCTCTCAATGAACCAGTCTCTTCTATTATTTGAGTACTTTAGTTGACTAAACATTGATACATTGAAGTCGGTGTGATTCTAAAAGTGTTTCTATTATAATAAAATTGACTGCGGTTCCCTCGGACGTCGTCACCCTTGACATAGGTCACCCCTGACTTAGGTCACCCCTGGCATAGGCCACCCCTGACATAGGTCACCCCTGGCATAGGTCACCCCTGACATAGATCACCCCTGACATAGGTCATCCCAGACAGGTCACCCCTGAATAGATCACCCCTGGCATAGGTCACCACTGACATAGGTCACCCTGGCATAGATCACCCCTGACATAGGTCACCCCTGACATAGGTCACCACTGACATAGGTCACCCTCGACATAGATCACCCTGGCATAGGTCACCACTGACATAGGTCACCCCTGGCATAGATCATCCCTGACATAGGTCACCCCTGGCATAGGTCACCACTGACATAGGTCACCCCTGACATAGATCATCCCTGACATAGATCACCCTGGCATAGGTCACCCCTGACATGGGCTTACAGTAGACGCTTGATGGTCTCTAAACGAGCTGCCGTAGTGGGCAAAATTCATTAAATTTAACATATTCAACCCTATTACATGCATACATTAAGAGATTGATTAAATGCAATATGTGTACTGCGTATTCATTTATTCAAATACTGATGAGAAGAATAAAACACAGAAATTAAAAAGTATTTTGGTTACGAAAAAAATTACAGATTGATAGCATTATCTTGCTAATGTCAGGTTTAACACAAGATGGTCGGTTTAACGGTTATACTTGTAGTACTTATTGAATATATTGTATTGATCTGTGAAATTAATGGTTTATTAGAATTCAACACTTACGATAGAATATTAGGTGCATTCTGTGATCAGAAGGTACGTAAATCCTAAACTTTCCTTCTATGTTACTTTTTTTATCCATTCTGTTTCGACACTTAAAAACAAACAACATCTGTCGGCTTAAGTCTCTTTTTTTCAAATCATGTTTTCATTCGTGGCCATTAAAATAAACCAAAAAAAAACAAACAAGCAAAATTGTCCTTATAGCGATTTTAAAAAAATCAAAACGTTATTTCACTTTTCTCATAATAATGTCATCCTTTTATATGTGACATTTTACACAGAGAAATTAAATTTTATGGAGACAATATATTATGAAACTGGGGAACACAATGCACTTAGTTTTAAAAACGTGTTACTGGCACTTAGTTTAAAAAAACGTGTTACTAGCTGGGGGCCTAAAAACTTAAGAACGGCCCTCTTCTTCTAATATGTTATCGTTATGCAGGTTAAGAGTTTGAACATAGAAAACAGTTACCTTGTCCTCCATGACAAACTAAACACCTTGTCCTCCATGACAAACTACACACCTATGTCATTATGAGGATAAATAAGGGTATATAGATACACATTCATGAAAGTATTAAGAGATTCTCTCACAATGATAAAACAGGAATGGGGAGTACAGATATTGAGTGTTATAGTCAGTGGGTGATACAGTCATTGTGTGCTGCATTCAGTGAGTGCTACAGTCAGTGAGTATAGCAGCCAGAGAGCGCTACAGTCAGTGTGTGATAAAGTCATTGTGTGCTATATTCAATACATCATACGGTCAGTGTGTGATAAAGTCAGTGCTATATTCAGTGCTTGCTAGAACAAAAAAGTGCTAAGGTCAGTGCCTCAGTGGGGGCTACACTACAGATAGTGAGTGCTACAGTCAGTGAGCGTTAGTCATGTGTGCTACAACCAACTAGTGCTTACAGTCAGTGGGTGCTAAAGTCAGTGGGTGCTACAACCAACTAGTATTACAGTCAGTGGGTGCTAAATTCAGTGGGTGCTACAAACAACTAGTATTACAGTCAGTGGGTGCTAAAGTCAGTGGCTTATACAACCAACTAGTGTTACAGTCAGTGGGTGCTAAAGTCAGTGTGTGCTACAACCAACTAGTGTTACAGTCAGTGGGTGCTACAACCAACTAGGCATTACAGTCAGTGAGTGCTACAACCAACTAGTGTTACAGCTTAGTGGGTGCTAAAGTCAGTGTGTGCTACAACCAAACTAGGCACTGCAGTCAGTGGGTGCTACAACCAACTAGTATTACAGTCAGTGGGTGCTAAATTCAGTGGCTGCTACAACCAACTAGTATTACAGTCAGTGGGTGCTACAACCAACTAGTATTACAATCAGTGGGTGCTAGGGTGTCAGTGGCTATTACAACCAACTAGTATTACAATCAGTGGGTGCTACAACCAACTAGTATTACAATCAGTGGGTGCTAAAGTCAGTGGTTACAACCAACTAGTATTACAATCAGTGGGTGTACTGTATTTCACAATGCGATCTGCTTCACTTTCTCAGTTCTATAATGTCGGAGAGAACTATATTACCTAATAAACTGAAGCTAAGGAACACTAGCATTGAAATGCCAATTACATAATTAAATCTACAACATGGTTATCTTCCTTTCAGCTTCCTAAAAAACTGTCTTCATATCTGAATCCAGTATCTAAAAGTATCTTTAACGGACTGTCCGACTTACATTTTTATCCATTGTATGAAATACTGTTTTCACATTTGTATCCAGTAACTGATGGACCGTCTATTCACATTTGTATCTAGTATCTTATATACTGTTCTTCAAAAGCTGTAAATAAAAACAATAAGAAGTTTGCACATTTAGAATTATGTTTCAATTCACATTGTTTATATTTCACTGGTTAGAATTATGTTTCATTTCACATTGTTTATATCTCACTGGTTTTGGATATTTACTCCAAATTATAGTTAAAAATTTTAGTTGTTTCATAAAAATAATGTCAATTTGGTTACAAACTAAAAATTGGGAGTTGCTCTGCCAAAACATGTTTCTTCAAAATTAGCTCATTATATTGTGATAAAATGCTATGAACCGATGCAGAAGAAATAAAAGTTTATTACAAGTACTAAATGTTATAAGCATGGTTTGGGGAGGGTGGTTAGTTTCGAGAAGAAGTTTGGTAACAGCTTGGAGATAGTAGTAAATGATTTTGACTGAATTTATGATGATTGTCAAACATCAGAACAATCATTATGGAAAATGCAGATGTGGAACTCTTGTATATTCTGAAGGCGAGAAACTGAAGCCTCACCCCTCCTCAACAAAGACAGTTTTTGATAACTGCACACAGGAAAATAACTTGGACTGATAAACAGACATTTAGGTTAATACAACTTTTACAATTGAAGAGAACTCTTTTGTTAATTAAACCGACTTGCAAAATTAATAGTGTATAAATACCAACTTGTTTGGTTACAAATAATAAATCAAATAATTTTTACTGAGTAAGTTTTAATTATTTTATATTAAAAATATTAATCAAGCATCAATGCCATTTTTTTTCCACTTAGATAAAGCTGTAATTTTTTTTATTAAAAGCACATTTGTAAATGATTTTAATCAGACAAGAGTCAGATTTGCAAGAATTTTTCGCTAATCAAAATCTTTTTTTACAATTTCTCTTAAGACTAAATCATTTTCAGAAATGATGTTTACTGCACAGAATATACTTGTTTTTCAAGACGTAAAGGGGAGTGAATTTAAATACATGCTCATCAGATTTAACATGTTATAGCTAATTATTTCACACCACCAACTATTTAGTAATGCACAAAAATCGCTATAGGAAATTGCTAATTTTTCAGAAATCCTTAAATAATTTAAACTTTTTCATCTCAAATTTTCCAAAAACAGAATCATATGTTCAGCTCTAACATGACCTGGATTTAAAATAAATGCAACACACATAAGTTCATTTAATTGAATGCGAAAAAAAAAATACAAAAATTGTAATTAAATGTTTATCACTTTGATACATTTTTTATTTATGCAACGTTGTTAGCAAATGCATGTCATGTACAAACACAATATTATAGTTTTATAGACTAACTTACCAAAATATCTGTACCCATCAAGTCTTGTATTATATGCCATGAAAACTGGAAACATAAGAAATTTATAACGCTTCCTACATTCACCTTCAAGCCACCAGCAATTCACAGCTGCAAAGGGCACCTGAGAATAAAAAAAACAAGACTTGTTTTCAATGAAAAATTTATTCTCAGCAATTTTCCTTCTGGCAAGGGTTCAGAAATATAATCAAGCATAACTTATTTCAAGTTAATGATACATATGTAAAATGAAAGTAGTTGCGACTTGCCTGTCCTTTGAAATAATTTGCAGCTTTTAGAAACTCTGCCCTGGCAGCTTTAGGCTTGTAGCACCAAGGCGCATAATACATCACAAATACAAATTCTTTAGAGTGTAAAACTTCTGTAAGAGGTATTAAGGATCCCCTAGGAGAATCCAAAACAAATGTTGTCGGAGAAAACATGTACTGTGGTGGCTTGGGTGGCAGGGTAACTGGTTTTGCCTTGAAGCTGTTAATATATTTTTATATATATATATATGAATATATGTTTTATGTCATATAAACCCCTAAACTTCTAAAAATTATTACATTAACTGTTAAAAAAATATACTGTTTAACAAAATGATTATTCAATAACTTTCGACACAACAATAAACATTTGCTGTAAAGATCATCACAAAATTGTTGAATTACTTCACTTTAAATATCTTAGAATTGGGGGATAATTAAAGAAAAAATATTAAATAGGTTCACATTCAAAACAGCTGCACATTTGTCACTTAAAGATTACAGATCCTATTTTTAAAAATTGGTACAGTGTTTCAAAAATGGAAGGTATCCACTATAGTCAATCTAGACATTTAAAAAAAAAATATCATTAAGGTATAACGAGAATTTAATAATTTCCCATAAATATACTCATTTGGCTGGTAGGGCTAAGTGGATAGATTGTGGAGGGTGGAATCCATTTAGCAGAGATTGTTAGAGGCAAAAGATTACCTAGCAGTAGATGTTATATGTGTGGAGTAATTATTAGAACATATTATGTTAAACAATTGTATATTAATTAGTTAGACTGTCAAAATCAAGAGTGTTAATCTTTGTGTATGTATCAAATAAAGTAAAAATGATTTTAATTGGGTATATAAATAAGACATCAACAGTTACGTAAAATTTAAAACGATCTGAATTCTAGTTTTCAAACAAAAAGACACATGAATGATTGGATACCTTTAACATTTTTTCCTACATGTCAATTTTCAATTGCACAAAAACAAACCGAAAGGTCAATCAGTTTTGTTTGTAGAAAATGAAATCTTTGCCAATCTTTTTTATTCTTAATGTAAAAGTGACCAAGTTTTTATACTAAAAAATGTGCAACTTCACTTCTACTTGATGTTAATTTTTAAGTGTTATATTATTGATTTGAGATATAATATTACTGTAAAATTCTAATGAAGTACCAGTACACATTTTTTCTTAATAGAATTTCAATTATTGCTTTGTTTTTTAGTGTCATGCTCAAATGATTCTTTATCGATTTAGTATGTTAAACAAAAATGTTCAATTACTGCACTGAACTATAATTAAATCAACTGATTGTAGTTAGTAGGCCTATATAATTATCGGTGCTTTTTTTTTTTTGTAAAAAAAAATAGGTGCTGGTACTCAGTGAAGGATTGCCTAACTTTTAACCACCAGTTAGCAGTTTCGCAATATAATCATGCAGTAATGTAAAACAATGTTTTTTAAAGTCAGAAAGAATAGACAATGACCAAATCTTTACATATAAGAAAAACGGTTATAAGTTATGGTAATAAGTTCTTATTAAAACTATTAAATTAGAAAATGTCAACATCAATGACAACAAATAAATTGAATAAACAATTTTAATATGATGTTGAAATTTTATACTTAAGAATTCTAGCCTTGTTCCATATTTTATAACAAATGTTATCAGAAACGTGATAATAATGCATAATTCTGGGTGACGAGCCATGCCACGTAGCAATTCATTTGGGTTAATCAAGTTGATACGTACATTACTTTCTACTAAATCCGCCATTGACGGACTATGCATGTCAGTGAATTTGTTTGATTTCTAAAGTAAACGAGCTATATAAGTTTTTTTATGTTTATAGTTACTATATAGATAAGTGAGTTTTTGGCAAAGTAAATCAGGTGTTGGAGCAATGGCAGTGTAGGTTGAAAAATAATAATTGTTATAGCTTTATTGAAATAAATACATTTTTGTTTATTTTTTAATGTATTATTTAAATGGGTAATTGTTTACGACAGTCCTCCACGAAATAAATTATTCTTTCATATTTTAATGTAAAGGTTTAGTGTGTATCAAACGAAATGGGCTGTTAAGTCGGTAAAAAAAATGTAAAAATTGTTTAAAAAAATATTTTCTTTGCCTATATTTCTTTGTATTTTAAGTGAATCATTTATCTCGTGGGCGGACTGTTATACACTTTTACCATTAAATGTTCTAGACTTATCAGACTTAACTCCTGCTTATATTACTTTTTGTAATTCAAATAGTAATCGTGTTATATTTTAATATTGCAAAGTCTATAATACTATGATTATGAACTATGTCTATACTATAGTCTATAGTCTTGAGTATAGTTCTATAGACACTATACTACTATAGTCTATACTATTGTATATAGTTACTCGTTACTGAGTGTATGTGTAACCTTAATTTTTAATCCGGCACTATACATGTAACACAGTAACATGATACTTCATCTTTTAATGGTGTTAAAGTCATCAAATTTTTCCATGTAAGAAGTCATGAATTTAAAAAATTTTATGTTTCCAGGAATGACAAAGCTGTAGTGGAAAAATGTAATGAAAATGGAGATCTTGGCAAGTTACTGAAACTTCCAGATATTTTAGATGATTTTTCAGAAGCTAGCGTCATTTCATTTGTAAAATAAGTTAATGAAAACTTTCTCAATCAGCAATATAAATAATCACAGTAATTGTCTACAACGAGCTGCCTGTGAGATAAATGGTTCTTTCATATAATAATTGAAATAATGCAATGGCTAAAGGTCTCAATGTGTATGAAATGGAAAGTAAAATTACTTGTGTATAATTATAAATTACTTAAAAAAAATATTAGCTTTACCTTTTGATTGTATTTTAAGTTAGTCGGCTGTTGTTGGTAGGGCATATGACATCACAGACTTTTAAAAATGGTGATATTTACTTTTACATACAATGAAATACAAGGTGAAGAAAATTTTTTTTTTAAGTTACTTAGAATTATTAGCGAGTAATTTTACTGTCCATTTCATTTGATTCACACTTAGATCTTTGCAATGACATATAAAAGAACCATTTATCTCTTGGGCGGAGTGTTATTAACTTTAACCCAAATCATAAATAATGTAAAAATCAAAGTTATAAATTTCGTGGTACTTGATATTTGGATAGCTGCAACCCCTAGAGGCTTTTTTTTTTATTTATAACTAAAAATTATCATATTAAGATTTTTAAAAAAGTTAAGTTCAGAATGGGTTGTATTCTTAATTTTTGTATTTAAAATTTTAAATATTATTATTAGTAAAAAAAAATAGCTCTTATTATTAAATTTTGCTAGATTGAAATTTTAATCTCTTTAAAATAACGCATGTTTTATATTTCAGTGTTAGTGAGGTGAAAATTGAAGATGTGACAAAAAGCATTTCATCTGCAGACATTAGTAGGCTTTGCTGGTCTAGTGTTAATGTTGAAGCTCCATTCCGTGATAGGAAGTGCTATGTTTTGTATCCTTTTAAAATTATCACTCTTTGATTGGAAAGCTATAAAAAAATGTTCTCAAAAGATAACGCAATTGCTTGATTACTGTACTTTTTACTTAAAGCTGTTTAGCCCACAGTTCTAACTAGAAGAGGCGAGATTCTTGTCTTTTGATTCAGTTCTTGTAAGTTGTGTTTTCAGTTTTTATTAGAGAAATTTCAACTTAATTTTTTGTCATTACAATTTTCTAATTGTAAATATATATATATATATATATATATATATATATATATATATATATATATATATATATATATTTTTTTTAAATTAAATTAAAAATAGAAAATACTTTTTATGAATAATAATTTATCTTGTAGTAAAAATAAAGTCATTGTTTTAATAGATTTTGACAAGATACATGTATTTACAGTTTCTGCTTCATTGGTTGCCAGTGAGAGAGAAATCTAATGGTTTTGTACCGTCACTTGAGAAGGTTTGTCATCACTTGAGCAGGTTTGTCATATGCCTTTTTTTATTATTTTAAATTTTGTTTTTGATTGACACTACTAGCAATTGATATTTTTCTTTTTATACTCATGAAGTTTTGAAAAGTATGATTCTTACATATTGAAAGCGATTGTCTTTCTTTTTATTGTATTGTGAAAGGCTGAGTGAATGAATGAAGAGGGATGAATGAGTTTTTTAAAGGGTGTAGTTCTTTTCCTGGTTTGAACTACCTATTTTATTGACAAATTATACTACATTGAATTATTATTATAAGTTTGTATTGATGGGAAAAAAAACCAAATGCTTTTCTTTATTTTGGCTGATCACTCTTTTAATTTATTTCTCCAAACAGATAATTGATTGGCTAAATGTCCTTGTTGACAGTCATTTTCAGCAATTCAGACTCGCAGATGATGCAGCTGATGCTGTGAACTCTTTGTATGAGCAAGTCCTTGTCATAGTAATGTTTGTTTTTTTGTTTTTACTTATACATGCAAGGGCCAGTACATTATTATTGACAATATGGATTGGTAATATACGCAGTGCTCATAACTCATATTGTTTAATTTTAAACCATAAACATGCAGATTTCTGAGATTATGCAGGCATGGTTTGTGTTTCTGACTTCAGTCTTCGGGCTGTCTTTTTAAATCTTTTGTTCTTCTAATCTTCTTCATCTGCAAGACACCATTTCATTAATAGCAAAATATCTGTATCGGCAAAAATGCTGGGGGGAAATATCGGTATCGGACTATCAGTAAAAAGGCATATCAGTCACTACCTACTCATAACTTCTAATTAACTTTTTTTTTTTCATGTTAAATTTAAACAAAATAAGTGATCACATCTTAAGTTTGTTTTGTTTTTTTTTTGTTGCTATTGTGTTAATTTCTTGGGAGATTTGTACTAAACATGTAAACAAAAAAAAAGTCTCTTTTTATTTTGATACCATGAACTAGTTTTGAAGTGAATTAAAAATTTACACCATGTGATGTGAATCTCGTATAACCCAAAATATTTAACAAGTTTCTTCTTAAAATACTCCCTATATATATAAGTGTAAAAATACTGTAAAATGAATATACTTTATACTGTGAAAATTACCATACATTTGTATGTAAAATATGAATATATTATATTGAATATCATATATGTAAATTATATTTTAATAAATCCTACACAGGCTTGCTGTCAATTGGAATCTCTGTCACTTCAAGGATCTTTAGCCGAGCTCAACAGACTTTTTGAAGAGAAACAGAAGAACTTAAAAATGGGAGTTTACTGCATACTAGTTATTTCATTTTAATATCTTTCACAGCATTATATTTGTTTATTCTTTTTTTCTTAATAAATGTTTTTTGTGTAATATATTGATTGTTCAGATTAATTACTTAGTAAATGTACATAAGTTTGTTTGTTTTTTTTTAACTTTTTGGAAGCTTGGATAAGACAGGTATATGGTAAAGTTATTGGAACTGATAATTGATTGTTATTTTTTTTTTTAATTGCTACAAATAAATACAAATCTTAATCCTTACCTCAACAAAATCAACTATATATGGTATGTACTTATAAAAAATTGTCATTTACTTCACTGGTACAGATGGTCATTTTTTTTTAAGTTACATAGCATAGCTAGTGTTAGTAGGGTCCAGGTGGATTCACATATTGCTGCCCATTCCTGTGTGAGACAAAAGTAGTAAAAAAATGACATGCTTCTCCACACTAAGTTACAGTAACTAGCTTTTTAAGTTTAGCTGGGACATCACCTGTACCAAAAGTAAGGAAATATTCTTTTATGTAGTATTCTATTTCAGACTTGGGAATTTAACGATTCTGTAAAAAAAAACAAAAAACTCAGCTCTGGTACTTTCCAACTTTAATCCACAATGCCTGATTAACATAACAAAAGTTTTTGATAAGTCTGTAAAATTCATTATATACTGGATGCTTATAACTTTGTTATTCACTTTTCTAAAAAAGTGTGTCTGGAAAATAATCTGTGTGATAAAGTTTTTTTTTATATCTGCACTTCTCAAGAAATGATTGAGTTGATAAAATAATGTTTCTTTCTCCTCAATAAATTAATTTTAAATGTAGGAAATTAAGCACAAAAAATAAACTGAACCATGCAGCCCTGTCCCAGGCTAATTAAAAAATAATTAACAAAATTCATGCTGCTTTCCCCCATTGGATTGAAAAAAAGAAGGGAGGGGGAGCTAATAAAAAAATATTCAGTGTTCACCCAATTAATAACTCCTTGTACATGTACTCTTAACAAAAATATTCTACACTAAGTAGGCCTACATCTTCCACTTGTCACTTTGCAATTATAAAATTTCACAATCAACATAATTTTCGCTGTTAACAATATTGTTAATCTCAGGAATTACTTAAAGGACATGTGGGTTTATTAATTATTATTACCTGAAGACCTAGTCTTCACACATTAGTTTAAACACAATTTATGCGCATTTAAGATTACATCTTTATAACATTTTCTACGCTCTATATTGTGTTAATGCTGAACATTAATTTTTTTTCTCGGCTAGCAATATTATACTCTCAATGTTTAATCACAGTACATACTCAATAAGCAAAGACTGGCAATTCACGACTACAATTTTTGTTTTTAAATTATACGTTATTCCACAGCATTCGTTCTTAGTATATAATGTAAACAATGTCCGCACCTGGCCAACGTCTATACTTAAGTCATTGGCCTATATGTAGCCTTGTCAGAGCAGACACGCTGAGGTCAAGAAGATTTTCCTTAAGTTATTTAGAGATGGTAATTGTCACGTGTTGGGGAGGGGGGGTGAGTACTGTTAAATTAAAATCACATATGAATACTCCCTTAGCACAATGAGAACGGCTTTGGTTCCCCACCACACACTTTGTAACTGAACAATGGAGTGAGTTCAGAGAAACCTGGGAGAAACAATAAACCCTAGACTCTAGGGGCTAGAGTTAACTAAATCAACGAAAAACAAAACCAAGAAAACTGAATCGGACGAAATGCAACAGAGTTCAACCGAAGACAGCTAAACCCTAGTAGGCTATGTTGAACTGGATACTCAAGAATCATAGAATAATAAAAAAAAAAGACTTACCTAGTTCTATGGAGAAGTTGAGACGTATGTTTGTATCTGAGGCAGGTCAGCTAGTTCTTAGGAGAAGTAAAGACACGCATATTTGCATCTGTGAATGAACTGATGTTTGCATGTAACAGAACAGCTTAGTTCTTTCGAGAAGTTGAGACATTTACGTTAGTATCTCAAATGGAAGCTAATAACCATTCTCTGTTATGTTGTCAAATCATTGACGGAAGAAATATAGCACTCAGTGTTTTGAAGAGATTGTCTTTCACTTTATAAATTCTTGAATTGAAAGTTGAGCCCACGTTCGTCTATCTGAATCTAATAAAATTTGGACATGAAGTCTTTAACTAGACTAAAATTCTATATTTGAATTTAATCAGTATGTGGAACAAATTATTTCCAAAACCTAAAAAAAAGTTTGATGTCTGCTCGAGTATACAGAAATATTTTTTAAATCCAAAACTTCAAAACAAATAAAATGTAACCTAAACAATGCACGTAGAAATATCACAGCGAACATCTGAATCAACCACGAAGTCCACCAGTTACAGTACACACTAGGCCTAAAAGTTAAACTGAGTCAAAGCAGTAACTGTGGGCAGTGTTTACAAAAAAGACGATGACCATTTTGGTTTAGAGCTTAAAGACTCGTTTAATCATAACTGTGTTTTTCCTTGTTACTGTTGTAAACACATATTTATTTTGCTATGAACACACTGTATACTCAAATATAACTTGAGCAATCCAAAAAAAAAAAATGCTGCAGCTAAGTTTTGACACAACCTCTCCAAAACAAGTCGGAAAGTTCGAGAGTTACACAACACACTGCAAGCTACATATGGTCAAAACAATATCTTTTGTAGTGTCCACTGTCATTTTTGACTAACATGAGATCAATGTCTTTCAGACATCGGTAGAAGTTTTAGTGTACTGTAGGGGTTTTAACGACACACAACATTTTAAGTACAATCCGTGGCAGTAGATTTTTCGCTTTCCCAGGCAATTGTTGACACACACACACATTTGGTGACACACACGCAATTGGCGGCTCACTCACACCCAATTTGAGAAGATGACAATACAAAATTCTAGAAAGTTCGTATCGAATGCTTTTAGTTGCAAAAGTACAGTAATTGACGAATCAGCTGATATTGCGAAATATCGCAATCGTACGAAATTTGTTAGATACGAAACTCTTAATTACATTCTCCCCCCCCCCCCACCATGTAAACATGCTACCGTAAAAGTACGGTGTTTGAGTACACCCCCTGCCAACCGGTTACCTAGGCAGTGTAGGCTATTACCAGCCAAAGTGCCAGAAAGGCGAGGTGTTATTGGTCCTGCCATTAGCTGAAGAATGCCGAGGTGAGCAAACACCCTCCACTTCTACCAACGGCAGGTAAGGGTTATACCAGCCTTTCGGCCAACATCCGACCTCTTCGATCTCAGCATGAAGGCTTTTTATTTTGCTAGCATATAGCATATCTTACAGTTTCAGAATGCATTCTTATTATGTACAAATTTATACAAGAGAAAAGGGGGGTAGATGTGTTGGGGAAAAGTTCTGATAGAGCAAAAGGTATAATTGGTATTAGTAAAAGGCTAATGTCATATCCACACATCGTTGTATACACAGAGAGGCTTTGGCAACAGGAAGGATGGAAAGCGTGAAAACACTACAGATTGCTGTCCCTTTAATGCACGACAATTGTCACAATTGTGTTAAAGAATGAGCAGCAGTCATGCTCAGCTTCTCTTTCATAACAATGTTCGCAGATAACTTGATGGCGAAAGATAGACATAAACTTTGTTGGCAAAGTCAACGTGTGTATTCATGTGTATCCACGTGTATCAAGTTTAACAGAGAAAGACTTGAGATTTATGTGAAGTTGCTTTTATTGAACAATTGCAGACATTAAGTAAAAAAACAATAAGAGACAGGATTTTGGATGTGGACGCACATTTCAATTTGAAATTAACCGCCAGGGAACAAATTATGATGATCTGTAGCCTCAATATAAACAATTGGTTTTTAAATCTCATTGATTAAAATGAATGTTATTTATAACAAAACTTTTCGTTTATTATAATTTGTTTCTAGATCTAGATTACTAATAGCTTTATTTTTCTAAACAAGAAAATTATTTTGATAATATATCAAAGTTTCATAAATAAAACTTTATATATATTTTTTTTTTAAATTCTCTTTTTAAAATTACATACTCCTAAACAAAAAATAAATAAAATGTTTGTGCATGTTGATGGATTGCCACATAACACATAAAATCCTTCTATATGCTTATATTTAAAACCATCAGAGAGATGGTGTTTGTTAGGATAAATAGAATGTTGTTTTTTCATGCCACTTTATAAGGATAAAATCATAAAGTGCATTTTTCTTATATTGTTTCTGTTTAAATGATGGGGATGACTGAATTGTATTTTGTGTGGACAGTGTTATTGCTTTAAGCCTCAGTCCAGTGTATGAAATTCAATACTCTTAGTGTGTTTTTCATCCATTCTATAAAGAAGATAGTAAACAAAATATTTTAGTATGTCATTTGATTATTTATGGTTTCATTCACTGATCTCTTGAAATTGATGAACACAACCTATACTTTTGTTAATGGCAGTGGTTTATTTTTATTTCCAGAATCAATATAAGAAATTTAATAATGTCATCGTGCATAACTTGAACATAAAAAAGACATACAAAATAAAGAATTGCAAGAGTTATAAATAAACAGAAACAGACCTGAGCTAAAATTTTAAAAATGTATTTATAGAGTTCTTTATTCTATTCATAAGTGATTGATAATATAGTTTATCAGTTTTTGTTTAACCAAAATATAAGAGTTGAATTTCAAAGGATTTTTTTTAATCATGTTTTTTTAACATCAAATCAGTTATTGATTTTGATAAAATAAAGTTTGAACAATAAGAATATAACACAGTAAAGTACATGTAATTTGACTAAAATATTAAAAAAGTAAGACTCATTTATATATGTGGCAGCAGTTTATTGAAATCAACTAAAAAAATTTGGGAAAATGGGGTCAATGGTACTTTTGCAGATATTGGTCCAAGCTTCTTAATTTTTTTTCCATCACAATCATATTCCACTCAAAAGGAGATGGTTGGTGTTTGATATCTGCCAAGAATTCAAATAGTATGTTTATGAAGCAAAAATTATTTTGTTTAAAAAAAAAAGTATATAAGAGAAACAATTGAACATGTTTGTAAAAAGAGGGTGCTATTAACCTGTTTAAATTGGAATTCTCTCCTTTCTACATAGCCAGGAGCTAGAATCTCACCAAACAGCAGACTGTTATCTTTTTAACTCCCATCCAGTAAGAGTTTTGATTGAAAATCCTGCAGAAGAAATGTTTATTTTTGAAAATTGACCATTGCTAAATTAAACATCTTAACATGAATGCATGGGTTAGTTGTGTTAGAAGAAACTTAAATTCTGAAGGGAAAGGGGGGGGGAAGATATATTATTAATTGAAAATATTTGTAAAACAAAAATGGGTTACTTACAATGTTTATATTAAATATTTCTGGTACCAGTTCAATGTTGTGGTTATTAGCACCATTGCATGGATTAGTAGAGTGTTAATTTTTCTTCCGGCCGGCTAACTATAATATATGGTTTCTTCAAAAGGAAGTTTCAGTTTCAGTACCAGTTTCATTACACCCATCTAAAATAATTTTGGCTTGAGAATTCTGGAAAGGAAAAATCTAATTTTTCAAAGTTGCCAGAACGAAATTGTAACATATTAACATAAATGCAAGTGTTAGTCATTTTACAAGAAATTTTAATTCAAAAGGGTGGGAGGGGGTAGTGAAATAAATTACTTAATAAAAATATTTGTAAAACAAAAATGGGTTACATACCATGTTTATATTGAATAAAACAAAAATACTCCCCCTTCCTTACAATGTAGCCAATGGCTAGTGTGTCTCCCCAGACCAGTTAAAACCAGGAGCCATGATCAAACACCAACAGCATCTGTCATCAGACCATCATTTGTGCTCATCTGGCAGAGAACATGTTTAAAATTAATGGTAGGCTGGCTAACACGCCCACTTAATATAACAAAATGAAATTTTAGTTTGATTGAAAAAAATGCTTCACCGTAAACTATTTCTGTTAATGTAGGATGGTCTTTAAATTTCTTGTACCGGTTGAATGCTGTGGTTATTCGCACCATGGCATGGATGGGTAGAGTGTTAGCTTTTCTTCTGACTGGCTAATACCATTAGGCTATAATATATTGTTTCTTCAAAAAGAAGTCCCAGTTTAAGTACCAGTTTCATTACACCAATCCAAAATTTTTTGGCTTGAAAAATCTGCAAAGGAAATATTTAATTTTTTAGAGTTGCCAGAACAAAATTGAAATATATTAACATAAATGCAAGTGTTAGTCGTTTTAGTAGAAACTTTCATTCTAAAGGGTGGGTGGGAGGTAGTGAAATAAATTACTTAATGATAATATTTGTAAAACAAAAATGGGTTACTTACCATGTTTATATTGAATAAAACAAAAATACTCCCCCTCCCTTACAATGTAGCCAATGGCTAGTGTGTCTCCCCAGACCAGTTAAAAACAGGAGCCATGATCAAACACCAACAGCATCTGTCATCAGACCATCATTTGTGCTCATCTGGCAGAGAACATGTTTAAAATTAATGGTAGGCTGGCTAACACGCCCACTTAATATAACAAAATGAAATTTTAGTTTGATTGAAAAAAATGCTTCACCGTAAACTATTTCTGTTAATGTAGGATGGTCTTTGAATTTCTTGTACCAGTTGAATGCTGTGGTTATTGGCACCATGCATGGATCGGTAGAGTGTTAGCTTTTCTTCTGACTGGCTAATACCATTAGGCTATAATATATTCCCAATAAACAATACCCTCACGGACAGATGGAGGTCACCTAGGGGCATAAATAGGGGAACCCTAGGGGCAGCCACCAGGTGACCCCTATTTATTTGCACCCTGGAATTGTTAGGGGGCACCTAGGGGATGCCGATCGGCAGTCGCCTAGGTGACCTCTAATGGTCATATTGTGACCTAGAGAACTTTTTTGGCCCTTCCCTGGATAATATTGCTCACCCCTTATATTATATCAACTCATTCAGAAAGTACAAACATTAAAAATGTGCCACTTTTGTTGACATTTGGCATTAAGTTATTTTTTTTTTTTTACAGTTTACAAACAAACATCACACACAAAGAAGGAAAAAACAATCTTTTTGAGATATACTGTTAATTTTAATCTTATAATAAACCTCAGTCAAAATTACACATTACAACATCAAATTTAATGAAATCTAACAATAAATAAAATAGTTATGACATTTTATATAAAACACACATTTTATGAGCCAAAATTATCAGATAACCAAAACAAACAAAAAAAAATTCAAAATGAATAAAATGCTACATATTATACATTAGTGAGACCAAAAATGCAGAATGTTTTATCTGCTAGATTACTTTAGACAACTTTTTTATAATGATTTTGTGGTAGTCTATGTAAAATGTAGAAAAAAGACAGTGTTTAATTTTATTCACAATTAAAAAAAGAAAGGTAGAAATAATTTTTTTTATAACAATGCCTGTAATTCTTATGATCATTTTAAATCTACACTAAAAATACACAATATACTAAGGATTCATAAATATTTATATACAGATATGTTTAAAAAATCAGTGAAACATGCATGAACATTTCTTTATCGAAAAAAATAAAGATTTTTTCCCTGAAATTAAGTGAAAGACATTTTTAACATTGTGCTCATTTCTTCAGCATGTATCAGCTAAAACCCAAATATTCACCCCCCATTTAGTTGGCTTTAATGTATTGTCTAAAACTATAT
This sequence comes from Bulinus truncatus, assembly GCA_021962125.1. Classification (NCBI taxonomy): domain Eukaryota; kingdom Metazoa; phylum Mollusca; class Gastropoda; family Planorbidae; genus Bulinus; species Bulinus truncatus. The sequence goes on from JAGDYQ010000008.1 coordinate 5,851,400, forward strand.
TTACCAATGTATATTCTTTCATCTATATTAAGATTTTCACAAGCCTGGCAGCATTTCATTCACTTTTTTCTTCTGAAAAAATAATGCATATTTTACATTGGCTGGAAATTTAGTATTTTTAAAATCCATGAATTAGTTTGAATCTGAACTTAGATATGAATGATCACATCCAAAGTCCATAGAATAGCACATCTGTGGAGAAATATGAATGTGTGGAGAAATATGAACGTTAAATTGGTGTTTGTGAAATACTCATGCACAAAACAATAAATATGTAAAGCTCATTGGGTGTCACTTAGTCCAGTACTCCGACAGGGAACTTTTCAGGTCTTTCTCGTGTTGTGCATTGCTGTTTGAATATTTCCCTATTCGTACCATAACTCCAGAAGAACAAAACTTGATAAAAGCTCCTGCATAAAAGTAAAAACAATGTAAATTTGAGTGGGATTTTTTTTCATATATGTAAAAGTACAATATAGTTTGTATTACATAATTTCTCCATACATGTAATAGTCAAAATTCTTATGATATAAAACTTAACAAATTAGTAAAAGTTACCTTTCTTCCATAATATAGAATACATAATCACCAATGAATTTATTAGTAATTTATAACTATTTATTAGTAGGCTATTTAATTTATAAATGATTGTTACCTGGCATAAGAAATTCAAGATAACATTGTCTTGTTTCTTGTCAATCATCATCGAGAAGATTAAGATCTGGTGCCCTAGCTGGAAGTGTCAAATCGCTTTGAGAGGTCTATCAGCAGTAATGCCATAGTCATATGTTTGTTCCCAAATCAATCGATATATTTTCTCCAGAAGTGGCAGATGATGAACTCTGTTGCATGTCTTGGAGCGTCTCCTTTACCTCACTAATTTGATTATGTAGTACCCTCATTTCTGATTTCAGTTCCAGCATGAGGGAAAGCAGAATTTCAATTTTTTTATCACCTGCTATGAATGAAAAAGGAAAAAAAAAATCCATTTACAGCAATTTTAATACATTTTTTTGTCAGTTTGTCACGAATGAATGTCAGAATCAGTCAGCCTGGTAATTCTAACTACATCTGGAATCGACATGAATTTAGAGGCAGAAATGTAATAAAAACAGCCTTACCAACAACTTCTAAATTGGTTGCGATTGCATTTCCTGCAACATCAGATCTTGGAGCTGGCTTTGCATTTTCAGGTCATCTGATTATTCCAGATGAAGCTGGTGTGGTGTCCAATCTGTCATCCTGACGGTTAGTATATGGTGCCCAATATGATTCATCACCATCTAACCAATTTCCTGCTACAACTGCAACACTTTCAGGTCTTTCTCCACCATCACCAATGAATACAACCAATGCAAACAGTCCTGGCATTCTAAAGAAACAACAGATTCATTAAATTTATGTTCATTGAAAATTAATTGAAAATTGTTAATTGAAAATCGCAAATACCAAATACAACATATTTGAGAAACACAGGAGGAATGGAATGTAGACACTATGGCAGGCTTTAGTAATACAATATCAGGTTCCATTAATCCATTATTATTAATAATATAAATGTAATATGCAGAAATTTCACCTTGTTATAAGGAAGTATGTATGATAGAAAAACCAATCTTCGAACTCTTGTACTGAATTACAAAATATTTCCTCTGCATGTCACCCCTTCTGCAGTAGTTCAGAGTTCGACCCAGAGAGACCACATTTTACTGTTCCAATCTTCTCTGATGACAATGGATACGTATAAAAACACTAACCCTAATCTAATACTAACCCCTAACATTAACTCCAACTAAAACTAAACCTAACTCCTAATACTAACCCTAACTAACCCAAACCTCTAACAATAATCATATCCTTAACCCTAAGATGATTTACATTGTGGATCCTGTGGTAAAAGTAAATTGTTCTGCCTACCTACAAAGTTTGTGTATAATTTATGTTTGACTTTTAGTGAAATTTTAAATAAAATAAAATGCAAATTAAATAAAAATAATTATTTAGGGTTAACGACAAGATAAAGTTAATATTCCTACACCAATTACACAATTGGTAGGCAAAACTATATTTACTATCACCTTTTTTTAATCTTAATTTTGGATAAAAACAGTTACAATGACAGATAGCATGGCATTATATACATAGTAAAATGGATACAATAATCATATTATGTTAAGTAATATACATAATTACATACAAGTAATTTTAATATTAATATAATCTTAATTAGAAATTCTTAGAAGTATTTGGGTAAAAATCCATATATCATATATATACATTTATATTATACTATAATGTAGTACAGTACATAGATTGATACCACTATATACATATTTCCATTACAGGAGCATTTTGTAACAACTTGAAATTAGAATGTTTTTAAAGTAATATTTAATTAAAATCAACCGACCTTTCAACGAAATGCAACGCAAATCAAATGAATTTGTAATGAACCTTTTCAACGAAATAATATCAGCGCGATCGAACTGTAAAGATGGCCGCTTGCCGATTCTGTTAGAGGCTTAGAGCGCATGCGCCATCCAATATGGGTCACTCAGGGGCTTGCCCCTTCGATCCAGCCGAGAGGTCCTATAGGAAACTGCCTACCAATGTCCGATAGGTGCTTGACAACGGGAGTCCTCTCGGTGCATGTTTATTGGGTTGTTTCTTCAAAAGAAGTCCCAGTTTCAGTACCAGTTTCATTACGCCAATCCAAAATTTTTTGGCTTGAAAAATCTGCAAAGGAAATATTTAATTTTTCAAAGTTGCCAGAACAAAATTGAAATATATTAACATAAATGCAAGTGTTAGTAATTTTAGTAGAAACTTTCATTCTAAAGGGTGGGTGGGGGTAGTGAAATAAATTACTTAATGATAATATTTGTAAAACAAAAATGGGTTACTTACCATGTTTATATTGAATAAAACAAAAATACTCCCCCTCCCTTACAATGTAGCCAATGGCTAGTGTGTCTCCCCAGACCAGTTAAAAACAGGAGCCATGATCAAACACCAACAGCATCTGTCATCAGACCATCATTTGTGCTCATCTGGCAGAGAACATGTTTAAAATTAATGGTAGGCTGGCTAACACGCCCACTTAATATAACAAAATGAAATTTTAGTTTGATTGAAAAAAATGCTTCACCGTAAACTATTTCTGTTAATGTAGGATGGTCTTTAAATTTCTTGTACCGGTTGAATGCTGTGGTTATTCGCACCATGGCATGGATGGGTAGAGTGTTAGCTTTTCTTCTGACTGGCTAATACCATTAGGCTATAATATATTGTTTCTTCAAAAAGAAGTCCCAGTTTCAGTACCAGTTTCATTACACCAATCCAAAATTTTTTGGCTTGAAAAATCTGCAAAGGAAATATTTAATTTTTCAGAGTTGCCAGAACAAAATTGAAATATATTAACATAAATGCAAGTGTTAGTCGTTTTAGTAGAAACTTTCATTCTAAAGGGTGGGTGGGGGTAGTGAAATAAATTACTTAATGATAATATTTGTAAAACAAAAATGGGTTACTTACCATGTTTATATTGAATAAAACAAAAATACTCCCCTTCCTTACAATGTAGCCAATGGCTAGTGTGTCTCCCCAGACCAGTTAAAATTAATGGTAGGTAGCTAACAGGCCCACTTAATATAACAATTGAATACAGAAATGTTTCACCATAAAATATTTCTTTTTATGTTTGATGGTCTTTGGATTTCTTGTACCAGCTGAATGTGTTTGTTATTGGCACCAGTGCTGTGTATGTTGTGGGTTATCCTTTTTTCTTGCTGGATAATTTCAATTATTATATAATATTCTTTTAAATGATTGTCCCAGTTTCAGTACCAGTTTTCTTTTTTAACTTTCATTCAAAAGGTTTTTGTCTAGAAAATCCGCAGTTGAAATGTTGACTATTTTTTTTAGTGTTGTCAGTACCAAATTTTAAAAACTTAACATGAATGCAAAGTTTAGTCCTGATAGTAGAAGGGGTATTCATTGAAGATATGTATAAAACTAAAATTTTTTTTTATTTTCATATTGAATAAAAACAAAAATACTCCTCATTGCTTACAATGTAGACAAGGGCTAATGTGTCTAGCCAGTCCAATCTTTTGTTTCCAATATCAAGTGTCATTTAAAAAATGTTTTTATTGGTTATATTTTTAACCACTGCCACCAAATTAGTTATTTATTTATGTCTTGTCTCGGCTTATTATTTTAAATTATCATCAAATGTTATTTTCATTTTTCATGTTCACTTATAAATCACAAGATTTTTGGATGGTCGTGGTTCATTTATTAATATATAAATCCACAAGATGAACAGTGAATAAAAGTATAAATACAGATTTACAAATAACAGAAATTTACAATATGAATAGTCCATATTATCACTTAAATACACTTATCTTTATTTAACATCTCAACTGCTTAATATCACACTCTAACCTTCCAGCTCCTATATTCACACAACATTGTACAACACAGTTTTATCCTTAGCTGCCCTGGCACTCACTGTCCCTTATTCTTACTACTTTACCACTGGTCAGCATTTTTACTAGTCCTCATTTTCTCCACCTCTAGCACACTTTTTCATATTGAACACAAACTCACAACATGCACTGACCAAATATTATAACAGAGTTATGACAGCTACAAGTAGTGAATGTAACAAAAAAGTTTATAAAATTACAAGAAATAATAAAAAAGAAAACTTTTTTGGTTCTTATAACAATTACGCTGATTCCCACAGAGTTTTAACTTGTCCAATACTTAGAATAGACTTTTGGACAATTGGACTTTTAGCCTCTTTCCAATATTTCCTTTCCTGTATACCTGAACCTGCATGGTTCACTATTTAAAGGGGTTAGCGGCCTTGACCGTCCGATTTTATTTAAACATGTTTATATTTGTGTAAAATAACAAGTATGCTTATTCTATTATGATATGGTATTAATGAATCTTAAAGGATTTTAAAAGTCGCCCGTACTTTTAAGTTGTGAAACGAATAGTCAATGGATAGACTGACATTGTAATTACTCAACTGATAGTCTGACCTTATTTTTAAAACATAAAACTTTTTGTTTAAATTTCTTAATAAATACATCTCAAATAAGCTCATTTGTCTCAATAAACATTTGTTAAAAGCATCCACTTCAAATAACGGATAAATTGATTTAAAACTTATTTATTGTTATGCATGAAGTAACTATACTGTAATCGACGCAAAATAAAATGCATTGTTGTTGTATACACATAAAATGAGAAAGCAGACATTGCACACTTACCTGGGAGTAGTTTGTTTTGTGTGCCATCCCTAACGGTATCAAACCTATTCAAGTTGTACATTTGTAATCCGATAGAAAAAATGCAAGAATATGCACGCACACAACATAGACCACACAGCTGAACAGTTGAAACGTGTGCCGTAAACTGGACACTGGGCCTACTATAGGGCAGGTTTTGTTTTGTAATGTTACTTTTCCTCATCTGATTTGGCTGAGAGTCAATGTTTGAAGTTTGACATACATTCATATAACTTAACATCGTGAACACAAATAGCACACCTGGACACAAATAACACACTGGACACATCTCTGACCACGCAACCAACTGTAGAAATATTGTGTGAACTGGCGGGCACGTAGCCTAATAGAATACAACTAGAAGACAGATTATTTTTTGTTTTATTCGCCATATCTGACTGCTGTGCTATTGAAGAATTGTATAATATTTATGGCTACTTGCTGGTTTAAAATTTTTTTTTTCTTTACAACACCAAAGAAAGGATGAATTTATTTTGTGAATAAATATAAAAAAAAACATTAACCGCGATAATGGACTTTTCGAGAATCGAACACAGTACCATTCGATCCGAAGCTATGCTTAATACCACACGGCCACCTATCCGCTACAAAATTTAAAAAAAAAATAATTAGTTTATTCACTTTGCCTTCACTTATTACGTTATCTTCATTTACCAACGTTCCACACAACGCGGCTCTAATAGAATCACGTGCTCTGTTATTTTCTTTCAGTGAGGGTTTTTTTTTGACGATGTTAATAGATCAGAATGCCGCTCTGACCTCTGACCTCAGTGACCTCATGGTGTCCATCAGCCTGTCATAGTACTGCTAGATTTATTATTTTATTGCATTTTTCTCCATGTACACCTGGGGTAGGCAACATATTTGGCCAAGGGGCCACATAGAAATGGCCATGGTGAGCTAGGATTGTATCATAACCAAAATGATTATATTTACTGGTTCACGTTACACTTCATTTAGTTCATGTTTGAATTGCATATCTGCTAAATAGAATAAAAAACAAAACAATAACTGCAATACCCAGACATATCTTTTTCCTAAAATTAGATTAAAGGGCCGTACCAATAGCAGATGGGCAGAGCATTTAAACGGGTTCATATAAATTAATAGTAAACATCATGGATGTGAACGAGAGAAGATGGTTAAAATGCGGGCCAGGCATCAGGACTTAGCCCGTTGGCCGTAGTTTGCCTATGTCTGGTCTAGCCTATAGTTATCACAAAAAAAGAGATCAGAATTATAAATCCGTCTTAAGTCGTGACGTAATTCGTCTTCGCGGATCTGAGGTTCCTGTGAAGTTTTTCATTTGTTGTTATAATGGTCGAACTTATTGGTTGGTAAAATATACCTTATTTATATCAACGTGTGGCAGCCTCGAAGCGTGAAAATTCTACAGCAGGGGCCAGGCAATAGAAGGGGGACCAGGAAAATTTTACTAAGTAGAGCAAACAAGCAGAGCGGGCCAGACAAAACGCGGGTGGGGAGGGGGGGCATGCTACGGGCTTGAAGAAAGCACATGTGTAAGAGAGTGCATGGGTTAGAGAGCACGTAGATGAGTAAAAGCTTTTGGGTGTGTAGGTAATTAAGAGAGAACGTAGGTGAGTAAGGGAGCATCTGGGTGAATAGAGAGCACGTAGATGAGTAAGAGATGTGGGTGAGTAAGAGAGCACGTGTGTGAGTAAGAGAGTGCATGGGTTTAAGAGCACGTGGGCGAGTAAGTAAGCACGTCGATGTGTAGGAGAGCACGTGGGTCAGTATGAGAGCACGTGGGTGTGTTAGTGAGCACGCATGGGAGTTGGAGATATCGTGGGTGAGTAATAGAGGTCTGGGTGAGTAAGAGAGCACATGTGTGAGTAAAAGAGCACGTCGATGTGTAGTAGAACACGTGGTTGAAAATGAGAGCATGTGGGTAAGAGAGCATGTGGGTGAGTAAGAGAGCATGTGGGTGATTTTAAGAGCACATGTGTGAGTAGCAAGCACGTAGGTGGAAAAAGAGAGCACGTGAGTGAGTGGCACAGCATGTGGGTGAAAGAGCACGTGGATGAGTAGGAGAGCACGTGGGTGAGTAAGAGACCACGTGGGTACTTAAGAGAGCACGTAGGTAAGTAAAAGAGCACGTGTGTGATAAGAAGAACACGTGGGTGAGTAAGAAAGCACATGGGTGAGTAAGACAACGTGGCTGAGTACGAGAGCAATTGTGTGAGTAAGAGAGCACGTGGGTGAGTAACAAAGCACGTGGGTGAGTAAGAGAGCACGTCGGTGAGTATGTGAGAACGTGGGCAAGTATGAGAGCACGTGGTTGTGTAACTGAGCTAGTGGGTGAGTAAGAGAGCATGTGGGTGAGTAAGAGAGCACGTGGGTGAGTAAGGATTAGGGTTAGGGTTATTTGTGACATGTCTCTCATTTGTCTCTCGGCTCTATCGCAGGCATGCGAAAGCATTAATTTTTTTTTTCTAAAACGCATGGGTTAACCAAGAGTTATTATGACTGATTCTTTATTTTAAACAATAATCAATCCCTCTGCAATACATGAATTTCTTGTCTGGTTATTAAATGAACATAACTTTTGTTCGTTTTTCGGCTTTTTTGTATCTTTTCTTATTATAATGGTTGATTACCAAAGACAAATACTTTTCATTATTTGATTATTTCTATCTATATTTATTGTTATGTCTTAATGATGAATCAGTTTCGGTAAGTTCTGTGATCAAGAATTTTAATACAATTATTTGTAACAACTTTCAGTGTTTTTTTTCATTCATGTTCATTGTGGTCTATATGTTATATATATATTTATATAATACAATTACCATCTAATTGTAATAATTTCTATATATTACTGAAGAGGAACAGTAGATGTAATCACACTGAAAATTTCATCAAATTATCTCTAATGGTTTAAAAGTTATCCATGTTTTAGTTGTAAAATCACACAATTTCGATCACAAATTTTTTTTTAGGTACAATGAATAAATACGGGCATTAAAAACTTCATAACTTTTCTTAATATTAAGATCAATTCATAAACTTGGTGTCTTTTGAAAGCTTGCAGCTAGGACTACCTAATGCACACATTTTAAATATAATCAAAGCAATAATAAAAATTTTGACATTTTTATCAAAGTGCCTACTACTAGACTATTCGTCTATTGTTTCAATATATCTTCCGACATACAATTATTTATTTGGTACAAATAAAATATTAAAATTTCAATAAGACAAAACTATTAAAGAAAAAATTATAATGCTACTACTCTAGTAGTGGTAAAGCATACTTGCATTTGTATAAATTAATAGGGCGTGAAAGTCGTGACGTCACGATCGCCATTTTGTTTCCACACATCCGTGGAACCCAGTGATAATAGCCATAGCGTCAATGTGTACTCTCATTAAATAGCTTCAAAAGATATTATATTTTTAGATATATGTGAAAAACGCTACATAAAGTGACATGTTGTAGCTGACTGATATTGTTCGAACATGAAAATGTTTTTATCAGTGTTATATTACATTTAATGGTCGTAGAGAAGTAGACTACACTGACATGGAACCAGCTTTACACAGCATCAATGTGTATCACTTGTCTACTTGGAGAGATTATTCTATTAAGAAAAATAATGATTACTAAGTGAAGGTACGTGGATATTTCAGTAATTAGCTTATATTAATTTATTCGAATTATTGTTAGGATGATAATATTAAGCAATGCCGACTATGATTTTAAACTGATTAAAGAATAAAATTGCACTTAACCCTACACCTCAAGTACACTCAATTTTGTAGGAGCTGAGGCAATTAGTATTTTCACTTCCATAACAAACCTTTCAGTCATTCAAACTGGAATATGGCAAGAGGGAAGTGAATGTCTTGGAGGTTCTGCTGATGGGCTGGTGAAGCCATAATTGAAGTTTTCATGAAGAGACTAAACTATTTCATGGAGAGACTATACTATAGACAATGCTTTTTATAGCCTTTATATATTCTTCAAAAATGTGTGATACTGGTACTGTACTCTTATATTTAAACAATTTCAAAATAATTATGTTAGACTGGTGTATATATTATGATTGCATGCAATGTTTCTCACCTTTATCAAGAATTTCTGTAAATTTCATTATTTGACTATTTAATAAAGACTAAAGGCGGTTATTATATCTTTCTTGTTTATTTTCCATACAAAAAAAATAACATTATCTTCTAGTTCACTGTCTTAAAACAATATGTTTACAGTAAATTCTTTACATATTTTTTTGGTTACTTTTTATAATGATTTCAGTCCCACTAATGATTAAGCTACAAATAGAAACAAGACAGTCACTCACATCATACAAACCTTACCTTATTAGTATTAGTGCCATCCATTTCTGAAGTAAAGTTTTTGCTTATTACCATCAGAAAAGCAAAAAAAAAAGAACAAGTTTCACGTTCCGGTCGATGGTTACAGTCTGGAGCAATATATCGTACCATTCTTTATGATAATATTCAATATTTTAAAAGCAATAATAGACATCTACATGTATGTCTATGAAAACAACACTATCGGGCGAGTATGGTTGGAACCAAAATGGCGGTTGTGACGTCAGACTTTCACGCCCTATTGCATGGTTATGGCTAATTGCATAACGGATGGCAAATAGTACTTTTGAAACGTTCTTTTAACATTTCGCAAAAATATTTTCTTTTTTTGAATATATTCAATATTGTAGAGATATTCGCTATGAGTGATGGTGAAATCGATCAGCAGAGAAATATATTTTGTTCACATTGTATTATCTTTTAAATTTTTCTTTTGCTACACATTAATGAGTTTAATAGTTTGAATTAAGTAAAATAGTACATGGTTTTTGGTTTTGTGGCCTACACTAACGTCTAAAGGTAGCAGTTTTAAACAATACTATGCGAATACATGTATCGGCAACATATTATATAATAAAATTGCATTGCGTGCTCAGCTTATTGTTGTGATATACAGCTAATGGACAGACTGCTGTTATACCTCTGGTATACTGATTGTTGATTTATTGATGGTGTAGGCTAGTTATTGTTGATATATTGCTGATATACTGATTGTTGATTTATTGATGGTGTAGGCTAGTTATTGTTGATATATTGCTGATATACTGATTGTTGATTTATTGATGGTGTAGGCTAGTTATTGTTGATATATTGCTGATATACTGATTGTTGATTTATTGATGGTGTAGGCTAGTTATTGTTGATATATTGCTGATATACTGATTGTTGATTTATTGATGGTGTAGGCTAGTTATTATTGATATATTGCTGATATACTGATTGTTGATTTATTGATGGTGTAGGCTAGTTATTGTTGATATATTGCTGATATACTGATTGTTGATTTATTGATGGTGTAGGCTAGTTATTGTTGATATATTGCTGATATACTGATTGTTGATTTATTGATGGTGTAGGCTAGTTATTGTTGATATATTGCTGATATACTGATTGTTGATTTATTGATGGTGTAGGCTAGTTATTGTTGATATATTGCTGATATACTAATTGCTAATATGTTACTGATGTAGGCCTACTGACTTCTGATATAGCCTACTGAGTGTTGATATAATTATGATGTTGTGATTATTGATATACTGATGATGCACTAATTGTTAATATAATTATGATATACTGATTGTTGATGAACTGATATTGTAAATAATTCTGATGTACTGAATGTTGATATACTGCATATTACTGATTGATGATATATTTATCATGTACTAACCGTTGTTAACAATTTTTTTTTCTTTTTGCCTGCCTCCGGGCTAACAGGACCAGGCCTTATTTGATACCACTGGCTCTACGTCACCAACCAGATATCTGTGATGATGCAACCTATTTGATACCACTGGCTCTACGTCACCAACCAGATATCTGTGATGATGCAACCTATTTGATACCACTGGCTCTACGTCACCAACCAGATATCTGTGATGATGCAACCTATTTGATACCACTGGCTCTACGTCACCAACCAGATATCTGTGATGATGCAACCTATTTGATACCACTGGCTCTACGTCACCAACCAGATATCTGTGATGATGCAACCACCAATCATTATCCGTCCTCGGGCCTCAATTAAAAACCGTGGGATCCCTTACTATTGGGGTCCTCGTATTAATGCTTTAAAAAAAATTATCACAAATGATTGTTGTTTTTTTCCTCTGGATGTAGCCTGAACGATGACATCAAACGTGTCAGGTTATATACACACTGACCTTTGACCTTAGCATTGTCCCCATTACAAACGTGTGAGGCTATATATACACTGACCTTAGCATTGTAACCATTACAAACGTGTGAGGCTATATACACACTGACCTTTGACCTTGTCCCCATCACAAACGTGTGAGGCTATATACACACTGACCTTTGACCTTAGCATTGTCCCCATTACATACGTGTGAGGCTATATACGCAATGACCTTTGACCTTAGCATTGTCTCCATTACAAATGTGTGAGGCTATATACACACTTACCTTTCACCTTGTCCCCATCACAAACGTGTGAGGCTATATAAACACTGACCTTTGCAATGTCCCAATAACAAACGTGTGAGGCTATATACACACTGACCTTTGACCTTAGCATTGTACCCATTACAAACGTGAGGCTATATACACACTGAACTTATTCTAGTTGCCTCACTATTGTAACGTCCCTGACAAATGTTCGGGCTGCCTACCGCTGCGACGTCCCTGTCACGTGTTCGGGTCTGTACCTCTTGTAACGTCCCTGACAAATGTTCGGGCTGCCTACCTCTGCGACGTCCCTGTCACGTGTTCGGGTCTGTCCCTCTTGCAACGTCTCTGTCACATGTTCGGGTCTCCCCCTCTTGCAACGTCCCTGTCACGTGTTCGGGTCTCCCCCTCTTGCAACGTCCCTGTCACGTGTTCGGGTCTCCCCCTCTTGCAACGTCCCTGTCACGTGTTCGGGTCTCCCCCTCTTGCAACGTCCCTGTCACGTGTTCGGGTCTCCCCCTCTTGCAACGTCCCTGTCACGTGTTCGGTTCTCTCCCTCTTGATACGTCCCTGTCACGTGTTTGGTTCTCTCCATCTTGAGACGTCCCTGATTGCCACTCATACAAATTGATTTTCAAGAGAAAATAAGGCCACAGTGACGTCACAGGGGGGGGGCTGCGGGCTGCATTCTAGGGATGACACCATTCTAGGGATGACACCAAAATGAACAGTTCTAAATTTCATAGCAGAAAAAAACCTGTTAAGTTTGTTTTATAACCGATCATAGTTAAAAGCACGAGCAGTAGCACCATATAGAGCAGTAACACAGGGTGCCACCATGCAGAGCAGGAGCGCAGGATGCTACCATGCAGAGCAGTAGCACAGGGTACCACCATGCAGAGCAGTAGCACAGGGTACCACCATATAGAGCAGTAGCACAGGGTGCCACCATGCACAACAGTAGCACAGGGTACCACCACGCAGAGCAGTAGCACAGGGTGCCACCATGCAGAGCAGTAGCACAAGGTGCCACCATGCAGAGCGTCCGGAACTTAGGTAAATGAATACAGTTCAAAGCTGCTCGAGTGAATCTAGAGTTGTTTTTTTTGTAAACGGTCTAAAAAAAGTGACGCATGTAATCACGTGGTTTCAAGAAATTGGTGACGTAGTTCACAAACACAGTTTAATGAAAGTAATATACATCTTTCTGAAATACAGTCATTAATACTATCGTTAGTATCGCTTAAGTATTTTATAGTAAATTCTCTAAGGCGTAGTGCAGGAAAATTCGAAATATGTACCATTGCTCATGATGGAAGTTTTGAGGAGGTGGGGTGTGTGGGGGTGTCACCCTGAATTGTCAGCACCGGTGACAGCAATAAAAAGTTATGCCCCTGTAAGGCCAGCGATTGGTTGAGCGGAAATTTTTTTCTCACGCTCCGGTTTACTTATCAGTTATACGAATGTTTGCATGCGTCGTCTTACAAAGGGAAGTCACTCTTGATAACATGAGATTGAACAGAGAATGTTTAGCTGGGGGGAGATAAGTAAACACACATTCAACTGTCGGCTGCTTACAAGTTGAATTTTAGTGATGTTGAGTCCCTGAGCAAAGACAGTTCTATACGGGGAAACAAATACGTATTTCAACTGAGGTTAAATAATAAATAGCCTACTATAAGAAAAAAAAATTTACTTATACAAACATTAAGAACTTTACGGTAATACACCTAGATACTACAACAGCTGTTCTTGTAGATATTTCTATCTAGGAGGCTGCCCAAAGCTCCCATTACCTAAGCCTCCCCCCCCCCACCAGTACAATACAAAATTGATACTGTAAGGCCCCGGCTGATATTTTTGCATAGAGCCTACCCTTAATCTCTTAAAGTCAATGTTTAAGACCCCAAAAAAAAAACCGTTTGTCAACGGTTTTAGTCTTTAAATTGATTAATGGTGCATTTGTTAACAATGTTAGCATTTCAAAAGATAAGTAATTACTAACAGCTTTAGTGTGTACATAGATCAGTTGTGTATATGTTAAATATCTTAGTGTTTAGCTACATGAGAAGTGGACAACGCTAACTACACAGGCAACACTGGACAGACCTATGGCACCACTTGACTGACCTATGGCACCACTGGACTGACCAATGGCACCACTGCACTGACCTATGGCACCACTGGACTGACCTATTGCACCACTGGACTGACCTATTGCACCACTGGACTGGTATAAGACACCACTGGTTACACATTCTTCACCGTGCTATTCCTATGTAACTCCCTGTACAGATGAGGTGTTTATCTCTCATCTCCCTGTACAGATGAGGTGTTTATCTCTCATCTCCCTGTACAGATGAGGTGTTTATCTCTCATCTCCCTGTACAGAAGAGGTGTTTATCTCTCATCTCCCTGTACAGATGGGGTGTTTATCTCTCATCTCCCTGTACAGATGAGGTGTTTATCTCTCATCTCCCTGTACAGATGAGGTGTTTATCTCTCATCTCCCTGTACAGATGAGGTGTTTATCTCTCATCTCCCTGTACAGATGGGGTGTTTATCTCTCATCTCCCTGTACAGATGAGGTGTTTATATCTCATCTCCCTGTACAGATGAGGTGTTTATATCTCATCTCCCTGTACAGATGAGGTGTTTATCTCTCAGTTACTATCTCCCTGTACAGATGAGGTGTTTATCTCTCATCTCCCTGTACAGATGAGGTGTTTATCTCTCAGCTCCTATCTTCCTGTACAGATGAGGTGTTTATCTCTCAGCTCCTATCTCCCTGTACAGATGAGGTGTTTATCTCTCAGTTCCTATCTCCCTGTACAGATGAGGTGTTTATCTCTCATCTCCCTGTACAGATGAGGCGTTTATCTCTCATCTCCCTGTACAGATGAGGCGTTTATCTCTCATCTCCCTGTACAGATGAGGTGTTTATCTCTCAGCTCCTATCTCCCTGTACAGATGAGGTGTTTATCTCTCAGCTCCTATCTCCCTGTACAGATGAGGTGTTTATCTCTCAGCTCCTATCTCCCTGTACAGATGAGGTGTTTATCTCTCAGCTCCTATCTCCCTGTACAGATGAGGTGTTTATCTCTCAGCTCCTATCTCCCTGTACAGATGAGGTGTTTATCTCTCAGCTCCTATCTCCCTGTACAGATGAGGTGTTTATCTCTCAGCTCCCATCTCCCTGTACAGATGAGGTGTTTATCTCTCAGCTCCCATCTCCCTGTACAGATGAGGTGTTTATCTCTCCAGCTCCTATCTCCCTGTACAGATGAGGTGTTTATCTCTCAGCTCCTATCTCCCTGTACAGATGAGGTGTTTATCTCTCAGCTCCCATCTCCCTGTACAGATGAGGTGTTTATCTCTCAGCTCCATCTCCCTGTACAGATGAGGTGTTTTATCTCTCAGCTCCCATCTCCCTGTACAGATGAGGTGTTTATCTCTCAGCTCCCATCTCCCTGTACAGATGAGGTGTTTATCTCTCAGCTCCCATCTCCCTGTACAGATGAGGTGTTTATCTCTCAGCTCCTATCTCCCTGTACAGATGAGGTGTTTATCTCTCAGCTCCTATCTCCCTGTACACCACAGTTTGCTATGTTGTGAGACTAACTCCCCCCCCCCCCCCGCAATATGTAATGTCGTGAGATTACTTCAGAATAAAAATAGAACCAGAAAATTATGATCGCAGCGTCAGATTCAGGCATACATGTACATTGCAAGACATTTTAGCGCATGCGCCACAGGTAGATAACTAGTGATACAGATTGTTTTGTTAAATCTTGAATGTTTGTTTGTTTTGTTTGTTATTTTTTATTTTAATCTTCCCATTGTTAAGTAGTAAATCAATCATTGATTTCACATTATGTTGGTAAATATATACATTACCGCATGCAATTATAAACCGTGTTATATGTGTATAGGGTGAACGTATTCAATGTAGTTATATGTATATATTTTATAACAATATTCACTCATAACACATGATTTTTACAGATTGGAACTTTAGAAGTTGTGATCACAGCTCGTTATCGTATGGGGTCCATATATTTTTGTAGAAATTACCATCTGATGTTTAGTATGTAATTCGTTTGTATCGTGATGCTTGTATCTTTGATGTTTTAAGTCTGATTGTTGCTTCTACCACAATTGTAGTGCTAAAAAGACAAAATAGCAGAGGGCATGATGACATGTCTGACTATTGATTACAGAACAGTTCAATACACACCTCATAAATCCAACAGATCATAGGGAGGATTGAACTGAAATGTTATTTCGACTGCCCATTCCTCTATTATACACAATTCTAAAACTCTTTAAGCCTCGGTCGATTCACCGATTCATTTCTTCTCCCATACAACGCCCACCCTGAATGCACTAAAACCCCAAGCCTGAATGAACTATAACCCCCACCATAAGGAACTGCAACCCCCATCCAGAAGGCACTACAACCCCAACCTATAAGGAACTACAACCCCCACCAAGAAGGAACTACAACCGCTACCCACGTATTGGATTTAACCAACTATCGCTAAGTGACAGCTCTCTGTCCACTAAAGGTCAACGTGTCTCTCGATCTAACTCACCTGTAACTCACAGCCCCAATATTCACGTGCGTCACCGCCCCGTGCAGTGAACAATATCACAGTGGGGCCGCTGCCTCCGTCCCTACCTCCCGACCAAAATATGGCAACGGGGGCTCACTAGTTTTGCAGCAGGGGGCCCTGACATGTGGTCATCTTGTATCCCAATGGTCAGTCACATGGCACAAAGTCCAGTTAACACAGGACCTAATCGTTCATAATTTGTGTTCACTCGTAACGCTAGTTGATTTACGTCACATGAATCTGCTGATGTTAAATAAAGTTCTTTGCAATGGTGTTATTGCACATGCCAAAAATAGCGCAAAATTAAAATTAAAAAACAATGCGCGTGAGAAACAAGTGACCCATGAGTAAAATTTGAGAAACAAGTGACCCATGAGTAAAGAGTGAGAAACAAGTGACCCATGAGTAAAGAGTGAGAAACAAGTGACCCATGAGTAAAGAGTGAGAAACAGGTGACCCATGAGTAAAATTTGAGAAACATGTGACCCATGAGTAAAAATTGAGAAACAGGTGACCCATGAGTAAAATTTGAGAAACATGTGACCCATGAGTAAAGAGTGAGAAACAGTTGACCCATTAGTAAAGAGTGAGAAACAGGTGACCCATGAGTAAAATTTGAGAAACAGGTGACCCATGAGTAAAGAGTGAGAAACAGGTGACCCATGAGTATAAAGTGATAAACAAGTGACCCATGAGTAAAGAGTGAGAAACAGGTGACCCATTAGTAAAGAGTGAGAAACAGGTGACCCATTAGTAAAGAGTGAGAAACAGGTGACCCATGAGTAAAGAGGACAACATTTTTTTAATAAACAATATTTGACTGACAACAGACTGGTTGGCTATGTTCATACGTTCTGTAATACTAAAAAAAACCGACATAAAATAAAGCGTTAAGCAACCGTTGGAATAAAGTATTAAAGGGCCTTAATTCTAAGCAACAAGGAAACATAATTCTTGCTCAATTTGTAAAGGCACAATTGGAATCGATAATTAGAACATTAAAGGTACCTGCACACTGGTACGTATTCTTTTCTACCATAAGCTTGTTATTGTGTTTGTTGTTTTTTTTTAATCACGTGCGTTAGGTTGAAGTGTCCATTTTGAAAATCGGGTGGGGGAGGGGTTGAGCCGATAAAGGGGGCGGGGTCTGTTAGTTAGGAGGAGGAGGAGGGGTGCATTTCATCCAGCAGCGTGTAAAAGAGTTCAATCGTACTTTGTTTTAGTCAACACAATATTAGCAATTTACGAAACTAACATCTGAGGCTACAGCTAATGGATTCAAAATGTTCTTATGAAAGGAAAGTAGACTGTTTGTTGAGGTGATATGATAGATGAATTCACCGTACACAGAAAGTAGGCTGTTTGTTGAGGTGATATAATAAATGAATTCACCGTACACAGAAAGTAGGCTGTTTGTTAAGGTGATATGATAGATGAATTCACCGTACACAGAAAGTAGGCTGTTTGTTAAGGTGATATGATAGATGAATTCACCGTACACAGAAAGTAGGCTGTTTGTTAAGGTGATATGATAGATGAATTCGCCGTACACAGAGACTCAACATATTATAGGAATATCAACAAACAAACTCATTGATTAAAGACAGAATGGAAGAGGGGAGTTAAATTAGAAAGCTATGTGTGTCCCTCCCTCCCCCCTCCCCCCGAGAGCTTGACTCGGTGTGTAAGTTGACTCGGTGTGTAAGTTGACTCGGTGTGTAAGTTGACTCGGTGTGTAAGTTGACTCGGTGTGTAAGTTGACTCGGTGTGTAAGTTGACTCGGTGTGTAAGTTGACTCGGTGTGTAAGTTGACTCGGTGTATATGTATGATGACGACTCAGTGTGTATGTTGACTATGTAACTGTACTGTAACAAAAATAAAAATATATACAGATAATACACACATATTGAATTGTATATCAACATAGATGTAATGAATATAAGTGTGTGTGTGCGCGCGTGTATATTTTTGTGTCATATAAAAATGACTACATTCTACCCATTTTGGCTAAGTTGGTGTATAATGTATATGTAACAGTGAGATACTATATAGGCATCATGCAAGGTGAATTTCTTCATGTTTCAGTTTTGTGAGTTGTTGCGACTGGGATGGGGGGGAAGAAGGGGGCAACAGCCCGTAATATCCATGGGGCCCATGTACGGGCTGTGAGGGAGGGGGGTACAAGGGTTAGAGAAAGAGGGCGTTCAGGTTTATCTCCTGCAAGTGAACCCTAGTCATCTATCCATCTATCGACCGTAAGGCGGTACTTCATGCAATGTCAATCAAAAAAAAAACTACGTCACGTGAGCAACTGTCAATCAAATGGGTTCTGGTCTTCTTAACTAGCTGGTATATACACGGTAGCCTGCTGGCTCTAACATTCATTCCGTGCCGAATAGTCAGTAGCTACAGTAACCTAGCAACACTCTGGGGCAATTAGGTGAAAGACTTTTTTTTTTAAAAATTTACGTTTTTGATATTACAAAGTTGACTTCTGCTTAAGATTATTACTGAATAGAGACATTGACGTTGTTAAGCAATGGTTATTAATTGATAATATGTTATCAATATATTTTTCTTTATGTGTTATCAATACATCTGTTTAGTATGTGGTATCAATAAATGTATTGTTTATGTATTATCAATATATTTTTGTTTATGTGTTATAAATACATCTATTTTGTATGTGTTATCAATAAATGTATTGTTTATGTATTATCAATATATTTTTGTTTATGTGTTATAAATACATCTATTTTGTATGTGGTATCAATAAATGTATTGTTTATGTATTATCAATATATTTTTGTTTATATGTTATAAATACATCTATTTTGTATGTGGTATCAATAAATGTATTGTTTATGTGTTATCAATGTATTTCAAACATAAACATCATTCAGGTAGGACCAATCTTAAGTTTTCGGTAACGACTTATTGCCCTTATGGCATCTTTTCAAATGTCTTTGGTTTGGGATTGGGGCATACATGTCAAGCTGCGATAAACAATGCGATAAACAATGCGATAAACAATGCGATAAACAATGTGATAAACAATGTGATAAACAATGCGATAAACAATGGGATAAACAATGCGATAAACAATGCGATAAACAATGCGATAAACAATGCGATAAACAATGCGATAAACAATGAGATAAACAATGCGATAAACAATGCGATAAACAATGCGATAAACAATGGAATATTTCCAGGTTCTGGTGAAAGTTCGATCCTCAGTGAGAGTAAAGGTAATTTTTTCCAGGTGAAAGATGGTAAAAAAAGTCCCTCACTTTAGTTGGGGGAAAAAAGGCGTCTGGGTGTTGTGCTAGCCACATAATCCCATTATATGTCGAGGTTGCAGAAACAGAAAAAGAAACAGTCAACACTTCATCTGCAATTATGGTCCTTAGGAACTTTTACTACTACAAATATTTGGGAGATGGTGTGAGTAACTGTTTGCCTCTTTGATCTATTCATGGGCAGATTGTATTTTTTACTCATGGTGGTGTGAGTAACTGTTTGCCTCTTTGACCTATTCATGGGCAGATTGTATTTTTTACTCATGGTGGTGTGAGTAACTATTTGCCTCTTTGACCTATTCAAGGGCAGATCATATTGATGCTCACGGTGGTGTGAGTAACTGTTTGCCTCTTTGACCTATTCATGGGCAGATTGTATTTTTTACTCATGGTGGTGTGAGTAACTGTTTGCCTCTTTGACCTATTCATGGGCAGATTGTATTTTTTACTCATGGTGGTGTGAGTAACTGTTTGCCTCTTTGACCTATTCATGGGCAGATTGTATTTTTTACTCATGGTGGTGTGAGTAACTGTTTGCCTCTTTGACCTATTCATGGCAAGATTGTATACTTTTACTCGTGGTAGTGTGAGTAACTGTTTGCCTCTTTGACCTATTCATGGGCAGATTGTATTTTTTACTCATGGCAGAGATTGACAAGAATTTTTTATTTTTTATTTACAGAACATTGGAAACATATTCGAAGTCGGTTAAAATGGGGAGTTGGCATTGTGGCTGGAACGTTCTGGCGCTAGTTGGACTCGTTTGTGTACGGATGGCAATCACTCAGGTTAATACTACAATCAACAATCAGACAGCTAATACAAATAGCACCAAAACGAGGGGAATATTAAGAACGAACAGTGCTCTTTGCTCGGAACAGTTTAGAGAATGTAGTAAGTAAAGGCAGGCTAATTGTACTAGAGAAAATAGAAATTTCATTTCATGGCAAATGGTAGTTACAAATTGATTTTTAGACCTAAATATAATATACTTAACTTAGGTCTAGTTACAAATTCATTTTTAGACCTAAATATAATATACTTAACTTAGGTCAAGTTACAAATTCATTTTTAGACCTAAATATAATATACTTAACTTAGGTCTAGTTACAAATTCATTTTAGACCTAAATATAATATACTTAACTTAGGTCTAGTTACAAATTCATTTTTAGACCTAAATATAATATACTTAACTTAGGTCAAGTTACAAATTCATTTTTAGACCTAAATATAATATACTTAACTTAGGTCTAGTTACAAATTCATTTTTAGACCTAAATATAATATACTTAACTTAGGTCTAGTTACAAATTCATTTTTAGACCTAAATATAATATACTTAACTTAAGTCTAGTTACAAATTCATTTTTAGACCTAAATATAATATACTTAACTTAGGTCTAGTTACAAATTCATTTTTAGACCTAAATATAATATACTTAACTTAGGTCTAGTTACAAAATCATTTTTAGACCTAAATATAATATACTTAACTTAGGTCTAGTTACAAATTCATGTTTAGACCTAAATATAATATACTTAACTTAGGTCTAGTTACAAATTCATGTTTAGACCTAAATATAATATACTTAACTTAGGTCTAGTTACAAATTCATTTTTAGACCTAAATATAATATACTTAACTTAGGTCTAGTTACAAATTCATTTTTAGACCTAAATATAATAAACTTAACTTTTAATAAAACAAAGCGTAGAAACCGGTTGTTAATTTTTTTCGTTCAACCGCTGATGGTAAGTAAATGCTAACTGCGCTGTTTGGCGTTCAACCGCTGATGGTAAGTAAATGCTAGCTGCGCTGTTTGGCGTTCAACCGCTGATGGTAAGTAAATGCTAACTGCACAGTATGGCCAGAGAATGTGGTAGTATCAATAAAGGTGCATTTCTTACTTTATATAATGATAAAAAGTAAAGTTCCCTTAGCCCTACTGGGCCATCGGGGCAGATGCAGTTTAGAATACCTCTGTTTCTATAAACTTGCATGTAAAGCACCAAATAACACCAGGAAAAATTGCATGGTTATCACCCAGATTCGAACCAATGACTCTCAAGTCGACAGTCGAGTATCTACACCATTCGGCCATCTGTACAATTGTATATTATGATGGTAATCTATTATTATGATGGTAATCTATTATTATGCTGGTAATCTATTATTATGATGGTAATCTATTATTATGATGATAATATATTATTATGATGGTATTCTATTATTATATTAGAAATATATTATTATGATGGTACTCTATTATTATATTGGTAATCTATTATTATGATGGTAATCTATTATTATGATGATATTCTATTATTATATTAGTAATATACTATTAGGATGGTAATCTATTATTATGATGGTAATCTATTATTATGATGGTATTCTATTATTATATTAGTAATGTACTATTAGGATGGTAATCTATTATTATATTGGTAATCTATTATTATGATGGTAATCTATTATTATGATGGTAATCTATTATTACGATGGTAATCTATTATTACGAATCAAATATACTAAACAACTTACTGGCTCATGAATGAATCAAAAAGTACATCCGCTAGGCAGACCACGAGTTGGACGAGTTAGGCACAGCTTCTTGGCTAGCTGAGTTGTATATGAGACCTAATGTGTTATAGGCTTAGCTTCCTGGCTAGCTGAGTTGTATATGAGACCTAATGTGTTATAGGCACAGCTTCCTGGCTAGCTGAGTTGTATATGAGACCTAATGTTTTATAGGCACAGCTTCCTGGCTAGTTGAGTTGTATATGAGACCTAATGTGTTATAGGCACAGCTTCCTGGCTAGTTGAGTTGTATATCAGACCTAATGTGTTATAGGCAAAGCTTCCTGGCTAGCAATTTAATATAATTTAAAATTAATTAAATTTAAATAATTTATAAATTATTAAAAATTTAATTTGAGTTGTATGTCAGACCCCCCAAATAATTCCAATATGTTGTGGACACAGCTTGCTGGCTAGTTGAGTTGTATGTCAGACCCAATATGTTGTGGACACAGTTTGCTGGCTAGTTGAGTTGTGGCGTCAGACCTACTATGTTGTGGACACAGCATGCTGGCTAGTAAAGTTGTACTTCAGAGCCAATATGTTGTGGGCATAGTTTGCGGGCTAGTTGAGTTGTATGTCAGACCCAATATGTTGTGGACACAGCTTGCTGGCTAGTTGAGTTGTATGTCAGACCCAATATGTTGTGGACACAGCTTGCTGGCTAGTTGAGTTGTATGTCAGAGTCAATATGTTGTGGACACAGCTTGCTGGCTAGTTGAGTTGTATGTCAGACCCAATATGTTGTGGACACAGCTTGCTGGCTAGTTGAGTTGTATGTCAGACCCAATATGTTGTGGACACAGCTTGCTGGCTAGTTGAGTTGTATGTCAGACCCAATATGTTGTGGACACAGCTTGCTGGCTAGTTGAGTTGTATGTCAGACCCAATATGTTGTGGACACAGCTTGCTGGCTAGTTGGAGTTGTATGTCAGACCCAATATGTTGTGGACACAGTTTGCTGGCTAGTTGAGTTGTATGTCAGAGTCAATATGTTGTGGACACAGCTTGCTGGCTAGTTGAGTTGTATGTCAGACCCAATATGTTGTGGACACAGCTTGCTGGCAAGTTGAGTTGTATGTCAGTTCCAATATGTTGTGGACACAGCTTGCTGGCTAGCTGAGTTGTATGTCAGTTCCTAATATGTTGTGGACACAGTCAGTTAGTTGAGTTTGTACGCTCAGACCCAATATGTTATGGAGACAGTTTGCTGGTCTAGTTGAGTTGTATGTCAGACCCAATATGTTGTGTGGACACAGCTTGCTGGCTAGTTGAGTTGTATGTCAGACCCAATATGTTGTGGACACAGCTTGCTGGCTGGCTAGTTGAGTTGTATGTCAGATTTAATATGTTACGTGGACACAGCTTGCTGGCTAGTTGAGTTGTATGTCAGAGTCAATATGTTGTGGATACAGCTTGCTGGCTAGTTGAGTTGGGTGCTCAGACCCAATATGTTGTGGATGTCAGACCCAATATGTTGTGGACACAGCTTGCTGGCTAGTTGAGTTGTATGTCAGAGTCAGACAGCTTGTTGGCTAGTTGAGTTGTATGTCTGCCCCAATATGTTGTGGACACAGCTTGCTGGCTAGTTGAGTTGTATGTCAGACCCAACATGTTGTGGACACAGCTTGGCTTGGCTAGTTGAGTTGTAGGTCAGACCCAATATCTTTTGTGGACGCAGCTTGCTGGCTAGTTGAGTTGTATGTCAGAGTCAATATGTTGTGGACACAGCTTGCTGGCTAGTTGAGTTGTATGTCAGACCCAATATGCTGGCTAGTTGAGTTGTATGTCAGGCAATATGTTGTGGACAGCTTGCTGGCTAGTTGAGTTGTATGTCAGACACAGCTTGCTGGCTAGTTGGAGTTGTATGTCCAGACCCAATATGTTGTGGACACAGCTTGCTGGCTAGTTGAGTTGTATGTCAGACCCAATATGTTGTGGACACAGACTTGCTGGCTAGTTGAGTTGTATGTCAGACCCAATATGTTGTGGACACACAGTTTGTTGGCTAGTTGAGTTGTATGTCAGACCCAATATGTTGTGGACACAGCTTGCTGGCTAGTTGAGTTGTATGTCAGACCCAATATGTTGTGGACACAGCTTGCTGGCTAGTTGAGTTGTATGTCAGACCCAATATGTTGTGGACACAGCTTGCTGGCTAGTTGAGTTGTATGTCAGACCCAATATGTTGTGGACACAGCTTGGCTGAAGTTGAGTTGTATGTCAGACCCAATATGTTGTGGACACAGCTTGCTGGCTAGTTGAGTTGTATGTCAGACCCAATATGTTGTGGACACAGCTTGCTGGCTAGTTGAGTTGTATGTCAGACCCAATATGTTGTGGACACAGCTTGCTGGCTAGTTGAGTTGTATGTCAGACCCAATATGTTGTGGACACAGTTTGCTGGCTAGTTGAGTTGTATGTCAGACCCAATATGTTGTGGACACAGCTTGCTGGCTAGTTGAGTTGTATGTCAGAGTCAATATGTTGTGGACACAGCTTGCTGGCTAGTTGAGTTGTATGTCAGACCCAATATGTTGTGGACACAGTTTGCTGGCTAGTTGAGTTGTATGTCAGACCCAATATGTTGTGGACACAGCTTGCTGGCTAGTTGAGTTGTATGTCAGACCCAATATGTTGTGGACACAGCTTGCTGGCTAGTTGAGTTGTATGTCAGACCCAATATGTTGTGGACACAGCTTGCTGGCTAGTTGAGTTGTATGTCAGACCCAATATGTTGTGGACACAGTTTGCTGGCTAGTTGAGTTGTATGTCAGACCCAATATGTTGTGGACACAGTTTGCTGGCTATTAGAGTTGTATATCAGACCTAATGTTTTGTGGACACAGCATGCTGGCTAGTTAAGTTGTACGTCAGAGCCAATATGTTGTGGGCACGGCATGCTGGCTAGTTAAGTTGTACGTCAGACCCAATATGTTCTGGAAACAGCGAGCTTTTTCTAATGAGCTCTAGGAGGTAACGTCTGGGCCAAAAGATATTGCACAGATAGTGGGAGATGTGCACAGATAGTGGGAGATGTGCACAGATAGTGGGAGATGTGCACAGATAGTGGGAGATGTGCACAGATAGTGGGAGATTGCACAGATAGTGGGAGATGTGCACAGATAGTGGGAGATGTGCACAGATAGTGGGAGATGTGCACAGATAGTGGGAGATGTGCACAGATAGTGGGAGATGTGCACAGATAGTGGGAGATGTGCACAGATAGTGGGAGAGGTGCACAGATAGTGGGAGAGGTGCACTGATAGTGAGGGAGGCGTACAGATAGTGGGAGAGGTGCACATATAGTGGGGGAGGTGCACAGATAGAGGGGGCGCTCATAGATAGAAGGGAATGTTTATACAGATAGGAGGCTGCACAGATAGAGGAAGGGTCGAATTTAGAGAAGACTTTTAGAGTTGGAGGGGAGGTGCACAAATAGATGTGGCGTTCAGAGATAGAGAAGACGGTTAAGAACTTAGAGGGGTAGAGGGAGGAAGAGATAGAGGGAACTAATCAAATACATCATCCAATATTTCATCACACATATTATTTATTATCAGAGCGTTTAAATTATGAAATACATCATCACATATCAGACAGACAGCCAAGGCATCACATATCAGTTATCAGACAGATACCCAAGGCCAGCTTTACGAATGGCGGGCCCAATTTAACGGATGCTTGCGAAGCTCCATTTCTATTTTTACAATAACAACTATTACTATTAATATAAATGTAAATTGCGTGGCCCAATGTGGAGCCATCGGTCAAATCGGCCTAAGGCTGGCCTGGCAGACGACAATAAATAGTTCTCAAGTTCATTTGGAAACATTTCAATCTTCCTTTCCTTCAAAATCTAAGATGTGAAACATCAACAATGTCAAGCGGAAGCAAGGAAAGGGGCCAACTCGACATCCACTCGAGCACAGACTAAAGTAACCCATAAAGCTGCCAATTTAAGACTGCCATCTTCGTTCTACCCCGAACACTACAATTTGGAACTCCAGCCCTATATGAACGAGCCTGACTCAAAAAATATGACATTCAAGGTAAGGGGTTGTCAGTTGCTATACGCTAGCAATTGTTGACACGATTGAGATTGTTGGCGTTTGGAATGCCAAGCTTATAGAAGTCGATTCCTTAACGTGTGCGTGAGATCAAAATTGGAATCTTTTGGTACGTTTGGTTTGGCAGAGATAACCGAGAGGAAAGAAAATATATATTTCAGTGCGGCTGTCAGATTTTAATTGGCCTTGAACAATTGCAATGACAGTCCCGGCTTTATTGATTATCATTCTCCCATCAATAAAATAAGTCCGTGGTGTCCGGAAAATCAATATACTTATATTATATGTAATCTTGATCATGATTTTCAAATAATAATATATGAAGTGTTGTTTGATAAACAAAAATAGTCAACAGTATTTCGGGGGATAGGAATGAGACGTTAGATCATAATTTAAGTGGCATAACTACTGAAATGGGGTTGTGAGAGTACCGGAACTTCTGAATGCTAGTATATTTAAATATGTACCTGTAAGAACATCATTTGTTTACATTATTTAGTCAAATTAAATACTGCAGGTAACTACTGCTACAATGTAATATTTGATGGTATAAGACATGCTCCAGTTCAAATTTAAAAAAAAAAAAAGATTTGTATATTACAGTGGATGTAAAACTAGCGTACCATACAGAGATGGGGTGAGTGGGGAAAGAAAGTTTTAACAAATAGGAAATGTCTATCCATTTTGAAATCAATTTTTAACTTTCTTCTGCGCCCCTGGCTAACTTGTGTCCGCGTATGAGGCCCTGTTTGCCATATTGAAGTGAGGCACTGTTGGGGTATCTCTGATTCCATTTAAAACACTGATTTTAAACATTTATGATATTTTTCCACTTCATTTTTCTAGGGCAGTGTTAAGATATGGATACGTTGTGTACTCCCATCGAATAACGTGACTCTACAAGTCAAGAACCTCACTATCATCAGGAGCAGCGTTCGTTTCTTTGGAGATTTCCCCAATTACACTACACCGACTTACCAGAGTTTCGAGGAGCAGAGGAGAAGAAATTTTTTAATTTTAAAACTGAAAGGAAATACTGAAGTAATGAATAGACCTAGATTAGTATGACGTATTTATTGAAGCAATTTGAGCCGTTACTTATGTGAAGGGCCGGTTTATAATTTTTGGGGAGGGGGGGCCCTCAAAAAAATGTGTGACGTATGTTCAGCTTCCTAATCAGATCCTAGCACAGACGGTGTTGTATAAGTGAAACAGACATGGGCAAAGTACTGTCCCGGGTTTGGGGCCATTCTGTAGGGCTCCTGCTGTACAAGATCAGTAGGGGGTCCTATATGTGCTAGCGTTCACATTGACAGCATTTTTGTCTTCGGCACATTAATGTCACTTTGCCTAGGACACATAAATGTTCCCTGCCTAGGACACAAATTTTCCTTGCCCAGGACACATAAATGTTCCTTGCCTAGGACACATATATGTTCCCTTCCTACGGCCTCTCAAAAGTGTCTTTGCTAAAGGTCCCCAAATACACTTCATTCTTAAGCCTTTAAAATAATGTAAGAGGCTGTGGTGAGTTTGGTTTCGATTGTTTGTTTTTGTTTACAGTTGGTAGTTGTATTATCTTGAGGTGTAATTATATGTTTACAGTTGGTAGTTGTATTATCTTGAGGTGTAATTATATGTTTACAGTGGGTAGTTGTATTATCTTGAGGTGTAATTATATGTTTACAGCTGGTAGTTGTATTATCTTGAGGTGTAATTATATGTTTACAGTTGGTAGTTGTATTATCTTGAGGTGTAATTATATGTTTACAGTGGGTAGTTGTATTATCTTGAGGTGTAATTATATGTTTACAGCTGGTAGTTGTATTATCTTGAGGTGTAATTATATGTTTACAGTTGGTAGCTGTATTATCTTGAGGTGTAATTATATGTTTACAGTGGGTAATTGTATTAATTACATCAATTATATATTCAATTATATGTTTACAGTGGGTAGTTGTATTATCTTGAGGTGTAATTATATGAGTGACCAAATCATTTCAATGCGAGTATAGTTATTTATGGTTCAATACAATGTATAATTGAAAGTCAAATGACGCCGAAAATATATCTTCAATTCCATTCCGGGGATTTCAACCCTCTTAAGGTTGAGTGATTATAAAATGATTTAATTCTTTGGTAAGCGTGTGTGGGGCCCGTTAGGTGTAGATAGTCAGGAGCCTAGGACAAGATGGCCGCTGCCCGGAACTGCACGAAGTCAGGAGCCTAGGACAAAATGGCCGCTGCCCGGAACTGCACGAAGTCAGGAGCCTAGGACAAAATGGCCGCTGCCCGGAACTGCGCAAAGTCAGGAGCTTAGGACAAGATGGCCGCTGCCCGGAACTGCACGAAGTGGCCCCCAACCAATATATACAGATGACAGACGGTCTCTCAACTATAAACATGAATTGTTTTCAAAGCGGCAATAGACGAATAAAAAGCTACGGCTGGAAAACAGAGAAATGTGTGTTGCTATTTTATGACTCATAAACTTTTTACAACACAGATTTTAGTTTCCTGCGTCATGAAACATTCAATAAAAATACTTCACAAGAATGATGCTTTTAATAGAATTGTTTGACTACAAACTTTGTTTTAAAAACGTTCTTAGGTTGACAAAACTTACATAGTCATGATGAACTACACCGCGCCGTTGGAGAATGGACTAGTTGGGTTCCACATCACCTCATACAAAAACGGCAACCAAACCGTGTAAGTCATATTTACTCAACCGGTGTAGAGCGCTCGACTGTAGACCTGAGGGCCAAGGGTTCGATCTCCCTGAAGTAATCCAGATTCTCCTCATATTCTGGCCTGAAGTAACCCAGATTCTCCTCATATTCTGGCCTGAAGTAATCCAGATTCTCCTCATATTCTGGCCTGAAGTAATCCAGATTCTCCTCATATTCTGGCCTGAAGTAATCCAGATTCTCCTCATATTCTGGCCTGAAGTAATCCAGATTCTCCTCATATTCTGGCCTGAAGTAATCCAGGTACTCCTCATATTCTGGCCTGAAGTAATCCAGATTCTCCTCATATTCTGGCCTGAAGTAATCCAGATTCTCCTCATATTCTGGCCTGAAGTAATCCAGATTCTCCTCATATTCTGGCCTGAAGTAATCCAGATTCTCCTCATATTCTGGCCTGAAGTAATCCAGATTCTCCTCATATTCTGGCCTGAAGTAATCCAGATTCTCCTCATATTCTGGCCTGAAGTAATCCAGATTCTCCTCATATTCTGGCCTGAAGTAATCCAGGTACTCCTCATATTATGGCCTGAAGTAACCCAGATTCTCCTCATATTCTGGTAAAATTTCTCCCTCCTGCAAACTTTAAAAAAAAAACTTCTTCTTTAACAACAGTTGGGGAAGTAAATCTTGAAGTTTGCTTTGGCTGATTATCATATAATTCATACATGTGGCTAAGTATCAGATAATTCATACATGTGGCTAAGTATCAGATAATTCATACATGTGGCTGAGTATCAGATAATTCACACATGTGGCTGAGTATCAGATAATTCACACATGTGGTTAAGTATCAGATAATTCACACATGTGGTTAAGTATCAGATAATTCACACATGTGGCTGAGTATCAGATAATTCACACATGTGGCTGAGTATCAGGTAATTCACACATGTGGTTAAGTATCAGATAATTCACACATGTGGTTAAGTATCAGATAATTCACACATGTGGTTAAGTATCAGATAATTCACACATGTGGCTGAGTATCAGATAATTCACACATGTGGTTAAGTATCAGATAATTCACACCTGGGTGCCATGTGCTGTATAATGACGTCACTAACTTCTTTTTCGGTTACATTTTTTTTAATAATTTACTCAACCACTTTTTGTAATACTAAAATAGCCGTATTAGGTGCTAATTATATATATGTATATTTATTTATTTATTTATTTATATATTTATTTATTTATTTATTTATTTATTTATTTATTTATAAACACTATTAATCATTGTACAAAGTAGTAAAAATATAAAAAGCAATGTACTCAAACTATCAGGTACATGGCGTCTACTCATTTTCAAGCGGCATATGCCAGGAGGGTGTTCCCTTGTTTTGATGAGCCTGCAATGAAGGCGACATTCAACATCACTTTGGTGAGACCAGAAAATTTAAAATCAATATCAAATATGCCGATAATTGATAACTCAACTAAAATGTAAGTTGAATATATAGAAGTTTTAGTCGTCGACATTAAACAGTACCAAATCCTAAAGAAATCTATTAATTACTTATGAATCAAATTGTACATGATAAAATGTGAATCTTGCTCGGAGAGTTTGTGTATTATTTGATTTGTACTGGGTTTTGTTTTTTTAGCTTAGTTAATGGTGCTACATATGTGAAAGATGTTTATATGACGACAAAAAAGATGTCAACCTACCTGCTTAGCTGTGTAATAGCAGACTTCAAGTACACATCCCATACAAGCCAAAAAGGACTGCTAGTAAGCCATTCATTTTTATTCTACACCCACTTCATCGCAGAACAAACAAAAAAAAAATTCATAAATTTGATACATTTTAGATAGGGATGTGACGAAGCTGATGTCGAAGTTCGAATGTCGTCGGATTCGAATTCGAACTTCGTCACATCCCTAATTTTAGAACTCTCCACTAATTAAGTTATCTAAATTTTAGTGGTGGTCCCAGTAGAGGCTATTAGCATATTTAACTCCAGTCAAATGACATCCTATCTAGCTCCATTCAAATGACATACTAAAATCCAGTCAAATAACATACTAACTCCAGTCAAATGACATACTAACTTCAGTCCAATGACATCCTATCTAACTCCAGTGAAATGACATACTAACTCCAGTCAAATGACATCCTATTTAACTCCAGTCAAATGACATACTAACTTCAGTCAAATGACATCCTATCTAAATCCAGTCGAATTATATACTATCAAACTCCAGTCAAATGACATCCTAACTCCAGTTAACTGACATCCTATCAAACTCCAGTTCAATGACGTCCTAACTCCAGTTAAATGACATTCTATCCAACTCCAGTCAAATGACATCCTATCTCCAGTCAAATGACATACAACTCCAGTCAAATGACATACTTACTCCAGTCAAATGACGTCCTATTTAACTCCAGTCAAATGACATACTAACTTCAGTCAATGACATCCTATTTAACTCCAGTCAAATGACATACTAACTCCAGTCAAATGACATCCTAACCTCAGTCAATGACATCCTATTTAACTCCAGGCTAAATACAGAACTATTTTCCCTACTTGAATTTCATCTAGTTTCGTGCCTGGTCGAGACCTGATGCTGTAGAAAGCACCAGACTGGCTTTAGATTTCGGTCACAGGCTGCTGGAATATTTTGAAGACTTTTTCAACATTAGCTTTCCGCTGCCTAAACAAGGTAAAGAGCCGACATTGATAGAGAGACATCAATAGAGAGACACTGATAGAGAGATGTTGATAGAGAGATGTTGATAGAGAGACATAAATATGTTGATAGAGAGATGTTGATAGAGAGACATAAATAGAGATATTTTTAAAGTCTTTTCAAAGTGTATGCGTATTTTGTATATTAGTATTTCTGAACTATTGGTATAAGACCACTAGCAGCTAACGCCTTTTACCACAGCCAATGGTGACAGAAAGCCGAATTCCCATTGAATCTAATGTAAAATAGTCTGCACATTATCTCATTTTAATCATAGCTGAACTAGTGACTACATATAGATATATTTACTGACATTTCGTTTTGAAAATACCAGACGGTTTTTCTGCTGTGCACATGTGGGGATGTTATTTTAAAAAATAAGTATACATATATTTTCTTTAGTCCTTAAAGTTTTCAACGACAGGTCAATGAATTTTTACGTTTATTTATTTCACATTTCGTCTGTTTTTTTTTTTTCAAATATTTATACAAAGTTTCAATATTAAATATCATAGATGTTTCTTAATGTATAAAATATCATAGATGTTTCTTAATGTATAAAATATCATAGATGTTTCTTAATGTATAAAATATCATAGATGTTTCTTAATGTATAAAATATCATAGATGTTTCTTAATGTATAAAATATCATAGATTTTTCTAAATGTTTAAACTGAACACATTTTCTATTTAAGATTTAATTGCAATGCCTAACCTAGCATTTGGGGCTATGGAAAATTGGGGTCTTATTGCTTTTAAGTAAGTTGGTTTCAAAATCCTTTTTTTAAGTTTTATGCAGTAAATAGCTCTGTGTTGTTTTACAGTGTGCAGGTGTATTGAAATGTGTGTTGTCACAAAGCTAAATCCAAATGTTATTCACCGTGTGTCGTATCCCACTTGCGTTCCAAATATAACAACACAACACAACACAACTCCTTATAAGAATAACAAATGCACTTTAATGCATGATATTTACAGATGTGAATCCACAAGATATGATCCAGATAAACATAATTATACTATAACATCCATGAATACATTACTCTCTGTGTGTGTTTACTCTATATAAACTCGTTATCAACTTAAAGGACTCTTTAACAACCTTTCTGTCGTTATCAACTTCATGAACTCTCTAACAACCTTTCTGTCGTTATCAACTTCATGAACTCTCTAACAACCTTTCTGTCGTTATCAACTTCATGAACTCTCTAACAACCTTTCTGTCGTTATCAACTTCATGAACTCTTTGACAACCTTTCTGTCGTTATCAACTTCAGGAACTCTCTAACAACCTTTCTGTCGTTATCAACTTCATGAACTCTCTAACAACCTTTCTGTCGTTATCAACTTCATGAACTCACTAACAACCTTTCTGACGTTATCAACTTCATGAACTCTCTGACAACCTTTCTGTCGTTATCAACTTCATGAACTCTCTAACAACCTTTCTGTCACTGTTTTTATTACTTGGGCCCCGGGTCAACTCTTGAACTACTCATCTCCTCGTCTCTTTCATAGCTAAACCAACCATCATAATGCGTGGGCAGCTTACCGCCAAAAGTACCGGTCAAAAATATTGGTACATGCTTGACCTTACAAAAACCAGGTCACAAGCAGCTAACACGCAAAAGGGGAACAACACAATAATCAAACAAGGAATGGTCATAAGGGATAAGACACTGTGTCATTTTTTTTTACTCAAATCTGTTTGTTGTGTTTCTCAAAACTGTGTGTTGTGTTTCGCAAAACTGTTTGTTGTGTTTCTCAAAACTGTTTGTTGTGTTTCTCAAAACTGTTTGTTGTGTTTCTCAAAACTGTTTGTTGTGTTTCTCAAAACTGTTTGTTGTGTTACTCAAAACTGTTTGTTGTGTTTCTCAAAACTGTGTGTTGTGTTTCTCAAAACTGTTTGTTGTGTTTCTCAAAACTGTTTGTTGTGTTTCTCAAAATTGTTTGTTGTATTTCTCAGAGAAAAATACATGTTGTACACAGAAAGAGTTTCAGGTGAAGAAGAGAAGACAGAGATCTCCATGACTATAGCCCATGAGTTGGCACATATGGTAAATGTGAACATTTGCAGCTTTTGTCTTTTTATTATAAATTGCGGCTGAACGAGTGGTTCTCAAAATATGAGTGGCGGACGAAGTTCATGTGGGTCGCGAGAACATTTAAAATTAGAGAATTAATAGATTATAACTGTAGCTAGAATATTTCTATTTATGGTACAGAACTAAAGGTGTATGGATCTCTTTGGTAAAAGGAAAAATCTCAATAAACAATCACAGACGCTTTTATGTTCTTTCTTACATCGTAGTTTTGCTTTGATGGTGCAGGCAAAACACATTTAGTATGGGTCGAGAAACCAAAATGTGTGTCCTAGTTGGTCGAGAAACCAAAACTATTGTCTATGTGAGTCAGAAAACCAAAATGTGTGTCCTAGTTGGTCGAGAAACCAAAACTATTGTCTATGTGAGTCAGAAAACCAAAATGTGTGTCCTAGTTGGTCGAGAAACCAAAACTATTGTCTATGTGAGTCAGAAAACCAAAATGTGTGTCCTAGTTGGTCGAGAAACCAAAACTATTGTCTATGTGAGTCAGAAAACCAAAATGTGTGTCCTAGTTGGTCGAGAAACCAAAACTATTGTCTATGTGAGTCAGAAAACCAAAATGTGTGTCCTAGTTGGTCGAGAAACCAAAACTATTGTCTATGTGAGTCAGAAAACCAAAATGTGTGTCCTAGTTGGTCGAGAAATCAAAACTATTGTCTATGTGAGTCAGAAAACCAAAATGTGTGTCCTAGTTGGTCGAGAAACCAAAACTATTGTCTACGTGAGTCAGAAAACCAAAATGTGTGTCCTAGTTGGTCGAGAAACCAAAACTATTGTCTATGTGAGTCAGAAAACCAAAATGTGTGTCCTAGTTGGTCGAGAAACCAAAACTATTGTCTATGTGAGTCAGAAAACCAAAATGTGTGTCCTAGTTGGTCGAGAAACCAAAACTATTGTCTATGTGAGTCAGAAAACCAAAATGTGTGTCCTAGTTGGTCGAGAAACCAAAACTATTGTCTATGTGAGTCAGAAAACCAAAATGTGTGTCCTAGTTGGTCGAGAAACCAAAACTATTGTCTATGTGAGTCAGAAAACCAAAATGTGTGTCCTAGTTGGTCGAGAAACCAAAACTATTGTCCTAGTGGGTAAAAATGTGAGAACCACTGCACTCAACCATTATCTTACACGCATGTTAACATTGAACTAAAGGTTAGGGTTAGGGTTATCTTACACGCATGTTAACATTTAAATAAAGGTTAGGGTTAAGGTTAGGGTTAGGGTTAGGGTTATCTTACACACATGTTAACATTTAACTAAAGTCATTCATAATTTATTTATTTTTTAATTGCCACATATTTATTATGTTGAATTATCTCCAGTGGTTTGGTAACCTAGTCACACCAAAATGGTGGGATGACATATGGTTGAATGAAGGTTTCGCTACATTTGTTTCACTTCTTGGGGCAGACAACCTGAACCCAGACTGGAAACTGGTTTGTTTACATTACTATTTACTGTACAACTTTAAAAAACTAGAAACCAAGATTGGAAACTTGTTTGTTTACATTACTATTTACTGTAAAACTTTAAAAAACTAGAAACCAAGATTGGAAACGTGTTTGTTTGCATTACTATTTACTGTAAAACTTTAAAAAACTAGAAACCAAGATTGGAAACTTGTTTGTTTACATTACTATTTACTGTAAAACTTTAAAAAACTAGAAACTTTCAATGCACTAGGAAGTAAAAAAAAGACGCTTAGATTATAAAAATATGTAAAGAAATTACATTTTTTTAAGTATGAACAGCAATATGGATTAGGTGATATAAGCGGCAATGTGGATTAGGTGATATAAGCGGCAATGTGGATTAGGTAATATAAGCGGCAATGTGGATTAGGTGATATAAGCGGCAATGTGGATTAGGTGATATAAGCGGCAATGTGGATTAGGTAATATAAGCGGCAATGTGGATTAGGTGATATAAGCGGCAATGTGGATTAGGTGATATAAGCGGCAATGTGGATTAGGTGATATAAGCGGCAATATGGATTAGGTAATATAAGCGGCAATGTGGATTAGGTGATATAAGCGGCAATATGGATTAGGTAATATAAGCGGCAATGTGGATTAGGTAATATAAGCGGCAATGTGGATTAGGTGATATAAGCGGCAATGTGGATTAGGTGATATAAGCGGCAATGTGGATTAGGTAATATAAGCGGCAATGTGGATTAGGTAATTTATATAAGCGGCAATGTGGATCAGGTATTATATGCGGAAATCTGGATTAGGTAATATAAGCGGAAACCTGGATTAGGTAATATAAGCGGAAACGTGGATTAGGTAATATAAGCAATGAATAGAATGTGAAAGACATTCAAAGCCAATAATTTTTATTGTTGAAATTTCATCATTTCGTTTGTTTGTTTGTTCACAACCCATTGGTTCTGATCTATTCTCAATTTACAGAAACTTTATTTTATGAGTTTCATATTTTAGTTTCAGTAAAATATTTGTTGAGAGATTCGCAATGCTATTAAGACAGGTTGGCGCTGCTGAGACTGATTTGAGCAGCTCATGAGGCTGGTTAGCACTGTTCAAAGAAACTGGTCTGTCCTGCACAGCAGGTGCCGCCCATAGCATACAGCCCCCCTCCACCTCGCCCCAGTTACGCCACCTCACCCTAGTTACGCCACCTCGCCCTAGTTACGCCACTTCACCCTAGTTACGCCACCTCACCCTAGTTACGCCACCTCGCCCTAGTTACGCCACCTCGCCCTAGTTACGCCACCTCGCCCTAGTAACGCCACCACGCCCTAGTTACGCCACCTCGCCCTAGTTACGCCACCTCGCCCTAGTTACGCCACCTCGTCCTAGTTACGCCACCTCGCCCTAGTTACGCCACCTCGCCCTAGTTACGCCACTAAGCTGGAGGAAAAAATAATCGACAAGTTAACCATTAGGATTTGTATATACTATGATCATTAGCACTGAACATCAATTATATATTCAATGATCATTAGCACTGAACATCAATTATATATTCAATGATCATTAGCACTGAACATCAATTATATATTCAATGATCATTAGCACTGAACATCAATTATATATTCAATGATCATTAGCACTGAACATCAATTATATATTCAATGATCATTAGCACTGAACATCAATTATATATTCAATGATCATTAGCACTGAACATCAATTATATATTCTATGATCATTAGCACTGAACATCAATTATATATTATATGATCATTAGCACTGAACATAATTATATATTTTATGTTCGTTAGCACTGAACCGTATATATTCTATGTTCGTTAGCACTGAACAACAATTATATATTCTATATTCGTTAGCACTGGACATCAATTATATATTCTATGTTCGTTAGCACTGAACCGTATATATTCCATGTTCGTTAGCACTGAACATCAATTATATGTTCTATGTTCGTTAGCACTGAACCGTATATATTCTATGTTTGTTAGCACTGAAATGTATATATTCTATGTTCGTTAGCACTGAACATCAATTATATATTCCATGTTCGTTAGCACTGAACATCAATTATATATTCTATGTTCGTTAGCACTGAACATCAATTATATATTCTATGTTCGTTAGCACTGAACATCAATTATATATTCTATGTTCGTTAGCACTGAACAACTTAAACCATATGATTATTACTAGCGGTTGGGTCAGTTTGTTAGTTATGAAAGAACTAATTTCATGAGTTCTTTGCTCTAAAGACACAGTGTTCATTGAAAGAACTAATTTCATGAGTTCTTTGCTATAAAGACACAGTGTTCATTATTCATCCGATATTATCGCTAAAAGCTATTTGAACAACTCTATAGCCCACAGACATGTCCTGCCATAACCAGAGCTTCAACGGCTAAAGTAATCATTATGAAAAAAAAACCTAAGGATTTGGGATTTAAGCCTGCAGCTTACATGACTTCAACCAAGCACACTACTTCTACACCATCGTGTCACAATATGTTTTTTACCCTAACCCAGTTATGCGTAAAGTTTGTGTTATTTTCTTGGTTATTTTCACCCTAGACTGGTTTGAAGGGAAAGGGTGGAAGGTGATATTTGTAGAATGGTCTGATTGGAGAACTGTACTAGGCTGACACAACTAGTCACATGTTGTGATATTTGTTTAATGGTCTGATTGGAGAACTGTTCTGTCACAACTAATTACATGTGATATTTGTAGAATGGGCTGATTGGAGAACTGTACTGTCACAACTAATTACATGTGATATTTGTAGAATGGGCTGATTGGAGAACTGTACTGTCACAACTAATTACATGTGATATTTGTAGAATGGTCTGATTGCAGAACTGTATTGACACAACTAATCATATGCTGTTTTTTTTTCAAAATCAGACCAACTATTTTGTCATCAATTATCTGCACAAGGGACTGTCTTCTGACGGGCTGATTACGTCACATCCTATCTACTTATCAGTGGGAAGTCTGGATGAGATAATGGAAATGTTCGATGACGTCAGCTATTTCAAGGTTTTATTTTTATTTCATTCTTTTATCTAGTCCAGCTGCCAGTCTCACAAAGATACAATACGTTATGCATGTTTTAGAATTACTCTGTTGCGTCATATATTCAAAATGTGTTGGCAATTTTTGTTAAAGACAGTCAAACATGCTGAGACACACAGACTGTTGGTATCTCGACTTCACCATGCCTACCCCTTTCCTTCTATTGTCGCGCTTGTTCATTGCTACTGTAATTGTAAAAAAAAATAATTTTATCGAAACGTCTTGTATTATTGTACAAGACTTACTTTATATTGAACAAGACTTACTTTATATTGAGCAAGACTTAATTTATATTGAACAAGACTTACTTTATATTGAACAAGACTTACTTTATATTTAGCAAGACTTGATTTATATTGAACAAGACTTACTTTATATTGAACAAGACTTACTTTATATTGAACAAGGCTTAATTTATATTGAACAAATTACTTTATATTGAGCAAGACTTACTTTATATTGTACAAGACTTACTTTATATTGAACAAGACTTACTTTATATTGAACAAGACTTACTTTATATTGTACAAGACTTACTTTATATTGTACAAGACTTACTTTTATTGAACAAGACTTACTTTATATTGAGCAAGACTTACTTTATATTGAACAAGACTTAATTTATATTGAACAAGACTTACTTTATATTGAACAAGACTTACTTTATATTTAGCAAGACTTGATTTATATTGAACAAGACTTACTTTATATTGAACAAGACTTACTTTATATTGAACAAGGCTTAATTTATATTGAACAAATTACTTTATATTGAGCAAGACTTACTTTATATTGTACAAGACTTACTTTATATTGAACAAGACTTACTTTATATTGAACAAGACTTACTTTATATTGTACAAGACTTACTTTATATTGTACAAGACTTACTTTTATTGAACAAGACTTACTTTATATTGAGCAAGACTTACTTTATATTGAACAAGACTTAATTTATATTGAACAAGACTTAATTTATATTGAACAAGACTTAATTTATATTGAACAAGACTTACTTTATATTGAACAAGACTTAATTTATATTGAACAAGACTTACTTTATGTTGTACAAGACTTACTTTATATTGAACAAGACTTAATTTATATTGAACAAGACTTACTTTATATTGAACAAGACTTAATTTATATTGAACAAATTACTTTATATTGAGCAAGACTTAATTTATATTGAACAAATTACTTTATATTGAACAAGACTTAATTTATATTGAACAAATTACTTTATATTGAGCAAGACTTACTTTATATTGAGCAAGACTTAATTTATATTGAGCAAGACTTAATTTATATTGAACAAATTACTTTATATTGAACAAGACTTACTTTATATTGAACAAATTACTTTATATTGAACAAGACTTACTTTATATTGAGTAAGACTTACTTTATATTGAACAAGACTTTAAATGTTCTCCCACAGAGTGCAGCTATCATCAGGATGGTGAGACAGTTCCTTGGTGTTGAAACATTCAAAAAAGGAGTCCATGTGATTTTATACCTAAATTTATAAATTATAGAGATTAGCAAATATGGGTGAAGTTGTAAATTTATAGGTTTATAAATTATAGAGATTAGCAAATATGGGTGAAGTTGTAAATTTATAGGTTTATAAATTATAGAGATTAGCAAATATGGGTGAAGTTGTAAATTTATAGGTTTATAAATTATAGAGATTAGCAAATATGGGTGAAGTTGTAAATTTATAGGTTTATAAATTATAGAGATTAGCAAATATGGGTGAAGTTGTAAATTTATAGGTTTATAAATTATAGAGATTAGCAAATATAGGTGAAGTTGTAAATTTATAGGTTTATAAATTATAGAGATTGGCAAATATAGGTGAAGTTGTAAATTTATAGTTTTATAAATTATAGAGATTAGCAAATATGGGTGAAGTTGTAAATTTATAGGTTTATAAATTATAGAGATTAGCAAATATGGGTGAAGTTGTAAATTTATAGGTTTATAAATTATAGAGATTAGCAAATATGGGTGAAGTTGTAAATTTATAGGTTTATAAATTATAGAGATTAGCAAATATGGGTGAAGTTGTAAATTTATAGGTTTATAAACTATAGAGATTAGCAAATATGGGTGAAGTTGTAAATTTCTACTGAGTGATACATTTTGGATATTAAAAGTTGCTCTTGGTAAATTTATCTGTGGTAAAAAGTACATATATTTAACTTCGTTATCTGGCGTTAAACAGTTGATATTTTCAGCAATACTAGAAGCATTACACAAGATATAGGTTTATATTGGGAAATAACATGTGATAAAGTTTGTTACTGAAATTATCATAGGTGATAAAGTTTGTTACTGAAATTATCATATGTGATAAAGTTTGTTACTGAAAGCATTTCATGTGATATTGATATTCTGAAAGCGTTATTTACATGCAATATTGATTGTAACTGAAAGCATTATTTACATATAACAGTGTTAGCTTCGAATATTGTTATTTTTCAACGTTAACTTTAAATAGTTCAGTCATAAAGAGTATTGTTTATCAGCTCTGACGTCAGTTTGAGTTCTAACCAAGCATATTTCCAACAGGCCTATTTATCATCGAGACTATATGGTGTGGCTACCCATGATGACCTTTGGTCAGCTCTGACGCAGGTGAATGATCTTACATATAAATGTTTACTGTAAACGAGCTTATACTTAACATATAGACTTGAATCTGTCAGATAATACGTTCTAAACAGCTAAAGTATATCGCTATAGATAGAGTTTATAAAATTAGAAAAACTAGTCTATCATATCAGGAATGTTAATCTACTACAATAGAATTGACTAGAATCTATCAAAATGGACATACAGACATACAGACAGACATACTACACTAAAACAAACGGTACAAAGATGACCCCTGCATTGGGTCGACATTCGCTGCAAAGTTTTTTTATTACACCTCAGTATCAAACTAGGGCCATGTTTACCTAGCTAAGTATCAAACTAGGGCCATGTTTACCTAGCTAAGTATCAAACTAGGGCCATGTTTACCTAGCTAAGTATCAAACTAGGGCCATGTTTACCTAGCTAAGTATCAAACTAGGGCCATGTTTACCTAGCTAAGTATCAAACTATGGCCATGTTTACC
This sequence comes from Bulinus truncatus, assembly GCA_021962125.1. Lineage (NCBI taxonomy): Eukaryota > Metazoa > Mollusca > Gastropoda > Planorbidae > Bulinus > Bulinus truncatus. Next base: position 5,892,986 of record JAGDYQ010000008.1, read on the forward strand.
TAGCTAAGTATCAAACTAGGGCCATGTTTTCCTAGCTAAGTATCAAACTAGGGCCATGTTTACCTAGCTAAGTATCAAACTAGGGCCATGTCTACCTAGCTAAGTATCAAACTAGGGCCATGTTTACCTAGCTAAGTATCAAACTAGGGCCATGTTTACCTCGTTAAGTATCAAACTAAGGTTTACCTTACATGATGAAATCAGTGGAGCGAACAAACAGCTCAGAAATAATGTTAGTGTCTGATCTACGGCAGGGTGGGTAAACCACTACCCGCAGGGGGGCGATACGGCCGACTGTCTGATCTAACCCTGATTCACGCTCCGATACCAGGGGCGATACGGCCGACTGTCTGATCTAACCCTGATTCACGCTCCAATACCAGGGGCGATACGGCCGACTGTCTGATCTAACCCTGATTCACGCACCGATACCAGGGGCGATACGGCCGGCTGTCTGATCTAACCCTGATTCACGCTGCGATACCGGGGCGATACTGCTGGCTGTCTGATCCTATCCTGATTCACGCTGCGATACCGGGGCGATACTGCTGGCTGTCTGATCCTATCCTGATTCACGCTGCGATACCGGGGCGATACTGCTGGCTGTCTGATCCTATCCTGATTCACGCTGCGATACCGGGGCGATACTGCTGGCTGTCTGATCCTATCCTGATTCACGCTGCGATACCGGGGCGATACTGCTGGCTGTCTGATCCTATCCTGATTCACGCTGCGATACCGGGCGATACTGCTGGCTGTCTGATCCTATCCTGATTCACGCACCGATAGCAGCTAGGGGATTTCAGCGCCGTCCTTCTGGTCACTTTATCCGTCTGGCATTGTTCTGACATCGGTCAAGTTTTTTGTTTACCCTCCAACGCCAGCTGTTCTATTCCTTATATTTATTTGGGTCTATCGCCGCTGACAGACTCACAGTCTATGTGGGTCTATTGCCGCTGACAGACTCACATACTATTTGGGTCTATCGCCGCTGACAGACTCACATACTATTTGAGTCTATCGCCTCTGACAGACTCACAGTCTATTTGGGTCTATCGCCGCTGACAGGTTCACAGTCTATTTGGGTCTATCGCCGCTGACAGACTCACATACTATTTGGGTCTATCGCCGCTGACAGACTCCCAGCCTATCATGGTTCTCTGTGTCCTAGAGACTAACTATTGCAGTGACTCCTAAACGTTCCAATACAACAGTAAAACAATAAAATAATTAGTTTCTAACCGTATCTCTCTTGGGATTAAAAAAAATAAGTGTCTGATTCCTAGAAGTAACCGATTCCTAAAAGTATCCGATTCCTAGAAGTATCCGATTCCTAGAAATATCTGATTCTTAAAAGTATATGATTCCAAAAACTTCTGATTCCTAAACTCCAATGTATACTTTTGTTTCTATGATTGTTTAGCAAGCTCTGCTTGACCAGAGGAATATTGACGTGAAGAAGGTCATGGACACGTGGATACTTCAGATGAATTACCCAGTGGTCACTGTCACGCGATCTGGCCCCTCCCCCAACACTCTCCTGGTCAAGCAAGACAGATATCTGCAAAATTATCAAGCCCCTGAAGCAGGCAAATTAGTGTCGCCATTCAAGTAAAGATTGTTTTGTCAGTAAACATTGTAGCAGTTCCAAAAGATCAGAGGGATGGAGTGTTTCTATGAAATATTATTAAAAAAACGTGAACGAGTTGGGATGAGCTGATTGCGGGCCGAAAAAGAGCCGAATGAGTCGTATTTGACCCGCGTGTTTTAGGTTGTCCATGTCTATTATCGACTGTAAGTAAAGTTTCCTTAGCCCTAACGGGCCATCGGGGCAGTTGAAGTGTAGAATTCATCTGTTTCTATAACCTCGGCATGTGAAGGGATTGTGTGGTGAGCACAACGCCCAGCCGCCTTTACTCCCCCAACTTAAAGTCAGGTACCCATTTAAAGCTGGGTGGACTTGTGGGACGACTTTTTTTCAAAGTAATAATCGTGTGAAGTAATATACCATTTTTCAGTACTGAATGTCATTGTTCTGTACTGTATGTCATTGTTCAGTACTGGATGTCATTGTTCTGTACTGAATGTCATTGTTCTGTACTGTATGTCATTGTTTTGTTCAGTAATGAATGTCATTGTTCTGTACTGTATGTCATTGTTCAGTACTGGATGTCATTGTTCTGTACTGAATGTCATTGTTCTGTACTTGATGTCATTGTTCGTGTACTGAATGTCATTGTTCTGTACTGAAGAATGTCATTGTTCTGTAGTGAGTATTATCATTGTTCTGTACTTGATGTCATTGTTCTACTACTTGATGTCATTGTTCTGGAATGGATGTCATTTTTTTCTGTACTGGATGTCATTGTTCTGTACTGGATGTCATTGTTCTGTACTGGATGTCATTGTTCTCTACTTGATGTCATTGTTCTGTACTGGATGTCATTGTTCTGTACCGGATGTCATTGTTCTCTACTTGATGTCATTGTTCTGTACTGGATGTCATTGTTCAGTACTGAATGTCATTGTTCTGTACTGGATGTCATTGTTCTGTACTGGATGACATTGTTCTCTACTTGATGTCATAGTTCTTGTACTGGATGTCATTGTTCTCTACTTGATGTCATTGTTCTCTACTTGATGTCAGTTGTTCTGGAATGGATGTCATTTTTTTGTACTGGATGTCATTGTTCTGTACTGGATGTCATTGTTCTGTACTGGATGTCATTGTTCTCTACTTGATGTCATTGTTCTGTACTGGATGTCATTGTTCTGTACCGGATGTCATTGTTCTCTACTTGATGTCATTGTTCTGTACTGGATGTCATTGTTCAGTACTGAATGTCATTGTTCTGTACTGGATGTCATTGTTCTGTACTGGATGACATTGTTCTGTACTGAATGTCATTGTTCTGTACTTGATGTCATTGTTCTGTACTGAATGTCATTGTTCTGTACTGAAGAATGTCATTGTTCTGTAGTGAATATCATTGTTCTGTACTTGATGTCATTGTTCTCTACTTGATGTCATTGTTCTGGAATGGATGTCATTTTTCTGTACTGGATGTCATTGTTCTGTACTGGATGTCATTGTTCTGTACTGGATGTCATTGTTCTCTACTTGATGTCATTGTTCTGTACTGGATGTCATTGTTCTGTACCGGATGTCATTGTTCTGTACTGGATGTCATTGTTCTGTACTGGATGTCATTGTTCAGTACTGAATGTCATTGTTCTGTACTGGATGTCATTGTTCTGTACTGGATGACATTGTTCTCTACTTGATGTCATAGTTCTGTACTGGATGTCATTGTTCTCTACTTGATGTCATTGTTCTCTACTTGATGTCATTGTTCTGGAATGGATGTCATTTTTCTGTACTGGATGTCATTGTTCTCTACTTGATGTCATTGTTCTGTACTGGATGTCATTGTTCTGTACCGGATGTCATTGTTCTCTACTTGATGTCATTGTTCTGTACTGGATGTCATTGTTCAGTACTGAATGTCATTGTTCTGTACTGGATGTCATTGTTCTGTACTGGATGACATTGTTCTCTACTTGATGTCATAGTTCTGTACTGGATGTCATTGTTCTCTACTTGATGTCATTGTTCTGTACTGGATGTCATTGTTCAGTACTGAATGTCATTGTTCTCTAATTGATGTCATTGTTCTGTACTTGATGTCATTGTTCTGTAATTGATGTCATTGTTCTGTACTGGATGTCATTGTTCTGTACTGGATGTCTTTGTTCTGTACTGGATGACATTGTTCTCTACTTGATGTCATTGTTCTGTACTGGATGTCATTGTTTTGTACTGGATGTCATTGTTCAGTACTGGATGTCATTGTTCTGTACTGTATGTCATTATTCTGTACTGTATATCATTGTTCTGTACTGTATGTCAATGTTCTGTACTGAATGCCATTGTTCTGTACTGAATGTGATTCACTAGCTTGCATCTAAACATTTGATTAATTGCAGCTACACTTGGGATATTCCGCTCACCTTTACAACTAGCAGGGAAAAAAAGTTTGAACAAACTGAGACGGATGTGAAGTGGATTTGGAGTAACGAAACATCAAGTAACGGACATTCTGTACACATAATCATTTGAATTGACATATTCATCATTACCGTTATGCTAACATTCCCATATGTTGACATTGTCACCATATTGATATTAACACACCTAGTTGACATTACCACCATGTTGACATTACCAACATGTCAATATTAATACCATGTTGATATTATCAACATGTCAATAGTAATACTATGTAGGTATTACCATCATGTTGACACTGTTACCATTGTGATATTACCATCATGTTGCCATTTAATCTATGTGGATCATATTATAGTATCATTTTGCTTAGCATGTTATTTTCTTGTTGGGACAGAATCGATTACTTTGAATGGACTGACAAGCACGGACTGGTTCCTATGTAATACTCTCCAAACTGGCTTTTACAGAGTTAACTATGACCATCAGAATTGGCTGGCTCTGATCAAACAACTTAAAGATAAACATGAAGTAAGTGAACTGACTTTAAGTATTCAATACCTTTAAGTCCTGTATTCAGTAATTGTCTTTATAATGGCACCACTCAAAAAATTCTCCGTTTACAATTTATGGGATTTGTTATTTAAGTGGCTTTTTTCTATTGCTATTTATAAGATTATGTCAATTTTAGATGACTCTAAGAAATTGACATCTGTATTCATTGACTGTTCGCTGGCAAAGTAACATATCTAAATGGAACATACTGTTAGCTGGCAAAGTAACATATCTAAATGGAACATACTGTTAGCTGGCAAAGTAACGTATCTAAATGGAACATACTGTTAGCTGGCAAAGTAACATATTTAAATGGAACATACTGTTAGCTGGCAAAGTAACATATCTAAATGGAACATACTGTTAGCTGGCAAAGTAACATATCTAAATGGAACATACTGTTAGCTGGCAAAGTAACATATCTAAATAGAACTTGCTGTTAGCTGGCTAAATAACTTATTTAATTGGAGCTTACTGTTAGCTGGTGAAGTAGTATTTATTTCTTCCCCTAGGACTTAGGTACAACTGAAATTATGCCTATATCCACATTATGTTTATGCCTATATCCACATTATGTTTATGCCTATATCCACATTATGTTTATGCCTATATCCACATTATGTTTAGGCCTATATCCACATTATGTTTATGCAGGGGCAGATTTAGCGATGGATGCAATGGGCGTGTGCAGTGGGCCCTGGCTTAGAAAGGGCCTTGAATAAGGAAGGGCCCTACCAAGTACGAACTGTACAAACATATTTTTCCCCACTGTCTTTTTTAAGGGGCTTAAAAAATTGTTCTAAGCCCGTCGCCAAAAAAAGGCCCCAATTAACCTCTCTATTATTGTTTTAATTATCACAAATTCAACACCGGTTACCAGTATAGGGTATCCTGTTATGTTCAGACTTAAATTATAATTATCAAGCTTGCTATCTCCTCCTTCCCCCCCCCTCTCACCCCAACTCTCTTGCAATATTTACTTGCTTACAAGAAGTATTGACGTCATTGCAGGATATACACGTCATAAACAGAGCTCAACTCATTAATGACGCATGGAGTCTGGCCAAGTAGGTTGGACTTTTTTTTGTTTTAAAGTAGAATCTGTTATATCTTACTAGTCTGGTCTTAGAAACGCGTGCTTGTGTTTGTGTAGATTGTACTACAAGTGCATAATTAGATTGTATTCTCAGTACAAATTAGTCTGTAGGCCTACTCCTACATATTCAGGCCTTAATCCAAGTGCATAATCAGGCTGTACTCCAAGCATATAATCAGGCTGTACTCCAAGCATATAATCAGGCTGTACTCCAAGCATATAATCAGGCTGTACTCCAAGCATATAATCAGGCTGTACTCCAAACATATAATCAGGCTGTACTCCAAGCATATAATCAGGTTGTTTAATGAAAAAAGAGACTGTTTTGTTTTGTTTATTTTTGCTAGGTCCGGACTTTTAAATATTCAAACTTCTTTATCCGTCATTGATTATCTGGACAAAGAAAGGGATGAAGCTCCTTGGAAAACGGCCCAAATTGAATTAGACTACATTAGAAAAATGCTTTCCTCTACTCAAATCTTTGGGTCTTTTCAGGTAAGCCAATCGATATCTTATTGATTTTCTTTTACTTTAGATGCCGGTGTATAGGTCTCAGGCTGAAACCTTTTTTTAGTGTCTGTTTAATCTAGGACTTCATTCAGGGGGCCGCAACTCATACTTATGCCTAGGACCTAATATGACTGAATGAATAGTTCAGTTGCATCTGCATGTCGTACTATTCTCACGGTACAGTATCTGAACCTTCTATTCCCAAGGCTCCCAAGGGGCGAGAGAAATGTTATCCAGCGGTACGCAGCGACATGTAACTTTCATTTAAAATAAAAACAAATTTGTAATAAATTGTATGCGTTACTTTTTTACTTACGTAATATAAATATTTTTAAGAAGTAACTAAAACCGTTCAAATTGTTGGCGGGAGAGGGGGGAATAAATCCGTCAAACCCGCACCCCTTTACTTAATGGTCTGTTGTTAAATTGTTGGCGGGGGAGAATAAATCTGCCAAACCCGCGCCTCTTTACCGAATGGTCTGTTGTTAAATTGTTGGCGGGGGAGAATAAATCCGCCAAACCCGCGCCTCTTTACTGAATGGTCTGTTGTTAAATTGTTGGCGGGGGGGGGGGAGAATAAATACGCCAAACCCGCGCCCCTGTACTGAATGGTCTGTTGTTAAATTGTTGGCGGGGGGGGGGAGAATAAATACGCCAAACCCGCGCCCCTGTACTGAATGGTCTGTTGTTAAATTGTTGGCGGGGCAGAATAAATCCACCAAACCCGCGCCCCTTTACTGAATAGTCTGTTGTTAAATTGTTGGCGAGGGGAGAATAAATCCGCCAAACCCGCGCCCCTGTAAACGTTGTAAACTCTAGATGATTTAACCATGGTATCCTTTTTTTCTTTTTCTCTCCAGAATTTTCTACAAAAGAAGTTGAACAACACGTTTCAATATTTTGGCTTAGGGAAATCAAACTGGACGCACAATCAAATGTAAGTCTGTTGAGTCTAGAATGTAAGTCTGTTGAGTCTAGAATGTAAGTCTGTTGAGTCTAGAATGTAAGTCTGTTGAGCATGAAATGTAAGTCTGTTGAGCATGAATTGTAAGTCTGTTGAGCATGAAATGTAAGTCTGTTGAGCCTTGAAATGTAAGTCTGTTGAGTCTAGAATGTAAGTCTGTTGAGCATGAAATGTAAGTCTGTTGAGCATGAAATGTAAGTCTGTTGAGCATGAAATGTAAGTCTGTTGAGCCTTGAATGTAAGTCTGTTGAGCCTTGAAATGTAAGTCTGTTGAGCATGAAATGTACTGTCTGTTGAGCATGAAATGTAAGTCTGTTGAGCATGAAATGTAAGTCTGTTGAGCCTTGAATGTAAGTCTGTTGAGCCTTGAAATGTAAGTGTTGAGCCTTGAAATGTAAGTCTGTTGAGCCTTGAAATGTAAGTCTGTTGAGCCTTGAAATGTAAGTCTGTTGAACTTGAAATGTAAGTCTGTTGAACTTGAAATGTAAGTCTGTTGAACTTGAAATGTAAGTCTGTTGAGCCTTGAATGTAAGTCTGTTGAGCATGAAATGTAAGTCTGTTGAGCCTTGAATGTAAGTCTGTTGAGCATGAAATGTAAGTCTGTTGAGCCTTGAATGTAAGTCTGTTGAGCATGAAATGTAAGTCTGTTGAGCCTAGAATGTAAGTCTGTTGAGCCTTGAATGTAAGTCTGTTGAGCCTAGAATTAAGTCTGTTGAGCCTAGAATGTAAGTCTGTTGAGCCTTGAATGTAAGTCTGTTGAGCCTAGAATGTAAGTCTGTTGAGCCTAGAATGACATTTATTTGTATTTTTTTTTCATATGAAAGAATTACACGAAATCTCATCGCTAATCTAGCCTGCAGCTATGGAATCAAAGATTGTCTCAATGCTGCAAGTAGTATTTTTAGCACTTGGATGAGAAACCCGAGCCAAAACCCGTAATTTTTCACTATCTTTTTCAACTTAAATTATTTTTATATTAATTTTTTTTTCAATGTTTGCGCACAGATTTATCTTCTGCTATTGTCTAAATCTGTGTCATGTGATGTTTACACACTAATCTATTTTTAGATGTAGAAAGCGTTAGTATCCTGTATTATACATCTATAGTATCATTCAATTTTTGTATACTGATATATCACCAATTGTAGTTTTTTCTCAACTCAGGTCCGGGGTGCTCATCCATTCACTCCTGACGGCCGTGGGGTGCTCATCCATTCACCCCTGACGGCCGTGGGGTGCTCACCCTTTCACTCCTGACGGCCGTGGGGTGCTCATCCTTTCACCCCTGACGGCCGTGGGGTGCTCATCCTTTCACTCCTGACGGCCGTGGGGTGCTCATCCATTCACTCCTGACGCTCGCATAGAACATTTTTCATAATTAAGGACGACCGCCTGGCTGATTGAAGAAATCTCAAACATAAATTAACTTTTACGGTTGCCATCACTTACCTCTGTACGTCCGAAGGTCGCGCACACCTGGTGTCCATAGTAATGACCGCTCTAATGATGTTACACATGCTGGACTCTTCTTGTAATAAAGACTACAGAGATAAATGTTCAACGTTAATTGTGTCATCTACAGTGTATCTTCATTGTGTCTTGTAAATTGTGTCTTGTAAATTGTGTCTTGTAAATTGTCTCTTGTAAATTGTCTCTTGTAAATTGTCTCTTGTAAATTGTCTCTTGTAAATTGTCTCTGGTAAATTGTGTCTAGATTATTTTAAATTTTTTTCTGTAGTTGTTTTTTTATTTACGTTTAGCTACTAAAACGTAAACCTAACATTTACATTTAGCGGAACTATTTTTGTTATATTCTGACTTATTTACATTTAGAGTTGACAGGGACTTGAGAAATTTAATTTACTGCTCTGCCATTTCTGCTGGAGGAGTGAAAGAATGGAACTTTGCATTGGAGGTACGCTAATACATCACTACTTCCAAAAAATACAAACTTGTGCACATTGTAATTTAAAAAAAAAATTGGTTTCAATTTTGATAATTAGATTTTATCTGGGTGTTTATTTCTTGCGAATATAATCTAACAGATGTACAACAAAACTAAGGATTCTTCTGAACAACGAAATCTTCTCCTAGCATTGTCGTGTTCAAGAGAGGGCTGGATTCTGAACAGGTAATGGTCACACTATTTGATTACAGCAAAGGTAAATAACTCTAGTTTATCATTGAGTTATCCTTGGCTTTTCTCTGTTTCAGTCTTTTACAATCTACCGTTAAGAACAATTCTTTTGTACGTCAGCAAGATGTTAGTGAAATGTTGACGCAAATTTCGCAGAGTCCCTTAGGAAAATATCTGACTTGGAACTTTTTTAAAGAAAACTATAAAGATGTGAAGACATTGTAAGTTTCATGGGACATTATCATTTGTTACTATTTCCTTAAAACATGAACACATAATTTAACAAATTTAAATTAAGGCTAACTTTTTTTTTATTAAACTTTGTAATAATGATCAGTAAATATCGTTTTATTAAGGGAACAGCATATAGGTTATTATGGAGAATGGAACAGTATATAGGTTATTATGGAGAATGGAACAGTATATAGGTTATTATGGAGAAGGGAACAGCATATAAGTTATTATGGAGAATGGAACAGCATATAGGTTATTATGGAGAATGGAACAGTATATAGATTATTATGGAGAAGGGAACAGCATATAAGTAATTATGGAGAAGGGAACAGTATATAGGTTATTATGGAGAAGGGAACAGCATATAGGTTATTATGGAGAAGGGAACAGCATATAGGTTATTATGGAGAAGGGAACAGCATATAGGTTATTATGGAGAAGGGAACAATATATAGGTTATTATGGAGAAGGGAACAGTATATAGGTTATTATGGAGAAGGGAACAGTATATAGGTTATTATGGAGAATGGAACAGTATATAGGTTATTATGGAGAATGGAACAGTATATAGGTTATTATGGAGAAGGGAACAGTATATAGGTTATTATGGAGAAGGGAACAGTATATAGGTTATTATGGAGAAAGGAACAATATATAGGTTATTATGGAGAGGGGAACAGTATAGAAGTTATTATGGAGAGGGGAACAGTATATAAATTATTATGGAGAGGGGAACAGTATATAAATTATTATGGAGAGGGGAACAGTATAGAAGTTATTATGGAGAGGGGAACAATATATAGGTTATTATGGAGAAGGGAACAGCATATAGGTTATTATGGAGAAGTTAACTAAGTACAGGGCCACTTGTGCGTTTGTCTAAGTCTTTTGTCATAAACCATGAAACAATAAATAAGTAAGAAGTGTTAAAATCAGGGAAGTTATAGATTCAACTGAAGTAATAGTATTCAATTCAAAAAGAGAGAGAGAGAGAGACAGAGTGAGAGAGACAGAGAGTGAGAGAGAGAGAGAGAGAGAGAGAGAGAGAGAGAGACAGACAGAGAGACAGAGAGTGAGAGAGAGAGAGAGAGAGAGAGAGAGAGAGGGAGAGTTATAGTATTCAACAACACATTTAGTCTTGTATGTGTGTATATAAATATATAATCGAAACTATTTCAGATTAACAGATTCTATTAATGACTGGCCTAATGTTATTAAGTCTGTAACTGATTTTTTTAACACAGAATTTCAACTTCAAGAGGTAATCATTTCAATTGCTTCAGTTTTAACCATTCTATTTGACACTTAACCAGATTTATCTTGGATGGGACGGGAGGGGTGGAGGTTGTTTCTGTACCTATCAATAGGACCGCTACATTTCGGCATGTCGTGTATCTGTCACTAGGACCGCTACATTTCGGCCTGTGTATCTGTCACTAGGACCGCTACATTTCGGCCTGTCGTGTATCTGTCACTAGGACCGCTACATTTCGGCCTGTCGTGTATCTGTCAATAGGACAGCTGCATTTCGGCCTGTCGTGTATCTATCAATAGGACCGCTACATTTCGGCCTGTCGTGTATCTATCAATAGGACCGCTACATTTCGGCCTGTCGTGTATCTATCAATAGGACCGCAACATTTCGGCCTGTCGTGTATCTATCAATAGGGCCGCTACATTTCGACCTGTCGTGTATCTATCAATAGGACCGCTACATTTCGGCCTGTCGTGTATCTATCAATAGGGCCGCTACATTTCGGCCTGTCGTGTATCTATCAATAGGACCGCAACATTTCGGCCTGTCGTGTATCTATCAATAGGACCGCTACATTTCGGCCTGTCGTGTATCTGTCAATAGGACCGCTACATTTCGGCCTGTCGTGTATCTATCAATAGGACCGCTACATTTCGGCCTGTCGTGTATCTGTCACTAGGGACGCTACATTTCGGCCTGTCGTGTATCTATCAATAGGGCCGCTACATTTCGGCCTGTCGTGTATCTATCAATAGGACCGCTACATTTCGGCCTGTCGTGTATCTGTCAATAGGACCGCTACATTTCGGCCTGTCGTGTATCTATCAATAGGACCGCTACATTTCGGCCTGTCGTGTATCTGTCACTAGGGACGCTACATTTCGGCCTGTCGTGTATCTGTCACTAGGACCGCTACATTTCGGCCTGTCGTGTACCTGTCACTAGGACCGCTACAGTTCGGCCTGTCGTGTATCTATCAATAGGACCGCTACATTTCGGCCTGTCGTGTATCTGTCACTAGGACCGCTACATTTCGGCCTGTCCATGTCGCCTATCTTGTTCTTTCTTACGACAGCCGTCCATCGATAAGCTTTCATAGTACCCTGCACTATTGTATTGTACATAGTGTTATGGCTTGAAACATAGCCGAACCAATAAGAGTATAAATTATACAGAATGAGCATCTTCAATTTCATTGGGTTTTCCCGTTAGAAGCAAGGGGGGGGGGGTATTTTTCTACTGTATTGCTTTAATGCGAACCGGCCTTACGAATTCCGGGGCCCAATTTAACGAATTCTTGCGAGGCCCCTCTTCTAGCCTGTGACAAGAGCCATGTGATATGCTAAATGTTAATTGCGAGTACCCTGCCAGGGGAGAGGCCCAATTAGGAGCAATCGGCTTAAAAGGCCGGCCAGCCCTGGCTTCAATATAAAGGTGTATCCCAATAAAGGATTTACTTTCAAGTTTGTTTGTTTTTTTTTCAATGAGCTGTTAAGATTTATTTACACTGTTAAAAAAAAATAATAATGACATTGTACATTTTTTAACAGCTCGTAAGTTTCCAGAAGAGCGTAGCCGGTAATTACGGTTCCGGTGAAAGAGCGTTCAGTCAAGCCGTTGAAAAAGTGCAAAGCAACATAAAATGGATGAAAGACAGTTTACCGAAAATCACAGTCTGGCTACAGACCAACGGATATTGACCTGTGTTGTTATATACAGTTGTTGTCGCTAAATAATGATACATATTACATGCAGCTCTACAAGTGAAATAGGCAAAAGATGATTTTTTTTTTTTTGGATTTAAATTGATGTAAAAACTGATAAGGGTTTAATATTTACAGATTCTGCTCTGTTTTTATTATGTAAATAAAATGTCTTTGGGATTGAGCATTTAAAAAGAAATTGGTTTCAAAATGTTAGCTTTATTTATTATAAAACGACAATAAAACATACGCCTTGAAATAAACAAAGTATTGATTTTATTTAAAAGCTTTTTTGTTTAACTAACTAACTAGGTCATATTTAAATTTTAATTTGTAATGGGGCAATGTACTTTCTTCCCATTTCTAAGTTTATGATAAATAATAAAAATTAGATTTCTATACATATTAGGGTAAAATATATTCTGTGCATTGAAGAAAAACCAAAAAGCTTGGGGGGAAAGTATCTAATAATAAAAGGGTGGCCGAGAAGTGTAGGACGTTTGGCTGAACGTACCGGGTTCGATCCTCGGTGAGAAACAATATAATTTGTCTAGGTGAAATTTGTCGTAAAAGTATACAGTCCCACAATTCCACCCAGTTTTAAATGGGTACCTGACATTAATTAGGGAAGTAAAGGCGGCCGGACGTTGTGCTAACCACACAATCCCATCATACGATGTGGTTAAATAACTCTACACTGATGTTCTATCACCCTAACGACTAAGTGAACTTTACAATCTAACTATACATAGGGTTACCATATTTTTTCACGGACCAACCGGGACAGTTCTGATTTTTTTACTTTAGGTTTAGGGATGTCGGTTTCGTGGGGGGGGGGGGGGGGGAGAGTATGAAAACAGTAATGTAAAAAACACTTAAAATATAGAATAGATAATCTTTGTTATTTTATTCATAATGGTACACAAACATGATATTTTTACAAAACAAAACAGTTTTCTACTTGTTGTACCACTCGTATTTTTCACTTGAGTGAACCTTTCTCAATAAGTCCTTCTTCTCTTTCTTCTTCTCTGCTGCCGACTTCTGTAAATTTGTATTACTATGTTACTAACGAAAATGTTACTGATCACACAAGAGCAGATTAATCATTCTCTGATCTAATAATTTTGCTCAATTATTTCCAATAAACTGTGCCCTGAATCTAAACCGGGACAATTTCAACAACCGGGCGGGACACCGGGACAACCCAGTATATCCGGGACTGTCCCGGCGAAAGCGGGACGTAAGGCAAGTCTAACTATACAGAGTCTTCTCCAAGCAATTAATGGAGACAGAGTAGGCTAAATGGAATTGGGATTTATTTATTTGTATTTAAATAAGACTGTCAGAGAACATTTCATTCCAATAAATGCATCACAGGTTGAAAAATTATCAATAATTTTAAAAAATTATTTCGTGCCTCCTAATGGGGCCCTGTATTATGGGGCCCTGTATTATGGGCCCCTGGTGAAATGATATTTAGATATTCCTGTGTTCGATGTCATCTTTTGATGATGCAACCATTCTAATGTCAACATGTGGTCAGTCTATGAGGTGTGTGGTGTCATGTCTTCCTGACTCCTAGGCTAAATCATCTGTCGGGATGGTATTAATAGGAGTGTGTATTGCACTGTATTGCACTGTATTGCACTGTATTGCAAGCAGTGACGGATTAAGCCCCCTGTGGTGCTCTAATCACCAGCACCATACTCTCCCTCTCTCACCGGTCTAATGAACTAAAAAATAATTTTACAGTAACAGTGTCATAGTTTATAGATTCCACTGAAAAGGACGCATTTTAGTCAGATTTTAGCAGTATAAAATATAATAATTTTTGTGAACATTTCGAGTGAATTAATAGAAAGGAAAAAATAAAACTTTTTCATATAGGCCTATGCCTGTTTCCATAAGATGCAAAAATATTATTTGAATATCTTGCAGTTTTCTGAAATAAAATAATTGTATAAAAGATTACGGATTTTTCAGGGCCTTTGGCTGCGTACTGCAAGACAACCTATGTAAGTAATGTTGTAGTTGATCTGCATACATTTCCTCATGAGATGAGTAGTGACTATCTCCCCTTCTCCTCCCACAAACTTTCACAGAACGTCATCCTAGCCACAATCCTACAGTCATTATCAAAAAAAGCAAATATATTATTTGAGCTAAACTAATATTCAATATAATACGAGATTACCTATTTTTGTCGGTCATTTTCGAACGCTAACGAAAATTCTAAATGTGATTCTTAACGTTCTAGATACATTTTCGTTTCAATACTTTTAAAGTTCACGTTTTTTATTCTGACCTTATTCTAAATCGAGGCTAACTAAACCATACACTGTTTCGAAGATCAACAAACAAGTGTGTGCAAGTTTAATAGTGTTTGATTGTCTATTTTTTCTGTCATGGTAAGTATTTCGCATTCAAACATTTCATTCAAATTGTTGCTATTTATTCTATGTAATTAATTCTTTTTCCACATTTATCAATTATAAGATATTAAGTTATTGTTATAAATTATACAAGCAAATTACCAACTGGAAAAAATGTCGAAGCGTCTCTGACGACGTATTTAAGTTTGACTTTACGAGAATATCATCTAAGTAAGATAATAAACTAGCCATTTCGTTGTTAAGCGTATAAATAATCACATTTATTGAAATGATTAGCTGGCGAATTTCATATGTAACCCTAACCCTAGTTTTCAACTTTAAGTCTTAGAAGTTAGACTTTGTCTTGGTCGACATGGTTAGTTAGTTAGGCCTACTTAGTACACATTAAGTTAACGCAGTGGCTACAGTTCGGTCCGACCGAACCCGTATTTTTTTTACTTCGGGTACCAGCCATAGATATTCCTCCACACCCTAACTCTAACCCTATCCCTAACCCTAATCCTGAATAATTTTTTTTATATATGCCATGTTCCTTATACCCTAATATAATGGTTTTGGCTGGTGCCGGAGCCACTGCGTTAAGTTAAAAGCAAAAATCATAACATGCGTTC
Organism: Bulinus truncatus; assembly: GCA_021962125.1. Taxonomy (NCBI): domain Eukaryota; kingdom Metazoa; phylum Mollusca; class Gastropoda; family Planorbidae; genus Bulinus; species Bulinus truncatus. The sequence continues at coordinate 5,908,456 of JAGDYQ010000008.1, forward strand.
CTGCCTCATTGAGGTTGGATACTTTAATACTTCTCTGAAAAATCAAAAGTAATTTTATTTGTTTACAATTACATGTATAAGAATGAACGTAAATATAGCAAGAGCAGGGATGAAGTGTTGCCCACTGGCTTACCAGGCCATCTATGTACACTAATTTAATATTTTTCTTTAATATACAATTTGTTCTTGAACAGTGTCTGTGAGAGGATTGAAATCTCAAGCAGAGGTTCTGTTTGGTATTCCAACAGATCAATAATTTTTAAACTTATTTTGAATTAATAAATCAAATACTATTAATGCCAACTGTTCATCATTGCAACATTCATTTGTTTTGTAATGCTCGTTACATTTCTTAATGTCATTTTATTTTAAAACTGATCTTGTGATTTTTTTCTATCTTTAGTCTAACTTCAAGAAAACAACGTTGGCTGGTGGAGGTCGCAAGAAGACAGGTCCAAAACCAGAGCTAACTGAAGAACAGAAACAAGAGATACGAGAGGCTTTTGATTTATTTGATGCAGATGGCTCAGGAACTATTGATGCTAAAGAACTTAAGGTGCTTTTAAATAACATAAATTACATGAAACATATCCATTAATAAACTGTATGATTTTAAAAACATTATTGTCAGTTCTTGATTACTTTTATTTAGGTTGCAATGAGAGCTCTTGGGTTTGAGCCAAAGAAAGAAGAAATTAAAAAACTAATTGCAGAAATCGATAAAGAATCTACTGGTTTGTGAACTATTTCTCTGTTTACTACATGTTTTATATTATAATCAACTGGTTTGTAAATTATAACTTTTTTGGATGTATTAAATTTTTTAAATTTAATATTTGTATACCGTTTATTAAAAATTCAGTTATTTTTGAAAATTTCAGGTACCATTGATTTCAATGATTTTCTCACACTTATGACACACAAAATGAGTGAGAAAGATTCTAGAGAAGAAATTCTTAAAGCATTCCGTTTATTTGATGATGATGAGACAGGGAAAATTTCATTTCGCAATTTAAAACGGGTAGCGAAAGAACTTGGTGAGAATATGACAGATGAAGAATTGCAGGTGAGAATGCTCTGTTATATTTCTTTTTTTTTAAACAAGCAAAAATATTTTATGGATTATGTCATGGTAAACAATTTTGTTTGTTGTAGTAGTGGCATTTTCAGCAATGTTTTTATATTCTGACACAATTGATTTTGTTTTTTGAGCTTGCTTTTCTTACAGTGTGTACTCATTACAAAAAGTTATGTTTCTTAAATTGTGATTTTTATTAATGAGAGCTCACAATCAGTGGCTTGTAGTTTTTGTTAAAAAAGCAAGATTTGGAATAAAAACATTTGAATTTTTGTGTGGATATATTTGTTTTTTTGTTTTTTTTTTATAGTTCTTCAAAATAATGAGTACTGCATTGAATTAAAAGTTTGAGTTTACTTAAAGCAGTCTTTTCCACAAATAATTTAACATGCAAACTTGTATAATATATATATGTATTTATATAAACATATATTTAAATATACAAGTCACTGGTTTTTGCAGACAGGTTGAAAAAGTAATGATTATATAATTGAGCCTGTTTAGACCATTGGGGTCATTTGAAGTAGACTTCTTGTGGCTTTACTTTCCCATCTAATTTCAGGTACCCATTTTTAAACTGGGACATTAATGCAACCCAAAAAATTCCCAGCACTAATCAGGGCTCAATTCTTGTATCATCTGCTCTAGCCCACTGCTATCCCATAGGGTTTTTTTTGTAGATAAGTGATGGCTAAATAAGTGATACCCAAAAGTATTTTATAAAAGGGATTTGTAATAAAGTTATACATTGCATCTAGTCACTGACCTGGAGTGTGCAATAATTATTTTGTATGTTAATTAGAAGTTCATAACAGGGCTTACCAATTTAAGTGTCATTTTCAGTTGCATATCCTTTTTTTCAATATTTATCTTCCTGGTTTTGTTGATTAAATTTGTAGGATTATTACCTTTATAGACATAGATACATACACAATCTGTTTTCTGAGCATAATTTCTTCACACATTACCTTTTATTACGTGTTAAAGTTTTCCTCTTAAAATGTATAGCTAAAGTGTTGTTTATTTATGAATATATATTTATTTTGACATATTGAAAATTTCCATGCAGCTTTTTTGGTTTGTCTACCATAATGTAAAGTTATGGATAGTCCCCACTGGACCGCAATTTAGATATCTTAGGACCTCATGAATTCTCTATCTTTTCTGCTTCAGTGATACTCTTATATATTGATGTAAACAATTTCTATTCAAATCGATGTTTCTAAGCAACTATTTTGGTTTGTTTACCTTTGTAAAAGCTGTCATTGCAGTGAAACATATTCGGAATTCACCATGTCTAAATACCATAATAATTCCCAAGCCATGGGGGGGGGGGTATCTTTAGGGTGCAGTGGCAGATAAATATCATCTGGTATTTCAGCCCAATGAGCACTCCAGTTATATTATAGCTCAGTGCATCTAGTACAGTGTTTGAAAATTAATTATATTTTTAAAGATCTGTTTTAATTTTATTATTCTTATTGCCCTTGTACAGGAAATGATAGATGAAGCTGACAGGGATGGGGATGGTGAAATCAACCAAGAAGAATTCCTTAGAATTATGAAGAAAACAAGTCTATACTGAGAAGATTTCCATCACAACTCAGAATGTTTTGTATGTATATTTATGATCCGAATGTGTTTTGGGGCCAATTTAACCTATGTCTTTGAAGTATTTGAATTATGCATCTCACGATTCAGACATGGTGTTTTTCAATTTTACTAAAATGTTTGATGTTAGAAAAGAAACGTGAAGTCTGGTAATTGGTGTAGCAATTATCCCCCCTTGTCTGTATCATTTTTTTTCCTGATTCTCTGATTTTGAATCACTGCTGATGTTTTTTTAAATGTTGTTTGGATGACGCAGTGGAGCAGTGAAAATCATGTACATCTTTTTTATTTTTTCTGTTTTTTTTTTTCTTTGTGGACTACATGTATTAATTTTGTGAAAAGCAGCATCTGGTATAATTTTTTTTTTTCAAGACCATTCATTACCAACATAGGAAATGTTTACTTTTCTATAATAATCACTGAAAGGATTGTGACCCTATAAACATTTTACATCATTATTTTGTCTTTCGAATATTTTTGTTTAGGTTTAATCTATGTTTTTTAAGATCTTAATTTGTTCTTAAATGTACTAATTTAATTATAACTGGAGTATATTAAAAAGGAAATATATTACAGTGCACTCTCAAATTTTATTTTTACTTTTTGATTGAAGTTGTTTATCTTGTTGTGATTGGGCCTTGCACTAATACTTGATGTTTTCAAGTTGTAATGTGCAATGCTCTGTTTATTTGTGTTTGTATATTTTTAAATAATGCAATTTAAAAAAAAATCTTAATAACATGACTTTTCATTTTAAAAAATGAACAAAAAATTTAGTAATATGCAAAGTAAGTAGGTAAAAAAAAATCAACATTTTGTTAACATGAAAAATTTATTACATAAAATAAGATAAGTGAAAGAGAAAAACATTTAATTTTTTTTTTTTTTGGAACAAAAGTGAAAGGGACATCAGAATCAAATGTGACAATTTACATTTTTTGATTGATTTATTTGTAAATACAAAGATGTTAATAAATAATTATTCAAAGACTTTCAAATTCCCATAAACACAGGATTCATAAATAATATATAGGTATGATCTAACTCATCTGATTAATTTATCTGAATTAACATTTTTTTTTTTGGCATGGTTATTTTAGGTTTACGGTTTTTTACAAGGAAATTACAATGAATCATAGACTGGGCTTTTAGTGATAATATTACAATAGTCAGTGTCATGGTTTATGTGACTTATATTTTATTTTTCTGCATGAGGGCTGAAAGTAATTGTATTGCCTAATTGTATTTCAACTATTAAGGTTCAGTAAGACACCTAATTAGAAACATTTCAAAAAGAGCATATACATGTATTTATGAACAGGTCACAATAAATAATATAAAAAAAACAAGTGAAAGGTTTACAAAAAATAGAAAAAGTAAATTTGAAGAGAAAAAAGATTATTGCAAGACATGAAATAAAAAGGTGGAAAAAAAATGTGTGAAATAGTTAGTAATTTTTATATGAAGTGTTTAAAAGAAAGACAATTTAATTCTTGATTATGGAATGTAAACTTTAAATTCTTTTTCTCACAATAAAACAAAATCAGTGATTTTTTTTCTCTACTTGGTTTTTTTATGCACTGTACTGTAAGTTAATATCTTTTTGCCAGACTTTGGGTGAACACATGTAGGGGTCTTCACATTATCTGTGAATATTTCAAATGATTTATCAAACATTTTTTTTTTATTGTTCTTGTTAGTTGCAACATATGAAAAGCCCAGGGAAAGCCAACTATTTTCATGTAGAATTATCCAGAAAATATCTGAAAAATATCTAGATGGGCAGCCCTGGTCAAGCTCTAGAAAATGTGTATACTTAAAGCAGGGCCCATGCATGGGCGGAGTTCACATGTCAAGGGCCCCAGAGGTCTTGTAAGGTACATTGTACGAGCAGAGGGGCTCCAGTAGATGTATAGTCAGGGGTCCTAGATTAGCATCCTGTAACCTGCTATAGTCCGGCATCATTTTAAAAAGGAATCCTTCAAATACTGGTCTAATATGCAGAGCGCCATTTCTGCTGTTTATAGTTTTATTCATAGTTTTAGTTCCTTTTTTTTTTTTCAATCACTTTTTTATTTATTGATATCTGGTTTATTTATTGAAAAAGTGTCAACAATATTTTTGGTGCCCCTATTTATCTGAGGTCAACCAGGGACGAGGGAAAGGAACGTTCAGCTCCCCTACCCTGATCGATGTAATTAAAATATAAGAAATGCTCAAACCCTAACTAATTTATCTTAACGATTTTATTTCTCAGTACACAATTAAAGTATTTGATAGTTATAATTATAAAATGTTCATTCTATTATAATTATATTACCTTTTATTGATAGACTTATGGGATTTTGCTGAAAAATAAAGGTAATATATATCATGCATTAGGGATCTTTTATAACAACAGATAATACTAAAGTAACTTTCATTATCATGATTTTTAAAGTAAGCTAAAATTATAATACCTAAGGCTCAATGCAACAGCTTAATTATATAATACATAAGGCTATATGTAATGGTTCAATTATAATACCCAGGCTCTGTGCAATGGCTCAATTAAAACAAGGCTCTGTACAATGGCTCAATTAAAATACCTAAGGCTAAAGCAATGGATCAATTAAAATACCCAAGGCTCTATGCAATGGCTCAATTAAATTACCTCACCTTTGCAAAACAATTTGTGCCATTACATGAATGCTTTTTTACTGCCTTCTTTTGTCTGTTTCTTCTTGGTTGTAGCATTTCAAAAATAGCGACCATCTTCTGACATGTGTAGCATTTACTTTGCGTTACATTCATTTCACCAAACCCTCTGCAAACCAAAAAGAAATTAAGCTTCCAGCCAGTTTAGATCAACAAACTTGTTACAGTCTCGCCTGTATTATGTTTTCCCATTCTGTCTTGAATAGAAAAAAAAACTTAAAATAATCATTTCATCTGTTTGTCACCTAGCGTCTGAATTGATCAGTGGTACAACTTGCTGCAGTCCATTTGTTTGGCCGAGGTAAAGTGGTGACAACACAGGGACCTTTTTATTTTTTTTACAAGCAGTACCAGTAGGCTCGGTTATGTACGGTCAGTAAACTATATGTGGTGTCACTTTAAAGTGGTCAGTAAACTATATGTGGTGTCACTTTAAATTACATGAAAAAACTAGAGGGTAACTTTCAATAACCTCAAAATATATATTATACAGTGTGTACATATATATTATACAGTAAGTACATATATATATATTATACAGTGTGTAAATATATATATATTATACAGTGTGTACATATATAATATATATATATTGTTCTGTCTGTCAGTCTGTGTGTTGTATCTTTCTGCTTGTGTGAATGTCAGTCTATGTGTGTGTGTATTGTGTTTATCAGTCCCTGTTGTGTCTTTCTTTCTGTGTGTCAGTCTGTGTGTGTTGTGTCTATCTGCCTGTGTTAGTCTTTGTGTGTATGTTGTCCGTCTGTCTGTGTGCGCTGTGTTTGTGTGTATTTGTATGTATGTGTGATTCTGTGTGTGTCAGATTGTGTCTCTTAGTGCTTGTGTGTTCATGCATATGTGTATATGTTATTACGTGTGTCTATGTGTGTGTTTGATTGTTCTTACGAATAGACATGTAATCGTCCGTCTTATATATCTATGCTATGTATCTATGTAATAGTCAGTAGCCACCATTTTTTAAATGTCTATTTCCGGTACGATTCCAATCAAATCTAGTGTTAATGGAGCCATAATATCTTTCTAACTGCATAGTGCTCCCATAGAAACGACTCCAAAGATACTGTATAAAACTCACGTGAAAGTATTGCCACATTGACACTTGAATCTTCCAAATCCCCATTCCTTCTCCTTAGGTATTGGATTGTAAGCGGTGTGACATTCATTACACTCGGAAACCTAAGACATAATCATATCAATGAAACAAGAGTTATATAGGCTACAAATATTAATACAATTTCTGATATTTAGAAATTCAGAAAAGAAAAGTAAACGAAACAAATAGCTTTTACCCCATCTGTAGTCTGTACCTTTTCCCACCAACATCGTTTACATTCTTGGCAGGAGAACATTCTGGCTGTTTTCTTCCTAGCTATTTTCTTTTTTAATTCAGCTGTGACACGGCGATCTGCCTATACATATGATGATATGGATGGATGGATTTAAACATTTCTATTGATTAGTGAATACTCTTTGAGAAACCGTTATTGGTGTTTGGGGAAGAAGCAGCCCCGTAGCCAAGGGGGGGGGGCACTGGGGGGCCGTGCCCCTCCCCCACCCCGCTAGGCGTGGAGTGACCCCTCCCCCTTAAAAAAGAAGAAAAAGAGGAAAAAATAAAGAAAAAGTAAAGGTGCCCCCTTGCTGGGTATTGGTGCCTCCCTGCTTACTTTGACCTGGCTACGGGTCTGGGAAGGAGATAAAAGGGAATATTAGTACTAACCATATTTTATTTGAATTTGTATTGAAAGGGAGGAGGAGGGGTGTTTTATGAAAACGAAAATTTTCGTTTGATTAAAAGTAAAAGTTATTAGAAAATATGTAGAAATAGAAACCTATATTAACGACCTCAGTTCCGTGCATCATGCTATTTCAGGTCGTGTTTATCAAGAAATTTTTCAGAGTGCGGGAAAAGAGAAACAAAAATAATTGATTGAGGACCCCAGCCCAGCCGAGTCTGAAGACCAGAACAGAAATGTTTTTTTTTTTTTTTTAAATCAAGCGTTGAAAAAAATAATAATTTGTTTGGGCTTCATTAAATATTAAAATGAAATGTATTTAAATAAACACCTTTGTTTCTTTATAAATAAAATGTGCATGCCTGTATATGTGTGTATACAGCCATCTGAATATACTTTGAACAATTATATACAAAAACCTGTCGATACACATGTATAAAAATATTTACATATATATACAATTGTTTATTTTTTGTTACCTTATCTTCGGAATCAAATTTCTCCTTTGTCATCCTGAGTGAAATACAAAATACCCGAATATTATTAATATGAATTCCCTGTGGGTTTCCCAATCACTGTCTGAAGGTTTTGAGATGCCAGCCTGTAAAAATAAAACTGAATATTTATATATGTATAGCCTATTTTTTTTTTCCAGAGATAGCCGTATAATACCGCAATTATTTATTTTACTAAATCGATATGAATGAAATTAATTTCAAAAATTTCAATCCAAATAATCTACAGTTTGAATTTAGTAATTGTGATTTTGTTTTGTTTTATAATCGATCGACTCTCTCCTGTACTCATAGAATCGTAAGTCGAATCTAATTTTGCCACTTTGCGCTGTTCGGGAATTCTTTGTAAGGGAAATAACTATATAGACTTTTGATAAATTATTTTCACAGAGTTACTGAGCTTAGCACATCATCTTTGGAGGCTAACTCGCATTAGTAGGATTTTAATAATAAAGTAATGCAGATTTTATTTATTTATCCGTAAACAATACATGTAATTTTTTTTTCTCATTCAAATATTGTGTTTACCCTTAACCGATTAAGACGTTTGGGGTAACAAAGTGACACATCGAGACATCTGTTGTGTTTTCATACGTCCTTTCTGTGGCCCATCTTCTCCCCAAGTCAGCGGCGGATATATTTGGCTGTACTAGGGATAGAACCCTGCAGGTCCGTAGCGTGCGGGGCGGGGGCCATTGGGCCGGGCCCCCTGCGTTTTGTCTGCCCCCCTGCTTATTTGCTGTACATAGTAAAATGTATTACCTGCCCCCCCCCCTGCTATTGCCCGGCCCCTGCTGTAGAATGTTCACGCTACGGGGCTGGAACCCTGTGTTAGAGTTCAATATGGACTTCGCTATCAAGCAGCTACAAATGTCAAAGTTCAATATGGACTTCGCTATCAAGCAGCTACAAATGTCAAAGTTCAATATGGACTTCGCTATCAAGCAGCTACAAATGTCAGAGTTCAATATGGACTTCGCTATCAAGCAGCTACAAATCGTTCAACCATTTACAACAAATAAACAAAAATACTTTAGTAAAAGTAAAACAAATTATTAAGATCGAAAAAACCACACTTATTTAGATAGTCAAACTTGGGGAAAGCAGATGGTAAGCAGATGGTACATTGCTTTGGGGATCATGACACTCAATGGGTCCCAGTTATCTTAGTGAATCCCCAAACTTTTTTTTAAACTTTATTTCTATCGCAGATAACGAGAGTATAAACAATATTTCAGTTCGATAACAAATGCGTTTGTGTTAGCATTATACACAATTTACACATATGCAATAGTATACACGGTTGGCTTTATGACAATTTGAACTATCGCTTCAAATTGGGCCCCGCGACCGACAAGGACCCTGCAATTTACATTCAGCTAATTAATAGTTATAGTTGTTATAGTAAAAAACAAATTAGAACAGGGGTCTCGCAAGCATCCGTTAAACTGAGCCCCGCACCTCGTAAGACCGGCCATGATAGTATAGGGGCCTACATACACAGAGTTCTTTGACATAACTAACTATTAAAATTAATAGTAATATAAAACATGATCAACAAAAATTAAAATTGAAATCAATAATTAGGTCAATGTACTATGTGTTCGCCAAGATTATCCACATGTTTGTAGTTGTTCATTGAACTTCAAATTTGGGTCATGGCTTGTCCAGTACGTCATGAGGAGAAACTCACCAAAATTCTTTATTATCAAAGTCTATTTATTTATGGAATATATTGATTGTATTGTCTCTGTCAGTACGAAGTGAATTAGCGGTTGACAATGCAATTATATAAATACGTAGACTGACAGACAAACAGACTGACATACATATATATATATTTAGATAGATAGATAGATAGATAGATAGATAGATAGATAGATAGATAGATAGATAGATAGATAGATAGATAGATAGATAGATAGATAGATAGATAGATAGATAGATAGATAGATAGATAGATAGATAGATAGATAGATGGATGGATGGATGGATGGATGGATGGATGGATGGATGGATGGATGGATGGATGGATGGATGGATGGATGGATGGATGGATGGATAGATAGATAGATAGATAGATAGATTAGTGTGTAGATGAATGGATGAATAGATCTAGATTGTGGGTTGTCTTTGCTGTTGTTGTTGTTGTTGTATTATTGGATGTAATCTGTATCAACATGAACAATGTCTCTTAACGTAAGACCAGTTTCCATGACAACAGATCTCGGTTCGTCCAATTATATAACAACAGCACAGCTGCATACCATCAGCCCCCCCCACCCCACCCCCACCCCCAACGTCCATCCAGTTGTGATCTTGTCCAGCCACTTGGAATAACGGCACAGTCAGACATCAGACCCGCTGCACTGGAACTCAATCGATGCTAATTCAGTTACGAAAAGGCGGTCTGAAGAATTAAGGACACAGAGCAGAGTGAGTGGATGGGCGATAAAGGTTTTGGGTCGGGATGAGGGTGGGGGGGGTGTAGGCGGTGGAGAGGAGGAAGGTAATGCCTCCAATGTGAGGTCAGGGAGATGGAGTGGGTGAGCCAGGTCAAAACTGGTCTTCTTATGTCAACTGAAAAGTTTGAGCTGTACTGATATTGTACTGTCTTGTGATATCAATTGTACATAACTGAGTCTTATCGAATCTATAATAGGCCTACATATGTCGGTCTTATTTAAACCCCTAGACATATTTTGGTCTCATTGTTTCAACTGTACAGATACACACATGAAAGCACACACACATACATACAAACATACACATACACACATAATACAAACATACACACATACATACACACACACATACAAACATATACATACACACATAATACAAACATACACATACACACATACATACACACATACATACAAACATACACATACACACATACATACAAACATACACATACACACATACATACAAACATACACATACACCTAATCATGCAGATGTTTACACATATACAACGTACAGTCTTACACACTTTTCTCAATGCATACAAAGCAATTCTTCAGCTTGTTGGTGCCTTAGTCAGATACTTTACCAAGTGAGGGGAGGGGAGGGGTGGTCAGACTAAGACTAGAGTACTTGTCAGTGACCCAATGTCTTCACATGAATACTTGATAATCATTATGTTCGGATGAATGTTTTATCGTTATTTAATCTACACTAATTCTTATTAATTTGAGAATTTCAAGTTTTTCTTATCAGATTGACACTTTTGTTACTAACACGGGGCCCATTATACATTTGGGGCCCCAGACTGGTCGGCTTGTTAGCTTTTGTCTAAAAACGGGTGTGCATACATACGTTCGTTCTAATTTGCGCTAGGATCTTATTCACAGATCAACTGTTTTGATTTGAATTAATCATATTCATAGATCAACTGTTGTTGATTGAATTAATCATATTCATAGATCAACTGTTGTTGATTGAATTAATCATATTCATAGATCAACTGTTGTTGATTGAATTAATCATATTCATAGATCAACTGTTGTTGACTTTAGACTGAAGGAGTTTGTTGAAGTATATTTAAACAAGTAAACATTCATCTATTTACCTTCAAGCGAAATCTATTTATACTGTCATCGAAATTAAAATTGCATTTATTGTCATCGTTTGGTTGGTTTATTTAATAATTAAACCTAGATATGTCAAGTTACCGTATATTATTTATAGTATTGAGGTAATGACTTTTGGAGGCTTACATGTAAACAAACTTTGGGGGCATTCACAGGTTTTAGTCAAATGATTGGGTTTTTTTTTAAATGAATTCAGACTATACCAACTGCTTTTTGGCATCTTTCTATAATGATGATTCTTTGCGTGAAGTTCAGTTTGATTCATCAATGTCATGGCCCTAGTGTAGCCAATGTCATGGCCCTAGTGTAGCCAATGTCATGGTCCTAGTGTAGCCAATGCCATGGCCCTAGTGTAGCCAATGTCATGGCCCTAGTGTAGCCAATGCCATGGCCCTAGTGTAGCCAATGTCATGGCCCTAGTGTAGCCCTAGTCATGGTCCTAGTGTAGCTAATGTCATGGCCCTAGTGTAGCCAATGTCATGGTCCTAGTGTAGCTAATGTCATGGCCCTAGTGTAGCCAATGTCATGGCCCTAGTGTAACCAATGTCATGGCCCTAGTGTAGCCAATGTCATGGCCCTAGTGTAGCCAATGCCATGGCCCTAGTGTAGCCAATGTCATGGCCCTAGTGTAGCCAATGTCATGGTCCTAGTGTAGCTAATGTCATGGCCCTAGTGTAGCTAATGCCATGGCCCTAGTGTAGCCAGCCATATTTAAAAAAAGTAATTCAAAACATCAACACAAGAAATGTGAAATAATAATTTGATTTTATTGTGAATGTATCGTAAAGTCGATAGAGACAGATCATATTAGTAAAGTAAAAACATTTATCTGTATACAATAATACTGTTTCAATTTATATAAATTATATAATTATTATTGTTGTTATCTTTCTCAGCCCATTCACGCACAGACATCCTTTGACCTTGACCCACAAGAAACTATTCCCCACTGCTGCATGTCGTTAGTTGAGCTTAGACCGCCATTCGTATGTTTCATTGTATTCTTTGAAGATGATTGGTCAGAGAGTATTTCACACTGACCCACATTATCCCTCATTACACTAAGGTTCATTTTGTAGGGACGATGAGCATTGTGATATGTAACACATCTACCAGTGTTGTAAAGTAGTTCGCTGATAGGCCTACTCAGCCCCGTAGCCGGGGGGAGAGGCACTTGGGGGGGCCGTGCCCCTGCCCCCGCTAAAAAAAGAAGAAAAAGAGGAAAAAATAAAGAAAAAGTAAAGGTGCCCCCTTGCTGGGTATTGTGCCTCCCTGCTTACTTTGACCTGGCTACGGGCCTGGGCCTACTTTCTATGGCGGAAATGTTTGTTTTTCAGTGATATTTGACTTCATTATGGAAATAGTTTTAACACGTGCCGTGTTCGCGTGATCAGTGCCGAACCTAGGGATTTAAGGGTCCGGGGGTCTTGGCCTCTTTGTGGGCCCCTTCATTTTTATATTCGACACCATGACATGATAATGTGCTTAATATTTAATGTAAAAAAATAATTTTGGGGGCCCCTCTCAAGCTGGGGCCCGGGGGAACTTTTGAATTTGTGCCCCCCTCCCACCACCCTAGGTACGCCTCTGTACATTAGTTTCCCAGCCAGCAGTATTTGTTAATGGCTATAGTACTCACAATTTGAAAATATAGGCAACATATGAGATGCTTATGTAAACATTAATGGCTAAACAATAAATGAACCGTAAAACTCTGTAAGATTCTTGTAATACCTAGGCAAGTGTCAAATACGATTGTTTTAATGAACAGTTCGTTTAATTTATATCAATTGTATTTAATTCTTTTACACAAACTTTCATGAAGTTGTTTTATATGAACATAAGATATCAACAATCTCCGCAGAAATGTGATCCTCGCTAAGCACAAATGACAGGAATTTGTAAACCAATTTTTTTTTTTTTGTAAAGGCCTTTCCGTCTCCACTGTCGTCTGCGCAATTAGTATTAAAAAAAAATCAGCAAGAAAACAACAACGATGAAATAATTTTGATTATTGTACAAAGAAAACAACATAAAGACTATTAGAAACATTCACACAGTTTTAATATCATGTGTTATGTGTTCTTGTGTTATGTGAAAAAAAACCTTGCACTACACCTGAAATATTTGAAAATCTGGCAAGATCTTCATTTTTTTTTTAATCATAATGACCTGCCAGAAACAATTGGATGAAAGTGTTGAATTGTAATGCATTTTATGTCTACACAAAAAAAAAAACAATTATAATAAATGACCACATAGTAATATTTTTTTCAATAATTGGTAAAAAATGCTGAGGTTTAATTTTTAATTGTGTCTGAGTACTGCGGTGAATCTATTGAGTACTGTGGTGAATCTATTGAGTACTGCGGTGAATCTATTGCCTGGATACAGCTGGGTACTATTTTTTTATGACACAGTGACTCAGGTACGCAAACTAATGAAACCTTTTTTTTACAGTCATACAAATATAAACATAATTAAATTCGATAAATCTCTCAGTCTTTGGTGACATTCTTTGACTAAAGTGAACAATTTATTTGTGTAAAATACTTGCCATCCTTACATTCTTTTATATACAAAAATTAAATACAATGTATAGATTGAGACAAATCACGTGATTCTTAGAGCACTCGATGCATGGATTAACTTATCATGATAATTCGTTCTGGCACAGTATCCGAAACTGAAGATGAAAAAAATGTTATTTTGCACTAAGCCAGAGGCAGTTGGGTATCTAGTGTGGGGACATCTGTCCTGGGGCGGGTGGGGGCAGCATCTTGTGGCGCCATATTGATGTTTGTACATAACTGTTTCTGTGTCCCGCCGTGTCAAGCAGGAGCCATGGGTGTACGCCCAAACTAACTACGTCCCACGGGCGCTGAACACCCTAAACATTCCTCTAGCCAGAAGTTGTTCTGTACAGTCAGCGGTAGTTTGAAGAAGGTGTGGGTGTTCACGTGACAATGTGTTACATGACGACGTTACAGCTGTTCACGTGATGAGCCTGAACCAATTAAAACAGCAGACCGCTGGACAAAGGCGGATTTTTGTCCAAGGCGCTGACAGGGTGATAATCATGGCCGGGCCCACCTAGAATGCCAGAGAAGGGTCCGTGCAGTGACGGGGGCGGCACGTTGTGTGGGTGGGTCTGTTTGCTGAGAGACTGTGAGTTGTGTGAAACTGAGGAAGTCCATTTGGAGTCTTGACTGGAGTGAACCGGAACTGTGGGAAGAAATTAAAGGGGGCAATCATTAAAGGCTGCAATGTTTAAATAACAATAGAGTTATCTAGGTTTATTCATGAATATTGACATATAGTGGCATTTGGTTTAATAGAAGGGTAGGAAACTAGTTAGTAAACGAGTTCAAAGAAACTACTTGATTCTATTCATTCATTCATTTAACACGTCTGTTTTGGAGATTTTATCAAAGCTTGTCATTCGTCTGTTTTGGAGATTTTAGCAAGCTTGTTATTCTTCTGTTTTTTTCCACAGATATGTTGTTTTTTTCTATATGCATTTATACAAAATACATCAAAAGTGAAAATAGGAAAATCATGAAATAATTCAATGGAGAAAAATGAATTGTTGACGTATTATTTGTCTCTTTTGTCCCATTGTTGAAGTTTTTAGGAGTTTGTGTTTTTTAGTTAGTTCCAGGAATAGTCAATCTGAGATTATCGTTATGCTCACAGTCGGAGAAGAGTTACAAAAACGCTTTGGAGAAGTTTTCTATTTTAGTAATTTTTTTTTTACTTTGCACATTTCTCCCGCGCACTCTTCATCTGCATACTGTGATTATTTCTACCAATCATTTAATTAGTTTATTATGATTGAAAATATGGATTTCAATAATAATGCGAAATGAATTTCTGTTCATCAAAATGGGAACAAAATAGTCTCAATACAACAATACATTATAACACAGTTTTGTAGTCAGGATAATAAATAAATATCTTTAAACTGTAAACAAAATAAAATATTACTTACGAGTCCTGTTATACATCGTGTGAGATTCATCGGCCTGTGATGACGTCTTCACCTTCTCCTTGTTGTTGCTGTTGATATTGTTGTTATTAGTGGAGGAGTTGTTATTGTTGCTGCTGTTGCCGTTGGTAGCCCCGCTGTTGTTATTGCCACCGCTGTTGTTCGTATTGCTGTTGGAGTTTCCGCTGTTTGGCTCCTGTTTCACGGTTGACGTGCTCGTGTTGGACTGGCTCTGCTTCATTCTCTCCATCTTTCGGAACTTGGCTCTTCTGTTCTGGAACCAAACCTGTGAGTAGAATGAGAGGAAAGGAACTGAACCAGATATCTTACAAGTGCACACACACACACACACATACACATACACGCACAACTAAAAGTACCTGTATAAGAGTTTACCTGTATAAGAGTGTATACCAGCCCCGTAGCGTGAAAATTCTACAGCAGGGGCCAGGCATTCTACGGCAGGGGCCAGGCAATAGCAGGGGGTGCCAGGTAATACATTTTACTAAGTAGAACAAATAAGCAGAGGGGGCCAGACAAAACGCAGGGGGGGGCGACCCCCTGGCCCCCCGCACGCTACGGGCCTTGTGTATACCTATTTTGACCAGAAGACAAATAGTATATTTGGACTCTGGTATAAGAGTGTATACCTATTTTGACCAGCAGACAAATACTATAGCTGGAATCTGGTTTCCGTCAAGTACCTGTATAAGAGTGTATACCTATTTTGACCAGCAGACAAATGTTATACCTGGAATCTGGCTTCCGTCAAGTACCTGTATAAGAGTGTATACCTATTTTGACCAGCAGACAAATATTATAGCTGGAATCTGGCTTCCGTCAAGTACCTGTATAAGAGTGTATACCTATTTTGACCAGAAGACAAATACTATAGCTGGAATCTGGCTTCCGTCAAGTACCTGTATAAGAGTGTATACCTATTTTGACCAGAAGACAAATGTTATACCTGGACTCTGGCTTCCGTCAAGTCTGTCTTCATGGCGATCTCCTCCCTGGTGTAAATGTCTGGGTAGTGGGTCTCGGCGAAAGCTTTCTCCAACTCCTTCAACTGGGCGCTGGTGAACGTCGTGCGGATACGTCTCTGTTTCCGTTTTTCTGGGCTGACCGAACTGTCATGGCTGTGCTGGTACATTTTGTAAGGGAGGCCTGGAATAAAACAAAGAAAGAAATTACTTCTTTATGACCAGAAGACCTGAAACAGAAACAGTAGAATTTTTAAAATTTGTATTTATGACTAATGTGGGACGGGTGACCGAGTGGTGTAGACACTCGACTGTCGACCTGAGAGTCCTGGGTTCGATCCTCGGTGAGAACCATGGGGAATTTTTCCAGGTGAAGTGTGTTTCAAAGTCGTCCCACAAGTCCATCCAGCTGACTTTAAGTTGGGGAAGTAAAGGCGGCTGGGCGTTGTGCTAAACACACAATACCTTCAAATGCCGAGGTTAAAGAAACAGATGAATTCTACACTTCATCTGCCCCGGTGGCCCGTTTGGGCTAAGGGAACTTTACTTTTTACTTCATGACTAAGAGACCAGAAACAGCTGTATTTTTTTGGTGTTCAAGACTAAAAGACCGGGAACAATTGAATTTTATTGTTGAATTCATAACAAAATGACATGAAACAGTTAACTATGTCACTTGTGCTAATACTAAGTCAATTTATGTATGGTGTTTTGCTTGTTTGTATGTAGATTCACTGAGGTAGATAATAGTTAGTCGCTAATTAGTCGTTTTAATGTTTCTATTTATAAATGATCAGACAGTGTGGACATGTCGACGAGTTTGTACAGAGGTCAAAGTAAGGTGAGGTCACTTGGGTGGTCACGTGATCAATTCATGACCTACCGCACAAATAAAGGGAGATCACGGGGTAAGGGGTTGGAACCAGGTAGAGTTGTCCAGAAAGGGGAGATAATTATGACGTCACGGACCAGTGAGTTTATATTTAGTTGTGTAGAAATGTAGTTCCAAATATCAGAAGTCAATGAGAGAGCAGTTGACTCGGTGGGTGTAGGTTTAAAGATTAAAGGACACTGGATAATCTACCAGTTGGAATATGTTTGTTTGGTTTTTGTTATGTAATATGACATTGTCAAGACATGTCACCTCGTGTCAGTATCTTATAAAGTGGAACGAGATTTATTGGTCAAACATTTTGGAGATTCATTTGAGAATTTGCTTTTTATTATCATGCTCTGGACATTTCTAGATACAAACATCATTTTACGAGTAATTTGATACAGTCAAACATCATTTTACGAGTAATTTGATACAGTCAAACATCATTTTACGAGTAATTTGGCTTACGAGCAGCTTGGTTCACTAGTAAATTGATATACGAGTAACTTGGTTTACTAAAAACGCCACACGAACGAATTCTGTTCGTAATCCGAGGTTAGACTGTATTGACATTCTTTAATATAACATACGTCTTGTCAGAGCCGCGCCAAAATCCTATTCTTTCCGATAAAGTTCCAAACTACGATATGTTCAGATCTGTAATTATTGTTAAGGATAAAAAACAAAAAAAAGTTCAATTGATTGGAGACTTCTTGGCCCAGTTTGCAGTTGTAGTTTTTTTAATGTTTTACACTGCAGGAATATGAAGCAATGGTTTACACTGCAGGAATATGAAGCAAAGGTTTACACTGCAGGAATATGAAGCAAAGGTTCAGTTGTGTAACAGTTAGGTCAAAAACAAACACCTCTGGCAAGTGGACATCTCAGGAGCGGAGTCCAGCCCCCCCCGTTCTAAGTCCGACTATTTTTTTTTAGAGGTTTTGTTGTGTAGTCAGTCTAGTCCCGTGTTGTGCAGTCACTCTAGTCCCATGTTGTGCAGTCACTCTAGTCCCATGTTGTGTAGTCACTCTAGTCCCGTGTTGTGCAGTCACTCTAGTCCCATGTTGTGTAGTCACTCTAGTCCCGTGTTGTGCAGTCACTCTAGTCCCGTGTTGTGTAGTCACTCTAGTCCCATGTTGTGTAGTCACTCTAGTCCCATGTTCTGTAGTCACTCTAGTCCCATGTTCTGTAGTTACTCTAGTCCCATGTTGTGCAGTCACTCTAGTCCCATGTTGTGCAGTCACTCTAGTCCCGTGTTGTGCAGTCACTCTAGTCCCGTGTTGTGCAGTCACTCTAGTCCCATGTTGTGCAGTCACTCTAGTCCGTGTTGTGCAGTCACTCTAGTCCCATGTTGTGCAGTCACTCTAGTCCCATGTTGTGCAGTCACTCTAGTCCCATGTTGTGCAGTCACTCTAGTCCCATGTTGTGCAGTCACTCTAGTCCCATGTTGTGTAGTCACTCTAGTCCCATGTTGTGCAGTCACTCTAGTCCCATGTTGTGTAGTCACTCTAGTCCCATGTTGTGAAGTCACTCTAGTCCCATGTTGTGTAGTCACTCTAGTCCCATGTTGTGTAGTCACTCTAGTCCCGTGTTGTGTAGTCACTCTAGTCCCATGTTGTGTAGTCACTCTAGTCCCATGTTGTGCAGTCACTCTAGTCCCATGTTGTGCAGTCACTCCAATCCCGTGTTGTGCAGTCACACTAGTCCCGTGTTGTGCAGTCACTCTAGTCCCATGTTGTGCAGTCACTCTAGTCCCGTGTTGTGCAGTCACTCTAGTCCCGTGTTGTGTAGTCACTCTAGTCCCGTGTTGTGTAGTCGGTCTAGTCCCGTGTTGTGCAGTCACTCTAGTCCCATGTTGTGCAGTCACTCTAGTCCCATGTTGTGCAGTCACTCAAGTCCCATGTTGTGTAGTCACTCTAGTCCCATGTTGTGCAGTCACTCTAGTCCCATGTTGTGCAGTCACTCTAGTCCCATGTTGTGCAGTCACTCTAGTCCCATGTTGTGTAGTCGGTCTAGTCCCGTGTTGTGCAGTCACTCTAGTCCCATGTTGTGCAGTCACTCTAGTCCCATGTTGTGCAGTCACTCTAGTCCCGTGTTGTGCAGTCACTCTAGTCCCGTGTTGTGTAGTCACTTTAGTCCCATGTTGTGTAGTCGGTCTAGTCCCGTGTTGTGTAGTCACTCTAGTCCCATGTTGTGCAGTCACTCTAGTCCCATGTTGTGTAGTCACTCTAGTCCCATGTTTTGCAGTCACTCTAGTCCCATGTTGTGCAGTCACTCTAGTCCCGTGTTGTGCAGTCACTCTAGTCCCGTGTTGTGTAGTCACTCTAGTCCCGTGTTGTGCAGTCACTCTAGTCCCGTGTTGTGTAGTCACTCTAGTCCCATGTTGTGTAGTCACTCTAGTCCCATGTTGTGTAGTCACTCTAGTCCCATATTGTGTAGTCACTCTCGTCCCATGTTGTTTAGTCACTCTAGTCCCGTGTTGTGCAGTCACTCTAGTCCCATGTTGTGTAGTCACTCTAGTCCCATGTTGTGTAGTCACTCTAGTCCCATGTTGTTTAGTCACTCTAGTCCCGTGTTGTGCAGTCACTCTAGTCCCGTGTTGTGTAGTCTTTCTAGTCCCATGTTGTGTAGTCGGTCTAGTCCCGTGTTGTGTAGTCACTCTAGTCCCATGTTGTGCAGTCACTCTAGTCCCATGTTGTGTAGTCACTCTAGTCCCATGTTTTGCAGTCACTCTAGTCCCATGTTGTGCAGTCACTCTAGTCCCGTGTTGTGCAGTCACTCTAGTCCCGTGTTGTGTAGTCACTCTAGTCCCGTGTTGTGCAGTCACTCTAGTCCCATGTTCTGTAGTCACTCTAGTCCCATGTTGTGTAGTCACTCTAGTCCCATGTTGTGTAGTCACTCTAGTCCCGTGTTGTGTAGTCACTCTAGTCCCATGTTGTGCAGTCACTCTAGTCCCATGTTGTGTAGTCACTCTAGTCCCATGTTGTGCAGTCACTCTAGTCCCATGTTGTGTAGTCACTCTAGTCCCATGTTGTGTAGTCACTCTAGTCCCATGTTGTGTAGTCACTCTAGTCCCATGTTTTGCAGTCACTCTAGTCCCATGTTGTGCAGTCACTCTAGTCCCGTGTTGTGCAGTCACTCTACTCCCGTGTTGTGTAGTCACTCTAGTCCCGTGTTGTTTAGTCACTCTAGTCCCGTGTTGTGCAGTCACTCTAGTCCCGTGTTGTGTAGTCTTTCTAGTCCCATGTTGTGTAGTCGGTCTAGTCCCGTGTTGTGTAGTCACTCTAGTCCCATGTTGTGCAGTCACTCTAGTCCCATGTTGTGTAGTCACTCTAGTCCCATGTTGTGCAGTCACTCTAGTCCCATGTTGTGCAGTCACTCTAGTCCCGTGTTGTGCAGTCACTCTAGTCCCGTGTTGTGTAGTCACTCTAGTCCCGTGTTGTGCAGTCACTCTAGTCCCATGTTCTGTAGTCACTCTAGTCCCATGTTGTGTAGTCACTCTAGTCCCATGTTGTGTAGTCACTCTAGTCCCGTGTTGTGTAGTCATTCTAGTCCCATGTTGTGCAGTCACTCTAGTCCCATGTTGTGTAGTCATTCTAGTCCCATGTTGTGCAGTCACTCTAGTCCCATGTTGTGTAGTCACTCTAGTCCCATGTTGTGCAGTCACTCTAGTCCCATGTTGTGTAGTCACTCTAGTCCCATGTTGTGTAGTCACTCTAGTCCTATGTTGTGTAGTCACTCTAGTCCCATGTTTTGCAGTCACTCTAGTCCCATGTTGTGCAGTCACTCTAGTCCCGTGTTGTGCAGTCACTCTACTCCCGTGTTGTGTAGTCACTCTAGTCCCGTGTTGTGCAGTCACTCTAGTCCCATGTTGTGTAGTCACTCTAGTCCCATGTTGTGTAGTCACTCTAGTCCCATATTGTGTAGTCACTCTCGTCCCATGTTGTTTAGTCACTCTAGTCCCGTGTTGTGCAGTCACTCTAGTCCCATGTTGTGTAGTCACTCTAGTCCCATGTTGTGTAGTCACTCTAGTGCCATGTTGTGCAGTCACTCTAGTCCCATGTTGTGCAGTCACTCTAGTCCCATGTTTTGCAGTCACTCTAGTCCCATGTTATGTAGTTACTCTAGTCCCATGTTGTGTAGTCACTCTAGTCCCATGTTGTGCAGTCACTCTAGTCCCATGTTGTGTAGCCACGCTAGTCCCATGTTGTGCAGTCACTCTAGTCCCATGTTGTGCAGTCACTGTAGTCCCACACTGACCCACACAAACTGACGCATGCTCATTATTTTAGGGAACTTCATTTTTACAGTGGGGAACTTCATTTTTACAGTGGGGAACTTCATTTTTACAGTGCAATAGTAACTCAACTACAAGTTTTTAAAACTGTCTTCAGTGGCGCAAGTCTGTGTCATTCGGTCCTTAGGGTTTTGTAGGCAGATACGTCAAAGTTACATGGAGGCTCTGAACAGAAGTGACTTGTGGACTCTCTAAGCACCGGATTTGATGAACATTAATAAAGGAATGGGTCTTTTTGACAGTGGGGGTCATGGCCGACACCTGGTTTTCCGACCCATAAGAACTGCTCTGTGGATGTGTTGGATATTCTTGGGAACAATTTACAAACATGGCCGACACCTGGCCCACAAGAACTGCTCTGTGGATGTGTTGGATATTGTTAG
>JAGDYQ010000008.1:5930731-6013534 GCA_021962125.1 Bulinus truncatus
CCAAGAATATCCAACACATCCACAGAGCAGTTCTTATGGGTCGGAAAACCAGGTGTCGGCCATGACCCCCACTGTAAAAAAGATCCCTTCCTTTATTAATGTTCATCAAATCCGGTGCTTAGAGAGTCCACAAGGCACTTCTGTTCAGAGCCTCCATATAATTTTGACGTATCTGCCTGCAAAACCCTAAGGACCGAATTACACAGACTTGCGCCACTGAAGACAGTTTTAAAAACTCGTAGTTGAGTTACTATTGCACTGTAAAAATGAAGTTCCCCACTGTAAAAATAAAGCTCCCCTCTGTAAAAATGAAGTTCCCCATAATAATGAGCATGCGTCAGTTTGTGTGGGTCAGTGTGGGACTAGAGTGACTACACAACATGGGACTAGAGTGACTACACAACATGGGACTAGAGTGACTACACAACATGGGACTAGAGTGACTACACAACATGGGACTAGAGTGACTACACAACATGGGACTAGAGGGACTACACAACATGGGACTAGAGTGACTACACAACATGGGACTAGAGGGACTACACAACATGGGACTAGAGGGACTACACAACATGGGACTAGAGTGACTACACAACATGGGACTAGAGTGACTACACAACATGGGACTAGAGTGACTACACAACATGGGACTAGAGTGACTACACAACATGGGACTAGAGTGACTACACAACATGGGACTAGAGTGACTACACAACATGGGACTAGAGTGACTACACAACATGGGACTAGAGTGACTACACAACAAAACCTCTAAAAAATGGTCGGACTTAGAACGGGGGGTGGGGGCCTGGACTCCGCTCCTGAGGTGTCCACTTGCCAGAGGTGTTTGTTTTTGAACTAACTGTTACACAACTGAACCTTTGCTTCATATTCCTGCTGTGTAAAACATTAAAAAACTACAACTGCAATCCGGGCCAAGAAGTCTCCAATCAATTGAACTTTTTTTTTTGTTCTTGATCCTTAACAATATTTACAGATCTGAACATATCGCAGTTTGGAACTTTATCGGAAAGAATAGGATCTTGGCGCGGCTCTGACAAGACGTATGTTAAATTAAAGAATGTCAATACAGTCTAACCTCGGATAACGAACAGAATTTTTAGTAAACCAAGTTACTCGTCTATCAATTTACCAGTAAACCAAGCTGCTCGTAAGCCAAATTACTCGTAAAATGATGTTTGACTGTATCAAATTACTCGTAAAATGATGTTTGACTGTATCAAATTACTGGTAAAATGATGTTTGTATCTAGAAATGTCCAGAGCATGATAATAAAAAGCAAATTCTCAAATGAATCTCTAAAATGTTTGACCAATAAATCTCGTTCCACTTTATAAGATACTGACACGAGGTGACATGTCTTGGCAATGACATATTAAATAACAAAAACAAACAAACATATTCCAACTGGTAGATTATCCAGTGTCCTTTAAACTTTAAACCTACACCCACCTAGTCAACAGCTCTCTCATTGACTTCTGATATCTGGAACTACATTTCTACACAACTAAATATAAACTCACTGGTCCGTGACGTCAAAATTATCTTCCCTTTCTGGACAACTCTACCTGGTTCCATCCCCACCCCATACCCCGTGATCTCCCTTTATTTTTGCGGTAGGTCATGAATTGATCACGTGACCACCCAAGTGCCCTCACCTTACTTTGATCTCTGTACAAACTCGTCGACATGTCCACACTATCTGATCATTTATAAATAGAAACATTAAAGCAAGTAGCGACTAACTATTAGCTACCTCAGTGAATCTACATAAAAACAAGCAAAACACCATACATAAATTGACTTAGTATTAGCACAAGTGACATAGTTAACTGTTTCATGTCATTTTGTTATGAATTCAACAATTAATTTCAATTGTTCCCGGTCTTTTAGTCTTGAACACCAAAAAATACAGCTGTTTCTGGTCTCTTAGTCATGAAGTGAAAAGTAAAGTTCCCTTAGCCCTAACGGGCCATTGGGGCAAATGAAGTGTAGAATTCATCTGTTTCTTTAACCTCGGCATAAGAAGGTATTGTGTGTTTAGCACAACGCCCAGCCGCCTTTACTTCCCCAGCTTAAAGTCAGGTACCCATTTAAAGCTGGGTGGACTTGTGGGACGACTTTGAAACACACTTCACCTGGAAAAATTCCCCATGGTTCTCACCGAGGATCGAACCCAGGCTCTCAGGTCGACAGTCGAGTGTCTCTACACCACTCGGTCGCCCGTCCCACATTAGTCATAAATACAAATTAAAAAATTCTACTGTTTCTGTTTCAGGTCTTCTGGTTATAAAGAAGTCATTTCTTTGTTTGTTTTATTCCAGGTCTCCCTTACAAAATGTACCAGCACAGCCATGACAGTTCGGTCAGCCCAGAAAAACGGAAACAGAGACGTATCCGCACGACGTTCACCAGCGCCCAGTTGAAGGAGTTGGAGAAAGCTTTCGCCGAGACTCACTACCCAGACATTTACACCAGGGAGGAGATCGCCATGAAGACAGACTTGACGGAAGCCAGAGTCCAGGTATAACATTTGTCTTCTGGTCAAAATAGGTATACACAAGGCCCGTAGCGTGCGGGGGGCCAGGGGTCGCCCCCCTGCGTTTTGTCTGGCCCCCTCTGCTTATTTGTTCTACTTAGTAAAATGTATTGCCTGGCACCCCCTGCTATTGCCTGGCCCCTGCTGTAGAATGCCTGGCCCCTGCTGTAGAATTTTCACGCTACGGGGCTGGTATACACTCTTATACAGGTACACTCTTATACAGGTACTTTTAGTTGTGCGTGTATGTGTGTGTGTGTGTGTGTGCACTTGTAAGATATCTGGTTCAGTTCCATTCCTCTCATTCTACTCACAGGTTTGGTTCCAGAACAGAAGAGCCAAGTTCCGAAAGATGGAGAGAATGAAACAGAGCCAGTCCAACACGAGCACGTCAACCGTGAAACAGGAGCCAAACAGCGGAAACTCCAACAGCAATACGAACAACAGCGGTGGCAATAACAACAGCGGGGCTACCAACGGCAACAGCAGCAACAATAACAACTCCTCCACTAATAACAACAATATCAACAGCAACAGCAAGGAGAAGGTGAAGACGTCATCACAGGCCGAGGAGTCTCACACGATGTATAGCAGGACTCGTAAGTAATATTTTATTTTGTTTACAGTTTAAAGATATTTATTTATTATCCTGACTACAAAACTGTGTTTTAATGTTTTGTTGTATTAAGATTATTTTGTTCCCATTTTGATGAACAGAAATTCATTTCGCATTATTATTGAAATCCATATTTTCAATCATAATAAACCAATTAAATGATTGGTAGAAATAATCACAGTGTGCAGATGAAGAGTGCGCGGGAGAAATGTGCAAAGTAAAAAAAAATTACTAAAATAGAAAAAACTTCTCCTATGCGTTTTTGTAACTCTTCTCCGACTGTGAACATAACGATAATCTCAGATTGACTATTCCTGGAACTAGCTAAAAAACTCAAACTCCTAAAAACTTCGACAATGGGACAAAAGAGATAAATATTACGTCAACAATTCATTTTTCTCCATTGAATTATTTCATGATTGTCCTATTTTCACTTTTGATGTATTTTGTATAAATGCATATAGAAAAAAAAACATATCTGTGGAAAAAAAAACAGAAGAATGACAAGCTTGCTAAAATCTCCAAAACAGACGAATGACAAGCTTGCTAAAATCTCCAAAACAGACGAATGACAAGCTTGCTAAAATCTCCAAAACAGACGAATGACAAGCTTGCTAAAATCTCCAAAACAGACGAATGACAAGCTTGCTAAAATCTCCAAAACAGACGAATGACAAGCTTGCTAAAATCTCCAAAACAGACGAATGACAAGCTTGCTAAAATCTCCAAAACAGACGAATGATAAGCTTGCTAAAATCTCTAAAACAGACGTGTTAAATGAATGAATGAATAGAATCAAGTAGTTTATTTTAACTCGTTTACTAAGTAGTTTCCTCCCCTTCTATTAAACCAAATGCCACTATATGTCAATGTTCATGAATAAACCTAGATAATTCTATTGTTATTTAAACATTGCAGCCTTTAATGATTGTCCCCTTTAATTTCTTCCCACAGTTCCGGTTCACTCCAGTCAAGACTCCAAGTGGACTTCCTCAGTTTCGCACAACTCACAGTCTCTCAGCAAACAGACCCACCCACACAACGTGCCACCCCCGTCACTGCACGGACCCTTCTCTGGCATTCTAGGTGGGCCCGGCCATGATTATCACCCTGTCAGCGCCTTGGACAAAAATCCGCCTTTGTCCAGCGGTCTGCTATTTTAATTGGTTCAGGCTCATCACGTGAACAGCTGTAACGTCATCATGTAAAACATTGTCACGTGAACATCCACACCTTCTTCAAACTACCGCTGACTGTACAGAACAACTTCTGGCTAGAGGAATGTTTAGGGTGTTCAGCGCCGGGGGACGTAGTTTGGGCGTACACCCATGGCTCCTGCTTGACAAGGCGGGATACAGAAACAGTTATGTACAAACATCAAAATGGCGCCACAAGATGCTGCCCCCACCCGCCCCAGGACAGATGTCCCCACACTAGATACCCAACTGCCTCTGGCTTAGTGCAAAATACATTTTTTTTCATATTCAGTTTCGGATACTGTGCCAGAACGAATTATCATGATAAGTTGATCCATGCATCGAGTGCTCTAAGAATCACGTGATTTGTCTCAATCTATACATTGTATTTAATTTTTGTATATAAAAGAATGTAAGGATGACAAGTATTTTACACACATAAATTGTTCACTTTAGTCAAAGAATGTCACCAAAGACTGAAAGATTTATCGAATTTAATTATGTTTATATTTGTATGACTGTAAAAAAAGGTTTCATTAGTTTGTGTACCTGAGTCACTGTGTCATTAAAAAATGGTACGCAGCTGTATCCAGGCAATAGATTCACCGCAGTACTCAATAGATTCACCGCAGTACTCAATAGATTCACCACAGTACTCAATAGATTCACCGCAGTACTCAATAGATTCACCGCAGTACTCAATAGATTCACCGCAGTACTCAATAGATTCACCACAGTACTCAATAGATTCACCACAGTACTCAATAGATTCACCGCAGTACTCAATAGATTCACCGCAGTACTCAATAGATTCACCGCAGTACTCAATAGATTCACCACAGTACTCAATAGATTCACCACAGTACTCAATAGATTCACCGCAGTACTCAATAGATTCACCGCAGTACTCAGACACAATTAAAAATAAAACCTCAGCATTTTTTACCAATTATTGAAAAAATATTACTATGTGGTCATTTATTATAATTGTTTTTTTTTTGTGTAGACATAAAATACATTACAATTCAACACTTTCATCCAATTGTTTCTGGCAGGTCATTATGATACAAAAAAATGAAGAGCTTGCCAGATTTTAAAATATTTCAGGTGTAGTGCAAGGTTTTCTTTCACATAACACAAGAACACATAACTAGGAGCGACCGATAATCGGATCGGTATCGGACTATCGGTAAAAAGGCATATCGGTCGCTCCCTACACATAACACATCATATTAAAACCGTGTGAATGTTTCTAATAGTCTTTATGTTGTTTTCTTTGTACACTAATCAAAATTATTTCATCGTTGTTGTTTTCTTGCTGATTTTTTGAATACAAATGGCGCAGACGACAGTGGAGACGGAAAGGCATGTAAAAAAAAAATTTGGTTTACAAATTCCTGTCATTTGTTCTTAGCAAAGATCACATTTCTGCGGAGATTGTTGATATCTTATGTTCATATAAAAAAAAAACTTCATGAAAGTTTGTGTAAAAGAATTAAATACAATTGATATATATTAAACGAACAGTTCATTAAAACAATCGTATTTGACACTTGCCCAGGTATTACAAGAATCTTACAGAGTTTTACGATTCATTTATTGTTTAGCCATTTATGTTTACATAAGCATCTCATATGTTGCCTATATTTTCAAATTGTGAGTACTATAGCCATTAACAAATACTGCATACTGGGAAACTAATGTACATGGGCGTACCTAGGATGGTGGGAGGGGGGCACAAATTCAAAAGTCCCCCGGGCCCCAGTTTGAGAGGGGCCCCCAAAATTATTTTTTACATTAAGCACATTATCATGTCATAATGTCGAATATAAAAATGAAGGGGCCCACAAAGAGGCCAAGACGCCCCGGGCCCTTAAATCCCTAGGTTCGGCACTGATCACGCGAACACGGCACGTGTTAAAACTATTTCCATAATGAAGTCAAATATCACTGTGCCCATTAAACTGCTAATAAACCTCGTTTTAGTTTTAGATATCCCCCCTCCCCCCCCCCCGTTACTTTATTAGACGGAAAAACAAACATTTCCGCCATAGAACGTAGGCCCAGGTCCGTAGCCAGGTCAAAGTAAGCAGGGAGGCACAATACCCAGCAAGGGGGCACCTTTACTTTTTCTTTATTTTTCCTCTTTTTCTTCTTTTTTAAGCGGGGGGGGGGGCAAGGCCCCCTTAGTGCGCCCCCCCGGCTCCGGGGCTGAGTAGGCCTATCAGCGAACTACTTTACAACACTGGTAAATGTGTTACATATCACAATGCTCATCGTTCTTATAAAATGAACCTAAGTGTAATGAGGGATATAGTGTGGGACAGTGTGAAATACTCTCTGACCAATCATCTTCAAAGAATACAAAGAAACATACGAATAGCGGTCTAAGTTCAACTAACGACATGCAGCAGTGGGGAATAGTTTCTTGTGGGTCAAGGTCAAAGGATGTCTGTGCGTGGATGGGCTGAGAAAGATGACAACAATAATAATTATATAATTTATATAAATTGAAGCAGTATTATTGTATACAGATAAATGTTTTTACTTTACTAATATGATCTGTCTCTATCGACTTTACGATACATCCACAATAAAATCAAATTATTATTTCACATTTCTTGTGTTGATGTTTTGAATTACATTTTTAAATATGGCTGGCTACACTAGGGCCATGACATTGGCTACACTAGGGCCATGGCATTGGCTTCACTAGGGCCATAACATTGGCTACACTAGGGCCATGACATTGGCTACACTAGGGCCATGACATTGGCTACACTAGGGCCATGGCATTGGCTACACTAGGGCCATGACATTGGCTACACTAGGGCCATGACATTGGCTACACTAGGGCCATGACATTGATGAATCAAACTGAACTCCACGCAAAGAATCATCATCACAGAAAGATGCCTAAAAGCAGTTCGTATAGTCTGAATTCATTTTTAAAAAACCCAATCATTTGACTAAAACCTATGAATGCCCCCAAAGTTTGTTTACATGTAAGCCTCCAAAAGTCATTACCTCAATACTATAAATAATATAAGGTAACTTTACAGATCTAGTTTTAATTATTAAATACACCAACCAAACGATGACAGTAAATGCAATTTTAATTTCGATGACAGTATAAATAGATTTCGCTTGAAGGTAAATAGATGAATGTTTACTTGTTTAAATATACTTCAACAAACTGCTTTAGTCTAAAGTCAACAACAGTTGATCTATGAATATGATTAATTCAAGTCAACAACAGTTGATCTATGAATATGATTGATTCAAGTCAACAACAGTTGACTTATGAATATGATTAATTCAAGTCAACAACAGTTGATCTGTGAATATTATTAATTCAAGTCAAAACAGTTGATCTGTGAATAAGATCCAAGCGCAAATTTGAACAAACGTATGTATGCACACCCGTTTTTAGACAAAAGCTAACAAGCCGACCAGTCTGGGGCCCCAAATGTATAATGAGCCCCGTGTTAGTAACAAACGTGTCAATCTGATAAGAAAAACTTGAAATTATCAAATTAATAAGAATTAGTGTAGATAAAATAATGATAAAACATTCGTCCGAACATAATGATTATCAAGTATCCATGTGAAGACATTGGGTCACTGACAAGTACTCTAGTCTTAGCCTGACCCCCTCTCCCCTCCCCCCACTTGGTAAAGTATCTTACTAAAGCACCAACAAGCTGAAGAATTGCTTTGTATGGACTCAATGCATTGAGAAAAGTGTGTAAGACTGTACGTTGTATATGTGCAAATGTTTGCATGATTAGTTGTATGTGTATGTTTGTGTGTATGTTTGTATGTATGTGTATGCTTCCATGTGTGTATCTGTACAGTTGAAACAATGAGACCAAAATATGTCTAGGGATTTAAATAAGACCGACGTATGTAGGCCTATTATTGGTTCGATAAGACTCAGTTATGTACAATTGATGTGTGTGAAGTCCCTGTAAGGATGAGATGAAATATCTTAGATCCTGTAAACATCTAATGGGACGGTTTTTATGGTGCCCTTCTTTCATCCCCACCTTAGTCGATAGTGCAATGACCATGGAGGCACCACGGGAGATATTTCGAGAACTTGAGCCAAGACCTGAAAAATGTCCTTGGTCCTCACCGGAGATCGAACCAGGTACCTTCAGGTCGACAGTCAAGCGTTTTACCACACGACCATCCGTTCCCTATGTACTATTGATATAACAAGACAGTACAATATCAGTACAGCTCAAAAATTTCAGGTGACATAACAAGGCAGTACAATATCAGTACAGCTCAAAATTTTCAGTTGACATAACAAGACAGTACAATATCAGTACAGCTCAAAATTGTCAGTTGACATAACAAGGCAGTACAATATCAGTACAGCTAAAAAATTTTAGTTGACATATGAAGGCAGTACAATATCAGTACAGCTCAAAATTTTCAGTTGACATAACAAGACAGTACAATATCAGTACAGCTCAAAATTTTCAGTTGACATAACAAGGCAGTACAATATCAGTACAGCTAAAAAATTTTAGTTGACATATGAAGGCAGTACAATATCAATACAGCTCAAAATTTTCAGTTGACATAACAAGGCAGTACAATATCAGTACAGCTCAAACTTTTCTGTTGGCATAACAAGGTAATACAATATTAGTACAGCTCAAAATTTTCAGTTGACATAACAATGCAGTACAATATCAGTACAGCTCAAAATTTTAGTTGACATAACAAGGCAGTACAATATCAGTACAGCTCAAAATTTTCAGGTGACATAACAAGGCAGTACAATATCAGTACAGCTCAAAATTTTCAGTTGACATAACAAGACAGTACAATATCAGTACAGCTCAAAATTTTAGTTGACATAACAAGGCAGTACAAAAATCAGTACAGCTAAAAAATTTTAGTTGACATATGAAGGCAGTACAATATCAGTACAGCTCAAAATTTTCAGTTGACATAACAAGACAGTACAATATCAGTACGGCTCAAAATTTTCAGTTGACATAACAAGGCAGTACAATATCAGTACAGCTAAAAAAATTTAGTTGACATATGAAGGCAGTACAATATCAATACAGCTCAAAAATTTCAGTTGACATAACAAGGCAGTACAATATCAGTACAGCTCAAACTTTTCTGTTGGCATAACAAGGTAATACAATATTAGTACAGCTCAAAATTTTCAGTTGACATAACAATGCAGTACAATATCAGTACAGCTCAACATTTTCAGTTGACATAACAAGACAGTACAATATCAGTACGGCTCAAAATTTTAAGTTGACATAACAAGGCAGTACAATATCAGTACAGCTCAAAATTTTCAGTAGACATAAGAAGGCAGTACAATATCAGTACAGCTCAACATTTTCAGTTGACATAACAAGGCAGTACAATATCAGTACAGCTTAAAATTTACAGTTGACATAACAAGGCAGTACAATATCAGTACAGCTCAAAATTTTCAGTTGACATAACAAGGCAGTACAATATCAGTACAGCTAAAAATTTTTAGTTGATATATGAAGGCAGTACAATATCAATACAGCTCAAAATTTTCAGTTGACATAACAAGGCAGTACAATATCAGTACAGCTCAAACCTTTCTGTTGGCATAACAAGGTAATACAATATTAGTACAGCTCAAAATTTTCAGTTGACATAAGAAGGCAGTACAATATCAGTACAGCTCAAAATTTTCAGTTGACATAACAAGACAGTACAATATCAGTACAGCTCAAAATTTCCAGTTGACATAACAAGGCAGTACAATATCAGTACAACTAAAAATTTTTAGTTGATATATGAAGGCAGTACAATATCAGTACAGCTCAACATTTTCAGTTGACATAAGAAGGCAGTACAATATCAGTACAGCTCAAAATTTTCAGTTGGCATAACAAGGCAGTACAATATCAGTACAGCTCAAAATTTTCAGTTGACATAACAAGGTAGTACAATATCAGTACAGCTCAACATTTTCAGTTGACATAACAAGGCAGTACAATATCAGTACAGCTAAAAATTTTCAGTTGACATAACAAGGCAGTACAATATCAGTACAGCTCAAAATTTTCAGTTGACATAACAAGACAGTACAATATCAGTACAGCTCAAAATTTCCAGTTGACATAACAAGGCAGTACAATATCAGTACAGCTAAAAAATTTTAGTTGACATATGAAGGCAGTACAATATCAGTACAGCTCAAAATTTTCAGTTGACATAACAAGGCAGTACAATATCAGTACAGCTCAAACTTTTCTGTTGGCATAACAAGGTAATACAATATTAGTACAGCTCAAAATTTTCAGTTGACATAACAATGCAGTACAATATCAGTACAGCTCAACATTTTCAGTTGACATAAGAAGGAAGTACAATATCAGTACAGCTCAAAATTTTCAGTTGACATAACAAGGCAGTACAATATCAGTACAGCTAAAA
The DNA here is from genome assembly GCA_021962125.1 of Bulinus truncatus. NCBI lineage: Eukaryota > Metazoa > Mollusca > Gastropoda > Planorbidae > Bulinus > Bulinus truncatus. The sequence goes on from JAGDYQ010000008.1 coordinate 5,941,563, forward strand.
AATTTCAGTTGGCATAACAAGACAGTACAATATCTGTAAAGCTAAACATTTTCAGTTGACATAACAAGGCAGTACAATATCAGTACGGCTCAAAATTTTCAGTAGACATAAGAAGGCAGTACAATATCAGTACAGCTCAAAATTTTCAGTTGACATAACAAGGCAGTACAATATCAATACAGCTCAACATTTTCAGTTGACATAACAAGGCAGTACAATATCAGTACAGCTTAAAATTTTCACTTGACATAAGACGGCAGTACAATATCAGTACAGCTCAAAATTTTCAGTTGACATAACAAGGCAGTACAATATCAGTACAGCTTAAAATTTACAGTTGACATAAGAAGGCAGTACAATATCAGTACATCTCAAAATTTTCAGTTGACATAACAAGGCAGTACAATATCAGTACAGCTCAAAATTTTCAGTTGACATAACAAGGCAGTACAATATCAGTACAGCTCAACATTTTCAGTTGACATAACAAGGCAGTACAATATCAGTACAGCTCAAAATTTTCAGTTGACATAAGAAGGCAGTACAATATCAGTACAGCTCAAAATTTTTAGTTGACATAACAAGGCAGTACAATATCAGTACAGCTCAACATTTTCAGTTGACATAACAAGGCAGTACAATATCAGTACAGCTCAAAATTTTAGTTGACATAACAAGGCAGTACAATATCAGTACAGCTAAAAATTTTCAGTTTACATAAGAAGGCAGTACAATATCAGTACAGCTCAACATTTTCAGTTGACATAACAAGGCAGTACAATATCAGTACAGCTCAAAATTTTCAGTTGACATAAGAAGGCAGTACAATATCAGTACAGCTCAAAATTTTCAGTTGACATAACAAGGCAGTACAATATCAGTACAGCTCAAAATTTTAGTTGACATAACAAGGCAGTACAATATCAGTACAGCTCAACATTTTCAGTTGACATAACAAGGCAGTACAATATCAGTACAGCTCAACATTTTCAGTTGACATAAGAAGGCAGTACAATATCAGTACAGCTCAAAATTTTCAGTTGACATAACAAAGCAGTACAATATCAGTACAGCTCAACATTTTCAGTTGACATAACAAGGCAGTACAATATCAGTACAGCTCAACATTTTCAGTTGACATAACAAGGCAGTACAATATCAGTACAGCTCAACATTTTCATTTGACATAACAAGACCAGTTTTGACCTGGCTCACCCACTCCATGCACTCCATCTCCCTGACCTCACATTGGAGGCATTACCCCCCTCCTCTCCACCGCCTACCCTCCCCACTCCCCCACCCCCGACCCAAAACTTTTATCGCCCATCCACTCACTCTGCTCTGTGTCCTTAATTCTTCAGACCGCCTTTTCGTAACTGAATTAGCATCGATTGAGTTCCAGTGCATCGGGTCTGATGTCTGACTGTGCCGTTATTCCAAGTGGCTGGACAAGATCACAACAGGATGGACGTTGGGGATAGGGGGTGGGGGGGGGGGGGGCTGATGGTATGCAGCTGTGCTGTTGTTATATAATTGGACGAACCGAGATCTGTTGTCATGGAAACTGGTCTTACGTTAAGAGACATTGTTCATGTTGATACAGATTACATCCAATAATACAAAATCAATAACAACAGCAAAAACAACCCACAATCTAGATCTATTCATCCATTCATCTACACACTAATCTATCTATCTATCTATCTATCTATCTATCTATCTATCTATCTATCTATCTATCTATCTATCTATCTATCTATCTATCTATCTATCTATCTATCTATCTATCTATCTATCTATCTATCTATCTATCTATCTATCTATCTATCTAATCTAATCTAATCTAATCTATTTATCTAAATATATATATATATATATATATATATATATATATATATATGTCTGTCTGTCTGTTTGTCAATTTATATAATTGCTATGTTAACCGCTAATTCACTTCGTACTGACAGAGACAATACAATCAATATATTCTATCAATAAATATACTTTGATAATAAAGAATTTTGGTGAGTTTCTCCTCATGACGTACTGGACAAGCCATGACCCAAATTTGAAGTTCAATGAACAACTACAAACATGTGGATAATCTTGGCGAACACATAGTACATTGACTTAATTATTGATTTCAATTTTAATTTTTTTGATCATGTTTTATATTACTATTAATTTTAATAGTTAGTTATGTCAAAGAACTCTGTGTATGTAGGTCCCTATACTATCAGGGCCGGCCTTACGAGATGCGGGGCTCAATTTAACGGATGCTTGCGAGACCCCTGTTCTAATTTTTTTTTACTATAACAACTATAACTATTTATTAGCTAAATGTAAATTGCAGGGCCCTTGCCTGGCGCGGGGCCCAATTTGAAGCAATCGTTCAAATTGTCCTAAAGCCAGCCGTGTATACTATTGCATATGTGTACATTGTGTATACTGCGAACACAAACGCATTTGTTATCAAACTGAAATATTGTTTATACTCTCGTTATCTGCGATAGAAATAAATAAATAAAAAAAAGTTTGGAGATTCACTGGGACCCAATGAGTGTCATGATCCCCAAAGCAATGTACCATCTGCTTACCATCTGCTTGCAATCTGCTTACCATCTGCTTACCATCTGCTTACCGTCTGCTTACCATCTACTTACCATCTGCTTACCATCTGCTTACCATCTGCTTACCATCTGATTACCATCTGATTACCATCTGCTTACCATCTGCTTACCATCTGATTACCATCTGATTACCATCTGATAAACATCTGATTACCATCTGATTACCATCTGATTACCATCTGATTACCATCTGCTTTCCCCAAGTTTGACTATCTAAATAAGTGTGATTTTTTCGATCTTAATAATTTGTTTTACTTTTACTAAAGTATTTTTGTTTATTTGTTGTAAATGGTTGAACGATTTGTAGCTACTTGATAGCGAAGTCCATACTGAACTCTGACACAGGGTTACAGCCCCGTAGCGTGAAAATTCTACAGGAGGGGCCAGGCATTCTACAGCAGGGGCCGGACAATAGCAGGGGGCCAGGTAATACATTTTACTAAGTAGAGCAAATAAGCAGGGAGGGCAGACAAAACGCAGGGGGGGCCCGGCCCAATGGCCCCCGCCCCGCACGCTACGGGCCTGCAGGGTTCTATCCCTAGTACAGCCAAATATATCCGCCGCTGACTTGGGGAGAAGATGGGCCACAGAAAGGACGTATGAAAACACAACAGATGTCTCGATGTGTCAGTTTGTTACCCCAAACGACCTAATCGGTTAAGGGTAAACAAAATATTTGAATGAGAAAAAAAATACATGTATTGTTTAAAGATAAAATCTGCATTATTTTATTATTAAAAATCCTACTAATGCGATTAAGCCTCCAAAGATGATGTGCTAAGCTCAGTAACTCTGTGAAAATAATTTATCAAACGTCTATATAGTTATTTCCCTTACAAAGAATTCCCGAACAGCGCAAAGTGGCAAAATTAGTTTCGACTTAGGATTCTATGAGTACAGGAGAGAGTCGATCGATTATAAAACAAAATAAAATCACAAATTCAAACTGTAGATTATTTGGATTGAAATTTTTTTTGAAATCAATTTTATTCATTTTTATTTAGTAAAATAAATACTTGCGGTATGATACGGCTATCTCTGGAATATATAAATATCCAGTTTTATTTTTACTGGCTGGCATCTCAAAACCATCAGACAGTGAATGGGAAACCCACAGGGAATTCATATTAATAATATTCGGGTATTTTGTATTTCACTCAGGATGACAAAGGAGAAATTTGATTCCAAAGATAAGGTAACAAAAAATAAACAATTGATATATATGTATATATTTTTATACATGCTAAATATGTATCGACAGGTTTTTGCATATAATTTTTCAAAGTATATTCAGATGGCTGTATACACACATATATAGGCATGCACATGTTATTTATAAAGAAACAAAGGTGTTTATTTAAATACATTTCATTTTAATATTTAATGAAGCCCAAACTAATTATTTTTTCAACGCTTGATTTAAAAAAAAACAACAAAACAAAACAACAAAACAACACAAAACTTCTGTTCTATCTTCAGACTCGGCTGGGATGTCTTTGGGAACCTCAATCAATTTCTTTTGTTTCTCTTTTCCCACACTCTGAAAAATTTCTTGATAAACACGACCTGAGATAGCATGATGCACGGAGCTGAGGTCGTTAATATAGGTTTGGCTGTTACATTGGAAGCCAATCAATCTATAAATATTTCTACATATTTTCTAATAACTTTAACTTTTAATCAAACGAAAATTTTCGTTTTCATAAAACACCCCTCCTCCCCCCTTTCAATACAAATTCAAATTAAATATGGTCACTACTAATATTCCCTTTTATCTCCTTCCTAGGCCCGTAGCCAGGTCAAAGTAAGCAGGGAGGCACCAATACCCAGCAAGGGGGCACCTTTACTTTTTCTTTCTTTTTTCCTCTTTTTCTTCTTTTTTAAGGGGGGGGGTCACTCCACGCCTAGTGGGGGGGGGGGTGAGGGCGTTACGGCCCCCCAATGCCCCACCCCGCCTTGGCCATACAAATACACACAAACACAGTGCACACAGACAGACAGACAACATACACACACATACACACAAAGACTAACACAGGTAGATAGACACAACACACACAGACTGACACACAGAAAGAAAGACACAACAGGGACTGACAAACACAACACACACACACAAGCAAAAAGATACAACACACATACAGACTGACAGACAGAACAATATATATATATATATGTATATATATATATGTATATATTATATATATATATTTACACACTGTATAATATATATATTTACACACTGTATAATATATATGTATGTACATACTGTATAATATATATGTACACACTGTATAATATATATTTTGAGGTTATTGAAAGTTACCCTCTAGTTTTTTCATGTACTTTAAAGTGACACCACATATAGTTTACTGACCGTACATAACCGAGCCTACTTGTACTGCTTGTAAAAAAAAATAAATAAAAAGGTCCCTGTGTTGCCACTACTTTACCTCGGACAAACAAATGGACTGGCCAGCAAGTTTTATCAATTCCAACGTTAGGTGACAAACAGATGAAATGATTATTTTTAGTTTTTTTTTCTATTTAAGACAGAATGGGAAAACATATGTTTGTTGATCTAAACTGGCAGGAAGCATTTCGCTCCCCCCCCCTAAACTTCCCATAAATCTAGTGACAAGAACATTCTAATTGTAATTAGTAAACGAGCTTAATTTCTTTTTGGTTTGCAGAGGGTTTGGTGAAATGAATGTAACGAAAAGTGAATGCTACACATGTCAGAAGATGGCCACTATTACTGAAATGCTACAACCAAGAAGAAACAGACAAAAAAAGACAGTAAAAAAGCATTCATGTAATGGCACAAATTGTTTTGCAAAGGTGAGGTAATATAATTGAGCCATTGCATAGAGCCTTGGGTATTTTAATTGAGCCATTGTACAGAGCCTTGGGTATTATAATTGAGCCATTTTACAGAGCCTTGTTTTAATTGAGTCATTGCACAGAGCCTTGGGTATTATAATTAAACCATTACATATAGCCTTATGTATTATATAATTAAGCTGTTGCATTAAGCCTTAGGTATTATAATTTTAGCGTACTTTAAAAATCATGATAATGAAAGTTACTTTAGTATTATCTGTTGTTATAAAAGACCCCTAATGTATGGTATATATTATCTTTATTTTCAGCAAAATCCCATAATATCATCAATAAAAGGTAATATAATAATAATAGAATGAACATTTTATAATTATAACTATCAAATACTTTAATTGTGTACTGAGAAATAAAATCATTAAGATAAATTAGTTAGGGTTTGAGCATTTCTTGAACTTTAATTACATCGATCAGGGTAGGGGAGCTTACCGTTCCTTTCTCTCGTCCCTGGTTGACCTCAGATAAATAGGGTCACCAAAAATATTGTTGACACTTTTTCAATAAATAAACCAGATATCAATAAATAAAAAAGTGACTGAAAAAAAAAGGAACTATAACTATGAATAAAACTATAAACAGCAGAAATGGTGCTCTGCATATTAGACAAGTATTCAAAGGATTCCTTTTTAAAATGATGCAGAACTATAACAGGTTACTTCTAGCAAGGCTTATGCTATTCTAGGACCCCTGACTATACATCTACTGGAGCCCCTCTGCTCGTACAATGTACCTTACAAGACCTCTGGGGCCCTTGACAAGTGAACTCCCCCCATGCATGGGCCCTGCTTTAAGTATACACATTTTCTAGAGCTTGACCAGGGCTGCCTAAATAGATATTTTTCAGAATAATTCTACATGAAAATAGTTGGCTTTCCCTGGGCTTTTCATATTGCAACTAACAAGAACAATAAAAAAAAAATGTTTGATAAATCATTTGAAATATTCACAGGTAATATGAAGGCCCCTACATGTGTTCACCCAAAGTCTGGCGTAAAGATATTAACTTACAGTACAATGCATAAAAAAACCAAGTAGAGAAAAAAAAAATCACTGATTTTGTTTTATTGTGAGAAAAAGAATTTAAAGTTTACATTCCATAATCAAGAATTAAATTGTCTTTCTTTTAAACACTTCATATAAAAATTACTAACTGTCGAGGAGTTAAGGTTGATTTAAATATCCAATAATTGATTTAGTTTGTGCATGTGTGTTAATCACACTTTTTAAGTAACTCTAGAGAGTATAAATTTTTATATTGTTATGTGACGTAGTTTTTTCTAGTTTGACGTCATTTAAGATTTTGCTTAGAAACAAGCCTTGGTGATAACGGCAGTTGCTTTCTAGATGATGAACCTATAGGACGTATTTTTATTTAACTCTAGAAGAAGTTAATATATTTGCTTTCATATAGCAACTCATATATATTGTTTGATCTTTTGAAGATGTGCCTTTATGATTTAACATGTTTGCTACTTTAACGTCTTTGTCAATAAATGAAGAATCAGCAACATTGTGTTGAATATTAATTGGAGAATTGTTTGTCTGAGAATAAGTGACACGCTACCACAGTAACGCCTCCAAGTTCAATCTGACTGCAACTGCAGTTAGACCCCAACTTCAATAATATCATATCATTACACACCAACAAACCTTCACATTAACTATTTCACACATTTTTTTCCACCTTTTTATTTCTTGTCTTGCAATAATCTTTTTTCTCTTAAAAGTTACTTTTTCTATTTTTTGTAAACCTTTCACTTGTTTTTTTATATTATTTATTGTGACCTGTTCATAAATACATGTATATGCTGTTTTTGAAATGTTTCTAATTAGGTGTCTTATTGAACCTTAATAGTTGAAATACAATTAGGCAATACAATTACTTTCAGCCCTCATGCAGAAAAATAAATATAAGTCACATAAACCATGACACTGACTACTGTAACATTATCACTAAAAGCCCAGTCTATGATTCATTGTAATTTCCTTGTAAAAAACCATAAACCTAAAATAACCATGTCAAAAAAAAAAGTTAATTCAGAGAAATTAATCAGATGAATTAGATCATACCTATATATTATTTATGAATCCTGTGTTTATGGGAATTTGAAAGTCTTTGAATAATTAATTATTAACATCTTTGTATTTACAAATAAATCAATCAAAAAATGTAAATTGTCACATTTGATTCTGATGTCCCTTTCACTTTTGTTCCAAAAAAAAAAATTAAATGTTTTTCTCTTTCACTTATTTTATGTAATAAATTTTTCATGTTAACAAAATGTTGATTTTTTTTACCTACTTACTTTGCATATTACTAAATTTTTTGTTCATTTTTTTAAAATGAAAAGTCATGTTATTAAGATTTTTTTGAATTGCATTATTTAAAAACACACAGACAAAAATAAACAGAGCATTGCACATTGCAACTTGAAAACATCAAGTATTAGTGCCAGGCCCAATCACAACAAGATAAACAGCTTCAATCAAAAAGTAAAAATAAAATTTGAAAGTGCACTGTAATATATTTCCTTTTTAATAAACTCCAGTTATAATTAAATTAGTACATTTAAGAAAAAAATTAAGATCTTAAAAAACATAGATTAAACCTAAACAAAAATATTCGAAAGACAAAATAATGATGTAAAATGTTTATAGGGTTACAATCCTTTCAGTGATTATTATAGAAAAGTAAACATTTCCTATGTTGGTAATGAATGGTCTTGAAAAAAAAATTATACCAGATGCTGTTTTTCACAAAATTAATACATGTAGTCCACAAAGAAAAAAAACAGAGATAAATAAAAAAGATGTACATGATTTTCACTGCTCCATTGCGTCATTCAAACAACATTAAAAAAAACATCAGCAGTGATTCAAAATCAGAGAATCAGGAAAAAAAAAATAATACAGACAAAGGGGGATAATTGCTACACCAATTACCAGACTTCACGTTTCTTTTCTAACATCAAACATTTTAGTAAAATTGAAAAACACCATGTCTGAATCATGAGATGCATAATTCAAATACTTCAAAGACATAGGTTAAATTGGCCCCAAAACACATTCGGATCATAAATATACATACAAAACATTCTGAGTTGTGATGGAAATCTTCTCAGTATAGACTTGTTTTCTTCATAATTCTAAGGAATTCTTCTTGGTTGATTTCACCATCCCCATCCCTGTCAGCTTCATCTATCATTTCCTGTACAAGGGCAATAAGAATAATAAAATTAAAACAGATCTTTAAAAATATAATTAATTTTCAAACACTGTACTAGATGCACTGAGCTATAATATAACTGGAGTGCTCATTGGGCTGAAATACCAGATGATATTTATCTGCCACTGCACCCTAAAGATACCCCCCCCCCCTGGCTTGGAAATTATTATGGTATTTAGACATTGTGAATTCCGAATATGTTTCGCTGCAATGACAGTTTTTACAAAGGTAAACAAACCAAAATAGTTGCTTAGAAACATCGATTTGAATAGAAATTGTTTACCTCAATATATAAGAATATCACTGAAGCAGAAAAGATAAAGAATTCACGAGGTCCTAAGATATCTAAATTGCGGTCCAGTGGGGACTATCCATAACTTTACATTATGGCAGACAAACCAAAAAAGCTGCATGGAAATTTTCAATTTGTCAAAATAAATATATATTCATAAATAAACAACACTTTAGCTATACATTTTAAGAGGAAAACTTAAACAAGTAATGAAAGGTAATGTGTGAAGAAATTATGCTCAGAAAACAGATTGTGTATGTATCTATGTTGAAAAGGTAATAATATATCCTACAAATTTAATCAATAAAAACAGGAAGATAAATATTGAAAAAAAGGATATGCAACTGAAAATGACACTTAAATTGGTAAGCCCTGTTATGAACTACTAATTAACATACAAAATAATTAATGCACACTCCAGTTATATTATAGCTCAGTGACTAGATGCAATGTATAACTTTATTACAAATCCCTATTACTTTTATAAAATACTTTTGGTTATCAAAAATTTAGCCATCACTTATCTACAAAAAAAACCCTATAGGATAGCAGTGGGCTAGAGCAGATGGTACAAGAATTGAGCCCTGATTAGTGCTGGGAATTTTTTGGGTTGCATTAATGTCCCAGTTTAAAAATGGGTACCTGAAATTAGATGGGGAAAGTAAAGCCACAAGAAGTCTACTTCAAATGACCCCAATGGTCTATACAGGCTCAATTAGATATTCATTAATTTTCAACCTGTCTGCAAAACCCAGTGACTTGTATATTTAAATACATGTTTATATAAATACATATAAATATATTATACAAGTTTGCATGTTAAACTATTTGTGGAAAAGACTGCTTTAAGTAAACTCAAACTTTGAATTCACTGCAGTACTCATTATTTTGAAGAACTATAAAAAAAAAAAAAAAAAAAAAAAAACTATATCCACACAAAAATTCAAATGTTTTTATTCCAAATCTTGCTTTTTTAACAAAAATTACAAGCTACTGATAGTGAGCTCTCATTAATAAAAAAAAACCCAAATTAAGAAACATAACTTTTTAAAATGAGTACACACTGTAAGAAAAGCAAGCTCAAAAAAAAAAATTGTGTCAGAATCCAGTCCTTTGACATCAATGAACAAATTCATAGGCTAATAAAAACATTGCTGAAAATGCCACCACTACAACAAACAAAATTGTTTACCATGACATAATCCATAAAATATTTTTGCTTGTTTAAAAAAAAAAGAAATATAACAGAGCATTTTCACCTGCAATTCTTCATCTGTCATATTCTCACCAAGTTCTTTCGCTACCCGTTTTAAATTGCGAAATGAAATTTTCCCTGTCTCATCATCATCAAATAAACGGAATGCTTTAAGAATTTCTTCTCTAGAATCTTTCTCACTCATTTTGTGTGTCATAAGTGTGAGAAAATCATTGAAATCAATGGTACCTGAAATTTACAAAAATAACTGAATTTTTAATAAACGGTATACAAATATTAAATTTAAAAAAAAAAAAATTAATACATCCAAAAAGTTATAATTTACAAACCAGTTGATTATAATATAAAACATGAAGTAAACAGAGAAATAGTTCACAAACCAGTAGATTCTTTATCGATTTCTGCAATTAGTTTTTTAATTTCTTCTTTCTTTGGCTCAAACCCAAGAGCTCTCATTGCAACCTAAATAAAAGTAATCAAGAACTGACAATAATGTTTTTAAAATTATACAGTTTATTAATGGATATGTTCCATGTAATTTATGTTATTTAAAAGCACCTTAAGTTCTTTAGCATCAATAGTTCCTGAGCCATCTGCATCAAATAAATCAAAAGCCTCTCGTATCTCTTGTTTCTGTTCTTCAGTTAGCTCTGGTTTTGGACCTGTCTTCTTGCGACCTCCACCAGCCAACGTTGTTTTCTTGAAGTTAGACTAAAGATAGAAAAAAATCACAAGATCAGTTTTAAAATAAAATGACATTAAGAAATGTAACGAGCATTACAAAACAAATGAATGTTGCAATGATGAACAGTTGGCATTAATAGTATTTGATTTATTAATTCAAAATAAGTTTAAAAATTATTGATCTGTTGGGATACCAAACAGAACCTCTGCTTGAGATTTCAATACTCTCACAGACACTGTTCAAGAACAAATTGTATATTAAAGAAAAATATTAAATTAGTGTACATAGATGGCCTGGTAAGCAAGTGGGCAACACCTCATCCCTGCTGTTGCTATATTTACGTTCATTCTTATACATGTAATTGTAAACAAATAAAATTACTTTTGATTTTTCAGAGAAGTATTAAAGTATCCAACCTCAACGAGGCAGGAACGCATGTTATGATTTTTTCTTTAACTTAACGAAGTGGCTCCGGCACCAGCCAAAACCATTATATTAGGGTATAAGGAACATGGCATATATACATTTTTTTTTCAGGATTAGGGTTAGAGTTAGGGATAGGGTTAGAGTTAGGGTGTGGAGCAATATCTATGGCTGGTACCCGAAGTAAAAAAAATACGGGTTTGGTCGGACCGAACTGTAGCCACTGCGTTAACTTAATTTGTACTAAGTAGGCCTAACTAACTAACCATGTCGACCAAGACAAAGTCTAACTTCTAAGACTTAAAGTTGAAAACTAGGGTTAGGGTTACATATGAAATTCGCCAGCTAATCATTTCAATAAATGTGATTATTTATACGCTTAAGAACGAAATGGCTAGTTTATTATCTTACTTAGATGATATTCTCGTAAAGTCAAACTTAAATACGTCGTCAGAGACGCTTCGACATTTTTTCCAGTTGGTAATTTGCTTGTATAATTTATAACAATAACTTAATATCTTATAATTGATAAATGTGGAAAAAGAATTAATTACATAGAATAAATAGCAACAATTTGAATGAAATGTTTGAATGCGAAATACTTACCATGACAGAAAAAATAGACAATCAAACACTATTAAACTTGCACACACTTGTTTGTTGATCTTCGAAACAGTGTATGGTTTAGTTAGCCTCGATTTAGAATAAGGTCAGAATAAAAAACGTGAAGTTTAAAAGTATTGAAACGAAAATGTATCTAGAACGTTAAGAATCACATTTAGAATTTTCGTTAGCGTTCGAAAATGATCGACAAAAATAGGCAATCTCGTATTATATTGAATATTAGTTTAGCTCAAATAATATATTTGCTTTTTTTGATAATGACTGTAGGATTGTGGCTAGGATGACGTTCTGTGAAAGTTTGCGGGAGGAGAAGGGGAGATAGTCACTACTCATCTCATGAGTAAATGTATGCAGATCAACTACAACATTACTTACACAGGTTGTCTTGCAGTACGCAGCCAAAGGCCCTGAAAAATCCGTAATCTTTTATACAATTATTTTATTTCAGAAAACTGCAAGATATTCAAATAATATTTTTGCATCTTATGGAAACAGACATATGTGAAAAAGTTTTTTTTTCCTTTCTATTACTCGAAATGTTCACAAAAATTGTTATATTTTATACTGCTAAAATCTGACTAAAATGCGTCCTTTTCAGTGGAATCTATAAACTATGACACTGTTACTGTAAAATTATTTTTTAGTTCATTAGACCGGTTAGAGAGGGAGAGTATGGTGCTGGTGATTAGAGCACCACAGGGGGCTTAATCCGGCACTGCTTGCAATACAGTGCAATACACACTCCTATTAATACCATCCCGACAGATGATTTAGCATAGGAGTCAGGAAGACATGACACCACACACCTCATAGACTGACCACATGTTGACATTAGAATGGTTGCATCATCAAAAGATGACATCGAACACAGGAATATCTAACTATCATTTCACCAGGGGCCCCATAATACAGGGTCCCATAATACAGGGCCCCATTAGGAGGCACGAAATAATTTTTAAAATTATTGATATAATTTTTCAACCTGCGATGCAGTTATTGGAATGAAATGTTCTCTGACAGTCTTATTTAAATACAAATAAATAAATCCCAATTCCATTTAGCCTACACTGTCTCCATTAATTGCTTGGAGAAGACTGTATGGTTAGACTCATCCTTACGTCCCGCTTTCGCCGGGACAGTCCCGGATATACTGGGTTGTCCCGGTGTCCCGCCCGGTTGTTGAGATTGTCCCGGTTTAGATTCAGGGCACAGTTTCTTGGAAATAATTGAGCAAAATTATTATATCAGAGAATGATTAATCTGCTCTTGTGTGATCAGTAACATTTTCGTAAGTAACACAGTAATACAAATTTACAGAAGTCGGCAGCAGAGAAGAAGAAAGAGAAGAAGGACTTATTGAGAAAGGTTCACTCAAGTGAAAAATACGAGTGGTACAACAAGTAGAAAACTGTTTTGTTTTTTAAAAATATCATGTTTGTGTACCATTATGAATAAAATAACAAAGATTATCTATTCTATATTTTAAGTGTTTTTTACATTGCTGTTTTCATAACCCCCCCCCCCCCTAACCCACGAAACCGACATCCCAAAACCTAAAGTAAAAAAGACAGAACTGTCCGGTTGGTCCGTGAAAAAATATGGCAACCCTATGTATAGTTAGATTGTAAAGTTCACTTAGCCGTTAGGGTGATAGAACATCAGTGTAGAGTTATTTAACCACATCGTATGATGGGATTGTGTGGTTAGCACAACGTCCGGCCGCCTTTACTTCCCTAATTAATGGGTGGACTTGTGGGACTGTATACTTTTACGACAAATTTCACCTAGACAAATTCTATTGTTTCTCACCGAGGATCGAACCCGGTACGTCCAGCCAAACTTCCTACACTTCTCGGCCACCCTTTTATTATTAGATACTTTCCCCCCAAGCTTTTTGGTTTTTCTTCAATGCACAGAATATATTTTACCCTAATATGTGGAGAAATCTAATTTTTATTATTTATCATAAACTTAGAAATGGGAAGAAAGTACATTGCCCCATTACAAATTAAAATTTAAATATGACCTAGTTAGTTAAACAAAAAAGCTTTTAAATAAAATCAATATTTTGTTTATTTCAAGGCGTATGTTTTATTGTCGTTTTATAATAAATAAAGCTAACATTTTGAAACCAATTTCTTTTTAAATGCTCAATCCCAAAGACATTTTATTTACATAATAAAAACAGAGCAGAATCTGTAAATATAAAACCCTTATCAGTTTTTACATCAATTTAAATCCAAAAAAAAAATCATCTTTTGCCTATTTCACTTGTAGAGCTGGATGTAATATGTATCATTATTTAGCAACAACAACTGTATAGAACAACACAGGTCAATATCCGTTGGCCTGTAGCCAGACTGTGATTTTCGGTAAACTGTCTTTCATCCATTTTATGTTGCTTTGCACTTTTTCAACGGCTTGACTGAACGCTCTTTCACCGGAACCGTAATTACCGGCTACGCTCTTCTGGAAACTTACGAGCTGTTAAAAAATGTACAATGTCATTATTTTTTTTTTTAATAGTGTAAATAAATCTTAACAGCTCATTGAAAAAAAAACAAACAAACTTGAAAGTAAATCCTTTATTGGGATACACCTTTATATTGAAGCGGGGCCTCGCAAGAATTCGTTAAATTGGGCCCCGGAATTCGTAAGGCCGGTTCTCATTAAAGCAATACAGTAGAAAAATACCCCCCCCCCGCTTCTAACGGGAAAACCCAATGAAATTGAAGATGCTCATTCTGTATAATTTATACTCTTATTGGTTCGGCTATGTTTCAAGCCATAACATTATGTACAAAACAATAGTGCAGGGTACTATGAAAGCTTATCGATGGACGGCTGTCGTAAGAAAGAACAAGATAGGCGACATGGACAGGCCGAAATGTAGCGTCCCTAGTGACAGATACACGACAGGCCGAAATGTAGCAGCCCTATTGATAGATACACGACAGGCCGAAATGTAGCGGTCCTAGTGACAGATACACGACAGGCCGAAATGTAGCGGTCCTAGTGACAGATACACGACAGGCCGAAATGTAGCGGTCCTAGTGACAGATACACGACAGGCCGAAATGTAGCGGTCCTAGTGACAGATACACGACAGGCCGAAATGTAGCGGTCCTAGTGACAGATACACGACAGGCCGAAATGTAGCGGTCCTAGTGACAGATACACGACAGGCCGAAATGTAGCGGTCCTAGTGACAGATACACGACAGGCCGAAATGTAGCGGTCCTAGTGACAGATACACGACAGGCCGAAATGTAGCGGTCCTAGTGACAGATACACGACAGGCCGAAATGTCCAGCGGTCCTAGTGACAGATACACGACAGGCCGAAATGTAGCGGTCCTAGTGACAGATACACGACAGGCCGAAATGTAGCGGTCCTAGTGACAGATACACGACAGGCCGAAATGTAGCGGTCCTAGTGACAGATACACGACAGGCCGAAATGTAGCGGTCCTAGTGACAGATACACGACAGGCCGAAATGTAGCGGTCCTAGTGACAGATACACGACAGGCCGAAATGTAGCGGTCCTAGTGACAGATACATGACAGGCCGAAATGTAGCAGCCCTATTGATAGGTACAGAAACAACCTCCACCCCTCCCGTCCCATCCAAGATAAATCTAGTTAAGTGTCAAATAGAATGGTTAAAACTGAAGCAATTGCAATGATTACCTCTTGAAGTTGAAATTCTGTGTTAAAAAAATCAGTTACAGCCTTAATAACATTAGGCCAGTCATTAATAGAATCTGTTAATCTGAAATAGTTTCGATTATATAAATATATTTACATATACACACATACAAGACTAAATGTGTTGTTGAATACTATAACTCTCTCTCTCTCTCTCTCTCTCTCTCACTCTCTGTCACTCTCCATCTCATCTCTCTCTCTCATTGAATTGAATACTATTACTTAAGTTGAATCTATAACTTCCCTGATTTTAACACTTCTTACTTATTTATTGTTTCATGGTTAATGACAAAAGACTTAGGCAAACGCACTAGTGGCCCTTTACTTAGTTAACCTCTCCATAATAACCTATATACTGTTCCCTTCTCCATAATATATATATATATATATATATATATATATATATATATATATATATATATATATATATACTGTTCCCTTCTCCATAATAACCTATATATTGTTCCCTTCTCCATAATAACCTATATACTGTTCCCTTCTCCATAATAACCTATATACTGTTCCCTTCTCCATAATAACTTATATACTGTTCCCTTCTCCATAATAACCTATATACTGTTCCCTTCTCCATAATAACTTATATTCTGTTCCATTCTCCATAATAACCTATATACTGTTCCATTCTCCATAAAAACCTATATACTGTTCCCCTCTCCATAATAACTTATATGCTGTTCCCCTCTCCATAATAACTTATATGCTGTTCTCCTCTCCATAATAACCTATATACTGTTCCCTTCTCCATAATAACTTATATACTGTTCCATTCTCCATAATAACTTATATACTGTTCCATTCTCCATAATAACCTATATACTGTTCCATTCTCCATAATAACCTATATACTGTTCCATTCTCCCTAATAACCTATATACTGTTCCATTCTCCATAAAAACCTATATACTGTTCCCCTCTCCATAATAACTTATATGCTGTTCCCCTCTCCATAATAACTTATATGCTGTTCTCCTCTCCATAATAACCTATATACTGTTCCCTTCTCCATAATAACTTATATACTGTTCCATTCTCCATAATAACTTATATACTGTTCCATTCTCCATAATAACCTATATACTGTTCCATTCTCCATAATAACCTATATACTGTTCCATTCTCCCTAATAACCTATATACTGTTCCATTCTCCATAATAACCTATATACTGTTCCCCGCTCCATAATAACCTATATGCTGTTCCCTTAATAAAACGATATTTACTGATCATTATTACAAAGTTTAATAAAAAAAAGTTAGCCTTAATTTAAATTTGTTAAATTATGTGTTCAAGTTTTAAGGAAATAGTAACAAATGATAACGTCCCATGAAACTTACAATGTCTTCACATCATTATAGTTTTCTTTAAAAAAGTTCCAAGTCAGATATTTTCCTAAGGGACTCTGCGAAATTTGCGTCAACATTTCACTAACATCTTGCTGACGTACAAAAGAATTGTTCTTAACGGTAGATTGTAAAAGACTGAAACAGAGAAAAGCCAAGGATAACTCAATGATAAACTAGAGTTATTTACCTTTGCTGTAATCAAATAGTGTCCACTGAACATGACCATTACCTGTTCAAAATCCAGCCCTCTCTTGAACACGACAATGCTAGGAGAAGATTTCGTTGCTCAGAAGAATCCTTAGTTTTGTTGTACATCTGTTAGATTATATTCGCAAGAAATGAACACCCAGATAAAATCTAATTATAAAAATTGAAACCAATTTTTTTTTAAAATTACAATGTGCACAAGTTTGTATTTTTTGGAAGTAGTGATGTATTAGCGTACCTCCAATGCAAAGTTCCATTCTTTCACTCCTCCAACAGAAATGGCAGAGCAGTAAATTAAATTTCTCAAGTCCCTGTCAACTCTAAATGTACATAAGTCAGAATATAACAAAAATAATTTCGCTAAATGTCAATGTTAGGTTTACTTTTAAGTAGCTAAACGTAAATAAAAAAACAACTACAGAAAAAATTAAAAATAATCTAGACACAATTTACAAGAGACAATTTACAAGAGACAAATTACAAGACACAATTTACAGGAGACAATTTACAAGAGACAATTTACAAGAGACAATTTACAAGAAACAATTTACAAGTCACAATTTACAAGAGACAATTTACAAGAGACAATTTACAAGAGACAATTTACAAGACACAATTTACAAGAGACAATTTACAAGACACAATTTACAAGACACAATTTACGAGACACAATTTACGAGACACAATGTAGAAGAAACACCATAGAAGAGTCAGTTTCTAAGATTCAATAATGAAGATACACTGTAGAAGACACAATTAACGTTGAACATTTATCTCTGTAGTCTTTATTACAAGAAGAGTCCAGCATTTGTAACATCATTAGAGCGGTCATTACTATGGACACCAGGTGTGCGCGACCTTCGGACGTACAGAGGTAAGTGATGACAACCGTAAAAGTTAATTTATGTTTGAGAATTCTTCATAAATATAAATCAGCCTGGCGGTCGTACTTAATTATGAAAAACTTTCTTATGCGGGCGTCATGAGTGAAAGGATGAGCAACCCACGGGCGTCAGGAGTGAATGGGTGAGCACCTCACGGCCGTCAGGAGTAAAAGGATGAGCACCCCACGGCGTCAGGAGTGAAAGGATGAGCACCCCACGGCCGTCTGGAGTGAATGGGTGAGCACCCCACGGCCGTCAGGAGTGAATGGGTGAGCACCCCACGGCCGTCAGGAGTGAAATGATGTGCACCCTACGGCCGTCAGGAGTGAATGGGTGAGCACCCCACGGCCGTCAGGAGTGAATGGGTGAGCACCCCACGGCCGTCAGGAGTGAGTGGGTGAGCACCCCACGGCCGTCAGGAGTGAAATGATGTGCACCCACGGCCGTCAGGAGTGAAATGATGTGCACCCTACGGCCGTCAGGAGTGAATGGATGAGCACCCCACGGCCGTCAGGAGTGAATGGGTAAGCACCCCACCGCCGTCAGGAGTGAAAGGATGAGCACCCTGGACCTGAGTTGAGAAAAAACTACAATTGGTGATATATCAGTATACAAAAATTGAATAATACCATAGATGTATAATACATGATACTAACGCTTTCTACATCTAAAAATAGATTAGTGTGTAAACATCACATGACACAGATTTAGACAATAGCAGAAGATAAATCTGTGCGCAAACATTGAAAAAAAATTAATATAAAAATAATTTAAGTTGAAAATAATTGTGAAAAATTACGGGTTTTGGCTCGGGTTTCTCATCCAAGTGCTAAAAAGACTACTTGCAGCATTGAGACAATCTTTGATTCCATAGGTGCAGGCTAGATTAGCGATGAGATTTCGTGTAATTCTGTCATGTGAAAAATAAATAAATGTCATTCTAAACAAACTAACATTTCAAGTTCAACAGACTTACATTTCAAGTTCAACAGACTTACATTCAAGGCTCAACAGACTTACATTTTAAGTTCAACAGACTTACATTCAAGGCTCAACAGACTTACATTTCAAGTTCAACAGACTTACATTCAAGGCTCAACAGACTTACATTTCATGCTCAACAGACTTACATTCAAGGCTCAACAGACTTACATTTCATGCACAACAGACGTACATTCAAGGCTCAACAGACTTACATTTCAAGTTCAACAGACTTACATTTCAAGTTCAACAGACTTACATTCAAGGCTCAACAGACTTACATTTCAAGTTCAACAGACTTACATTTCAAGTTCAACAGACTTACATTTCAAGTTCAACAGACTTACATTTCAAGTTCAACAGACTTACATTCAAGGCTCAACAGACTTACATTTCAATTTCAACAGACTTACATTTCAAGTTCAACACTTACATTTCAAGTTTAACAGACTTACATTTCAAGTTCAACAGACTTACATTTCAAGTTCAACAGACTTACATTTCAAGTTCAACAGACTTACATTTCAAGTCCAACAGACTTACATTCAAGGCTCAACAGACTTACATTTCAATTTCAGCAGACTTACATTTCAAGTTCAACAGACTTACATTTCAAGTTCAACAGACTTACATTTCATGCTCAACAGACTTACATTTGATTGTGTGTCCAGTTTGATTTCCCTAAGCCAAAATATTGAAATGTGTTGTTCAACTTCTTTTGTATAAAATTCTGGTGAGAAAAAGAAAAAAAAGGATACCATTGTTAAATCATCTAGAGTTTACAACACACCATTCAGCAAAGGGGCGCGGGTTTGGCGGATTTATTCTCCCCCGCCAACAATTTAACAACAGACCATTCAGTACAGGGGCGCGGGTTTGGCGGATTTATTCCCCCCCCCCCCGCCAACAATTTAACAACAGACCATTCAGTAAAGAGGCGCGGGTTTGGCAGATTTATTTTCCCCCGCCAACAATTTAACAACAGACCATGAAGTAAAGGGGTGCGGGTTTGACGGATTTATACCCCCCCTCCCCCGCCAACAATTTGAACGGTTTTAGTTCCTTCTTAAAAATATTTATATTACGTAAGTAAAAAAGTAACGCATAAAATTTATTACACATTTTTTTTATTTTAAATGAAAATTATATGTCGCTGCGTACCGCTGGATAACACTTCGCTCGCCCCTTGAGAGCCTCGTGAATAGAAGGTTCAGATACTGTACCATGAGAATAGTAAGACATGCAGATACAACTGAACTATTCATGCAGTCATATTAGGTCCTAGGCATAAGTATGAGTTGCGGGCCCCTTAATGAAGTCCTAGATTTAACAGATACTAAAAAAAGGTTTCAGCGTGAGACCTATGCACCGGCATCTAAGTAAAAGAAAATCAATAAGATATCGATTGGCTTACCTGAAAAGGCCCAAAGGTTTGAGTAGAGGAAAGCATTTTGCTAATGTAGTCTAATTCGATTTGGGCCGTTTTCCAAGGAGCTTCATCTCTTTCTTTGTCCAGATAATCAATGACGGATAAAGAAGTTTGAATATTTAAAAGTCCGGACCTAGCCAAAATAAACAAAACAAAACAGTCTCTTTTTTCATTATACAACCTGATTATATGCTTGGAGTACAGCCTGATTACATGCTTGGAGTACAGCCTGATTATATGCTTGGAGTACAGCCTGATTATATGCTTGGAGTACAGCCTGATTATATGCTTGGAGTACAGCCTGATATATGCTTGGAATACAGCCTGATTATATGCTTGGAGTACAGCCTGATTATTTGCTTGGAGTACAGTCTGATTATATGCTTTGAGTACAGCCTGATTATGCACTTTGAGTACAGTGTAATTATGTATTTTGAGTACAGCCCGATTATGCACTTGGATTAAGGCCTGAATATGTAGGAGTAGGCCTACAGACTAATTTGTACTGAGAATACAATCTAATTATACACTTGTAGTACAATTTACACAAACACAAGCATGCGTTTCTAAGACCAGACTAGTAAGATATAACAGATTCTACTTTAAAACAAACAAAAAAATCCAACCTACTTGGCCAGACTCCATGCGTCATTAATGAGTTGAGCTCTGTTTATGACGTGTATATCCTGCAATGACGTCAATACTTCTTGTAAGCAAGTAAATATTGCAAGAGAGTTGGGGTGGGGGGGGGGGAGAAGTAGGAGATAGCAAGCTTGATAATTATAATTTAAGTCTGAACATAACAGGATACCCTATACTGGTAACCGGTGTTGAATTTGTGATAATTAAAACAATAATAGAGAGGTTAATTGGGGCCTTTTTTTGGCGACGGGCTTAGAACAATTTTTTAAGCCCCTTAAAAAAGACAGTGGGGAAAAATATGTTTGTACAGTTCGTACTTGGTAGGGCCCTTCCTTTTTCAAGGCCCTTTCTAAGCCAGGGCTCACTGTTCACGCCCATTGCATCCATCGCTAAATCTGCCCCTGCATAAACATAATGTGGATATAGGCCTAAACATAATGTGGATTTAGGCATAAACATAATGTGGATATAGGCATAATTTCAGTTGTACCTAAGCCCTAGGGGAAGAAATATATACTACTTCACCAGCTAACAGTAAGCTCCAATTAAATAAGTTATTTAGCCAGCTAACAGCAAGTTCCATTTAGATATGTTACTTTGCCAGCTAACAGTAAGTTCCATTTAGATATGTTACTTTTCCAGCTAACAGTAAGTTCCATTTAGATATGTTACTTTGCCAGCGAACAGTCAATGACTACAGGCGTCAATTTCTTAGAGTCATCTAAAATTGACATAATCTTATAAATAGCCATACAAAAAAGCCACTTAAATAACAAATCCCATAAATTGTAAACGGAGAATTTTTTTTAGTGGTGCCATTATAAAGACAATTACTGATTACAGGACTTAAAGGTACTGAATACTTTACGTCAGTTCACTGACTTCATGTTTATCTTTAAGTTGTTTGATCAGAGCCAGCCAATTGTGATTGTCATAGTTAACTCTGTAAAAGCCAGTTTGGAGAGTATTACATAGGAACCAGTCCGTGCTTGTCAGTCCATTCAAAGTAATCGATTCTGTCAAAACAAGAAAATAACATGCTAAGCAAAATGATACTATAACATGATCCACATAGATTAAATGTCAACATGATGGTAATATCACAATGATGACAGTGTCAACATGATGGTAATATCACAATGATGACAGTGTCAACATGATGGTAATATCACAATGATGACAGTGTCAACATGATGGTAATATCACAATGATGACAGTGTCAACATGATGGTAATACCTACATGGTATTACTATGACATGATGGTAATGTCAACATACTATTAATATTGACATGTTGGTAATGTCAACATGGTGGTAATGTCAACTAGGTGTTAATATCAATATGGTGATGAATATATCAATTCAAATGATTATGTGTACAGAATGTCCGTTACTTGATGTCTCGTTACTCCAAATCCACTTCACATCCGCCTCAGTTTGTTCAAACTTTTTTTCCCTGCCAGTTGTAAAGGTGAGTGGAATATCCCAAGTGTAGCTGCAATTAATCAAATGTTTAGATGCAAGCTAGTGAATCACATTCATTACAGAACAATGACATTCAGTACAGAACAATGACATACAGTACAGAATAATGATATACATTACAGTATAATGACATACAGTACAGAACAATGACATCCAGTACAGAACAATAACATCAAGTAGAGAACAATGACATCCAGTACAGAACAATGACATCAAGAAGAGAACAATGACATCCAGTACAGAACAATGACATCCAATACAGAACAATGATATTCACTACAGAACAATGACATTCAGTACAGAACAATGACATCCAGTACTGAACAATGATATACAGTACAGAACAATGACATTCAGTACTGAACAATGGTATATTACTTCACACGAGTATTACAAAAGGACATGACATTTCTTAATGAATGTAAGGACTACAGATTGTAAAATTGGCATTAAATGCCAAGTATAGTCTAGAATGTGGGACGGGTGGCTGAGTGGTGTAGACACTCGACTGTCGACCTGAGAGTCCTGGGTTCGATCCTCGGTGAGAACCATGGGCATTTTTCCAGTTGAAATGTGTTTCAAAGTCGTCTCACAAGTTCACCCAGCTTTAAATGGGTACCTGACTTAAGTTGGCTGGGCGTTGTGCTAACTACACAATCCCTTCACAATCCCGAGGTTATAGAAACAGATGAATTCTACACTTCATCTGCCCCGATGGCCCGTTAGGGCTAAGAAGGGAACTTTACTTATAGTCGAGAATAGACATGGACAACCTAAAACACGCGGGTCAAATACGACTCATTCGGCTCTTTTTCGGCCCGCAATCAGCTCATCCCAACTCGTTCACGTTTTTTTAATAATATTTCATAGAAACACAACATCACTCTGATCTTTTGGAACTGCTACAATGTTTGCTAACAAAACAATCTTTACTTGAATGGCGACACAAATTTGCCTGCTTCAGGGGCTTGATAATTTTGCAGATATCTGTCTTGCTTGACCAGGAGAGTGTTGGGGGAGGGGCCAGATCGCGTGACAGTGACCACTGGGTAATTCATCTGAAGTATCCACGTGTCCATGACCTTCTTCACGTCAATATTCCTCTGGTCCAGCAGAGCTTGCTAAACAATCATAGAAACAAAAGTATATATTGGAGTTTAGGAATCAGAAGTTTTTGGAATCATATACTTTTAAGAATCCGATACTTCTAGGAATCGGACACTTCTAGGAATCGGATACTTTTAGGAATCGGATACTTCTAGGAATCAGACACTTATTATTTTTTTTAATCCCAAGAGAGATACGGTTAGAAACTAATTATTTTATTGTTTTACTGTTGTATTGGAACGTTTAGAAGTCACTGCAATAGTTAGTCTCTAGGACACAGAGAACCATGATAGGCTGGGAGTCTGTCAGCGGCGATAGACCCAAATAGTATGTGAGTCTGTCAGCGGCGATAGACCCAAATAGACTGTGAGTCTGTCAGCGGCGATAGACCCAAATAGACTGTGAGTCTGTCAGCGGCGATAGACCCAAATAAATATAAGGAATAGAACAGCTGGCGTTGGAGGGTAAACAAAAAACTTGACCGATGTCAGAACAATGTCAGATGGATAAAGTGACCAGAAGGACGGTGCTGAAATCTCCTAGCTGGTATCGGTGCGTGAATCAGGATAGGATCAGACAGCCGGCCGTATCGCCCATGGTATCGGAGCGTGAATCAGGGTTAGATCAGACAGCCGGCCGTATCGCCCCTGGTATCGGCGCGTGAATCAGGGTTAGATCAGACAGTCGACTGTATCGCCCCTGGTATCGGAGCGTGAATCAGGGTTAGATCAGACAGCCGGCCGTATCGCCCCTGGTATCGGCGCGTGAATCAGGGTTAGATCAGACAGCCGGCCGTATCGCCCCTGGTATCGGTGCGTGAATCAGGGTTAGATCAGACAGCCGGCCGTATCGCCCCTGGTATCGGTGGCGTGAATCAGGGTTAGATCAGACAGCCAAGCCGGCCGTATCGTCCCTGGTATCGGCGCGTGAATCAGGGTTAGATCAGACAGCCGGCCGTATCGTCCCTGGTATCGGCGCGTGAATCAGGGTTAGATCAGACAGCCGGCCGAATCGCCCCTGGTATCGGAGCGTGAATCAGGGTTAGATCAGACAGCCGGCCGTATCGCCCCTGGTATCGGAGCGTGAATCAGGGTTAGATTAGACAGCCGGCCGTATCGTCCCTGGTATCGGAGCGTGAATCAGGGTTAGATCAGACAGCCGGCCGTATCGCCCCTGGTATCGGAGCGTGAATCAGGGTTAGATCAGACAGCCGGCCGTATCGCCCCTGCGTGTAGAGGTTTGCCCCCCTCCGGCCGTAGGTCAGACTTACGTCATCTGAGGTGACCGATCAGCTAACATTATTTCTGAGCTGTTTGTTCGCTCCACTGATTTCATCATGTAAGGTAAACCTTAGTTTGATACTTAGCTAGGTAAACATGGCCCTAGTTTGATACTTAACTAGGTAAACATGGCCCTAGTTTGATACTTAGCTAGGTAAACATGGCCCTAGTTTGATACTTAGCTAGGTAAACATGGCCCTAGTTTGATACTTAGCTAGGTAAACATGGCCCTAGTTTGATACTTAGCTAGGTAAACATGGCCCTAGTTTGATACTGAGGTGTAATAAAAAACTTTGCAGCGAATGTCGACCCAATGCAGGGATCATCTTTGTACCGTTTGTTTTAGTGTTGTATGTCTGTATGTCCATTTTGATAGATTCTAGTCAATTCTATTGTAGTAGATTAACATTCCTGATATGATAGACTAGTTTTCCTAATTTTATAAACTCTATCTATAGCGATATACTTTAGCTGTTTAGAACGTATTTATCTGACAGATACAAGTCTATATGTTAAGTATAAGCTCGTTTACAGTAAACATTTATATGTAAGATCATTCACCTGTTTCAGAGCTGACCAAAGGTCATCATGGGTAGCCTCACCATATAGACTTGATGATAAATAGGCCTGTTGGAAATATGCTTGGTTAGAACTCAAACTGACGTCAGAACTGATAAACAATACTCTTTATGACTGAACTATTTAAAGTTAACGTTGATAAATAACAATATTCGAAGCTAACACTGTTATATGTAAATAATGCTTTCAGTTACAATCAATATTGCATGTAAATAACGCTTTCAGAATATCAATATCACATGAAATGCTTTCAGTAACAAACTTTATCACATGTTATTTCCCAATATAAACCTATATCTTGTGTAATGCTTCTAGTATTGCTGAAAATATCAACTGTTTAACGCCAGTTAACGAAGTTAAATATATGTACTTTTCCCACAGATAAATTTACCAAGAGCAACTTTTAATATCCAAAATGTATGACTCAGTATAAATTTACAACTTCACCCATATTTGCTAATCTCTATAATTTATAAATTTAGGTATAAAATCACATGGACTCCTTTTTTGAATGTTTCAACACCAAGGAACTGTCTCACCATCCTGATGATGGCTACACTCTGTGGGAGAACATTTAAAGTCTTGTTCAATATAAAGTAATTTGTTAAATATAAATTAAGTCTTGTTCAATATAAAGTAAGTCTTGCTCAATATAAAGTAAGTCTTGTTCAATATAAAGTAAGTCTTGTACAATAATACAAGACGTTTCGATAAAATTACTTTTTTTTACAATTACAGTAGCAATGAACAAGGGCGACAATAGAAGGAAAGGGGTGGGCGGGGTGAAGTCGAGATTCCAACAGTCTGTGTGTCTCAGCATGTTTGTTTGTCTTTACAAATAATTGCCAACACATTTTGAATATATGACGCAACAGAGTAATTCTAAAACATGCATAACTTATTGTATCTTTGTGAGACTAGCAGCTAGACTAGATAAAAGACTGAAAAATAGATAACAAATTGACATGCATAACTTATTGTATCTTTGTGTGACTAGCAGCTAGACTAGATAAAGGACTGAAATAAAAATAAAACCTTGAAATAGCTGACGTCATCGAAAATTTCCATTATCTCATCCAGACTTCCCACTGATATGTAGATAGGATGTGACGTTATCAGCCCGTCAGAAGACAGTCCCTTGTGCAGATAATTGATGACAAAATAGTTGGTCTGATTTTGAAAAAAACAACATGTGATTAGTTGTGTCAATACAGTTCTGCAATCAGACAATTCTACAAATATCACAACATGTGACTAGTTGTGTCCGTACAGTTCTCCAATCAGACCATTCTACAAATATCACAACATGTGACTAGTTGTGTCCGTACAGTTCTCCAATCAGACCATTCTACAAATATCACCTTCCACCCCTTTCCCTTCAAACCAGTCTAGGGTGAAAATAACCAAGAAAATAACACAAACTTTATGCATAACTGGGTTAGGGTAAAAAACATATTGTGACAGGGTGGTGCAGAAGTAGTGTGCTTGGTTGGAGTCGTGTAAGCTGTTGGCTTAAATCCCAAAATCCTTAGGTTTTTTTTCATAATGATTACTTTAGCCGTTGAAGCTCTGGTAATGGCAGGAGATGTCTGTGGGCTATAGAGTTGTTCAAATAGTTTTTAGCGATAATATCGGATGAATAATGAACACTGTATCTTTATAGCAAGGAACTCATGAAATTAGTTCTTTCAATGAACACTGTGTCTTTATAGCAAGGAACTCATGAAATTGGTTCTTTCAATGAACACTGTGTCTTTATAGCAAAGAACTCATGAAATTAGTTCTTTCATAACTAACAAACTGACCCAACCGCTAGTAATGATCATATGGTTTAAGTTGTTGTTCAGTGCTAACGAACATAGAATATATAATTGATGTTCAGTGCTAACGAATATAGAATATATAATTATTGTTCAGTGCTAACGAACATAGAATATATACGGTTCCAGTGCTAACGAACATAGAATATATAATTATGTTCAGTGCAAACGAACATATAATATATAATTGATGTTCAGTGCTAATGATCGTTGAATATATAATTGATGTTCAGTGCTAATGATCATTGAATATATAATTGATGTTCAGTGCTAATGATCATTGAATATATAATTGATGTTCAGCGCTAATGATCATTGAATATATAACTGATGTTCAGTGCTAATGATCATTGAATATAATTGATGTTCAGTGCTAATGATCATTGAATATATAATTGATGTTCAGTGCTAATGATCATTGAATATATAATTGATGTTCAGTGCTAATGATCATTGAATATATAATTGATGTTCAGTGCTAATGATCATTGAATATATAATTGATGTTCAGTGCTAATGATCATTGAATATATAATTGATGTTCAGTGCTAATGATCATTGAATATATAATTGATGTTCAGTGCTAATGATCATTGAATATATAATTGATGTTCATGCTAATGATCATAGTATATACAAATCCTAATGGTTAACTTGTCGATTATTTTTTCCCCAATCTTAGTAGCGTAACTAGGGCGAGGTGACGTACCTAGGGTGAGGTGGCGTAACTAGGGCGAGGTGGCGAAACTAGGGCGAGGTGGCGTAACTAGGGCGAGGTGGCGTAACTAGGGCGAGGTGGAGGGGGGGCTGTATGCTATGGGCGGCACCTGCTGTGCAGGACAGACCAGTTTCTTTGAACGGTGCTAACCAGTCTCATGAGCTGCTCAAATCAGTCTCAGCAGCGCCAACCTGTCTTAATAGCATTGCGAATCTCTCAACAAATATTTTACTGAAACTAAAATATGAAACTCATAAAATAAAGTTTCTGTAAATTGAAAATATATCAGAACCAATGGGTTGTGAACAAACAAACAAACGAAATGATGAAATTTTGACAATACAAATTATTGGCTTTGAATGTCTTTCACATTCTATTCATTGCTTATATTACCTAATCCACGTTTCCGCTTATATTACCTAATCCAGGTTTCCGCTTATATTACCTAATCCAGATTTCCGCTTATAATACCTGATCCACATTGCCGCTTATATAAATTATCTAATCCACATTGCCGCTTATATTACCTAATCCACATTGCCGCTTATATTACCTAATCCACATTGCCGCTTATAATACCTGATCCACATTGCCGCTTATATAAATTATCTAATCCACATTGCCGCTTATAATACCTGATCCACATTGCCGCTTATATAAATTATCTAATCCACATTGCCGCTTATATTACCTAATCCACATTGCCGCTTATATTACCTAATCCACATTGCCGCTTATATTACCTAATCCACATTGCTGTTCATACTTAATCAATTTAATTTCTTTACATATTTTTATAATCTAAGCCTCTTTTTTTTTACTTCCTAGTGCATTGAAAGTTTCTAGTTTTTTAAAGTTTTACAGTAAATAGTAATGTAAACAAACCAGTTTCCAGTCTTGGTTTCTAGTTTTTTAAAGTTTTACAGTAAATAGTAATGTAAACAAACAAGTTTCCAATCTTGGTTTCTAGTTTTTTAAAGTTTTACAGTAAATAGTAATGTAAACAAACCAGTTTCCAGTCTTGGTTTCTAGTTTTTTAAAGTTTTACAGTAAATAGTAATGTAAACAAACACGTTTCCAATCTTGGTTTCTAGTTTTTTAAAGTTTTACAGTAAATAGTAATGTAAACAAACCAGTTTCCAGTCTGGGTTCAGGTTGTCTGCCCCAAGAAGTGAAACAAATGTAGCGAAACCTTCATTCAACCATATGTCATCCCACCATTTTGGTGTGACTAGGTTACCAAACCACTGGAGATAATTCAACATAATAAATATGTGGCAATTAAAAAAAAATTAAATTATGAATGACTTTAGTTAAATGTTAACATGTGTGTAAGATAATGGTTGAGTGCAGTGGTTCTCACATTTTTACCCACTAGGACAATAGTTTTGGTTTCTCGACCAACTAGGACACACATTTTGTTTTCTGACTCACTAGGACAACAGTTTTGGTTTCTCGACCAACTAGGACACACATTTTGGTTTTCTGACTCACATAGGCAATAGTTTTGGTTTCGCGACCAACTAGGACAAACATTTTGGTTTCTCGACCCACACTAAATGTGTTTTGCCTGCACCATCAAAGCAAAACTACGATGTAAGAAAGAACATAAAAGCGTCTGTGATTGTTTATTGAGATTTTTCCTTTTACCAAAGAGATCCATACACCTTTAGTTCTGTACCATAAATAGAAATATTCTAGCTACAGTTATAATCTATTAATTCTCTAATTTTAAATGTTCTCGCGACCCACATGAACTTCGTCCGCTACTCATATTTTGAGAACCACTCGTTCAGCCGCAATTTATAATAAAAAGACAAAAGCTGCAAATGTTCACATTTACCATATGTGCCAACTCATGGGCTATAGTCATGGAGATCTCTGTCTTCTCTTCTTCACCCGAAACCCCCTCTGTGTACAACATGTATTTTTCTCTGAGAAACACAACAAACAATTTTGAGAAACACAACAAACAGTTTTGAGAAACACAACAAACAGTTTTGAGAAACACAACAAACAGTTTTGAGAAACACAACAAACAGTTATGAGAAACACAACAAACAGTTTTGAGAAACACAACAAACAGTTTTGAGAAGCACAACAAACAGTTTTGAGAAACACAACAAACAGTTTTGAGAAACACAACAAACAGTTTTGAGTCAAAAAAAAATGACACAGTGTCTTATCCCTTATGACCATTTCTTGTTTGATTATTGTGTTGTTCCCCTTTTGCGTGTTAGCTGCTTGTGACCTGGTTTTTGTAAGGTCAAGCATGTACCAATATTTTTGACTGATACTTTTGCATTATGATGGTTTAGCGATGAAAGAGTCGAGGAGATGAGTAGTTCAAGAGTTGACCCGGGGCTCAAGTAATAAAAACAGTGACAGAAAGGTTGTTAGAGAGTCCATGAAGTTGATAACGACAGAAAGGTTGTTAGAGAGTTCATGAAGTTGATAACGACAGAAAGGTTGTTAGAGAGTTCATGAAGTTGATAACGACAGAAAGGTTGTTAGATGGTTCATGAAGTTGATAACGACAGAAAGGTTGTTAGAGAGTTCATGAAGTTGATAACGACAGAAAGGTTGTCAGAGAGTTCATGAAGTTGATAACGACAGAAAGGTTGTTAAAGAGTCCTTGAAGTTGATAACGAGCTTATATAGAGTAAACACACACAGAGAGTAATGTATTCATGGATGTTATAGTAAAATTATGTTTATATGGATCATATCTTGTGGATTCACATCTGTAAATATCATGCATTAAAGTGCATTTGTTATTCTTATAAGGAGTTGTGTTGTGTTGTGTTGTTATATTTGGAACGCAAGTGGGATACGACACACGGTGAATAACATTTGGATTTAGCTTTGTGACAACACACATTTCAATACACCTGCACACTGTAAAACAACACAGAGCTATTTACTGCATAAACTTAAAAAAAAGTATTTTGAAACCAACTTACTTGAAAGCAATAAGACCCCAATTTTCCATAGCCCCAAATGCTAGGTTAGGCATTGCAATTAAATCTTAAATAGAAAATGTGTTCAGTTTAAACATTTAGAAAAATCTATGATATTTTATACATTAAGAAACATCTATGATATTTTATACATTAAGAAACATCTATGATATTTTATACATTAAGAAACATCTATGATATTTTATACATTAAGAAACATCTATGATATTTAATATTGAAACTTTGTATAAATATTTGAAAAAAAAACAGACGAAATGTGAAATAAATCAACGTAAAAATTCATTGACCTGTCGTTGAAAACTTTAAGGACTAAAGAAAATATATGTATACTTATTTTTTAAAATAAAATCCCCCACATGTGCACAGAAGAAAAACCGTCTGGTATTTTCAAAACGAAATGTCAGTAAATATATCTATATGTAGTCACTAGTTCAGCTATGATTAAAATGAGATAATGTGCAGACTATTTTACATTAGATTCAATGGGAATTCGGCTTTCTGTCACCATTGGCTGTGGTAAAAGGCGTTAGCTGCTAGTGGTCCTACACCAATACTTCAGAAATACTAAGATACAAAATAAGCATACACTTTGAAAAGACTTTAAAAATATCTCTATTTATGTCTCTCTATCAACATCTCTCTATCAACATATTTATGTCTCTCTATCAACATCTCTCTATCAGTGTCTCTCTATTGATGTCTCTCTATCAATGTCGGCTCTTTACCTTGTTTAGGCAGCGGAAAGCTAATGTTGAAAAAGTCTTCAAAATATTCCAGCAGCCTGTGACCGAAATCTAAAGCCAGTCTGGTGCTTTCTACAGCATCAGGTCTCGACCAGGCACGAAACTAGATGAAATTCAAGTAGGGAAAATAGTTCTGTATTTAGCCTGAAGTTAAATAGGATGTCATTGACTGAAGTTAGGATGTCATTTGACTGTAGTTAGTATGTCATTTGACTGGAGTTAGATAGGATGTCATTTGACTGGAGTTAGTATGTCATTTGACTGGAATTGTATGTCATTTGACTGGAGATAGGATGTCATTTGACTGGAGTTGGATAGAATGTCATTTAACTGGAGTTAGGATGTCATTTGACTGGAGTTTGATAGTATATCATTCGACTGGAGTTAGGATGTCATTTGACTGGATTTTGATAGTATATCATTCGACTGGATTTAGATAGGATTTCATTTGACTGAAGTTAGTATGTCATTTGACTGGAGTTAAATAGGATGTCATTTGACTGGAGTTAGTATGTCATTTCACTGGAGTTAGATAGGATGTCATTTGACTGAAGTTAGTATGTCATTTGACTGGAGTTAGTATGTCATTTGACTGGATTTAGTATGTCATTTGAATGGAGCTTGATAGGATGTCATTTGACTGGAGTTAAATATGTTAATAGCCTCTACTGGGACCAACACTAAAATTTAGATAACTAAATTAGTGGAGAGTTCTAAAATTAGGGATGTGACGAAGTTCGAATTCGAATCCGACGACATTCGAACTTCGACATCAGCTCCGTCACATGCCTATCTAGAATGTATCAAATTTATGAATTTTTTTGTTTGTTCTGCGATGAAGTGGGTGTAGAATAAAAATGAATGGCTTACTAGCAGTCCTTTTTGGCTTGTATGGGATGTGTACTTGAAGTCTGCTATTACACAGCTAAGCAGGTAGGTTGACATCTTTTTTGTCGTCATATAAACATCTTTCACATATGTATCACCATTAACTAAGCTAAAAAAAACAAAACCCAGTACAAATCAAATAATACACAAACTCTCCGAGCAAGATTCATATTTGATCATGTACAACTTGATTCAAAAGTAATTAATAGATTTCTTTAGGATTTGGTACTGTTTAATGTCGCCGACTAAAACTTCTATATATTCAACTTACATTTTAGTTGAGTTATCAATTATCGGCATATTTGATATTGATTTTAAATGTTCTGGTCTAATCAAAGTGATGTTGAATGTCGCCTTCATTGCAGGCTCGTCAAAACAAGGGAACACCCTTCTGGCTTATGCCGCTTGAAAGTGAGTAGACGCCATGTACCTGATAGTTTGAGTACATTGCTTTTTATATCTTTACTACTTTGTAAAATGATTAATAGTGTTTATATATATATATATATATAATTAGCACATAATACGGCTATTTTAGAATTACAAAAAGTGGTTGAGTAAATTATAAAAAAAAAATGTATCCGAAAAAGAAGGTAGTGACGTCATTATACAGCCCATGGCACCCAGGTGTGAATTATCTGATAATCATCCACATGTGTGAATTATCTGATACTCAGCCACATGTGTGAATTATCTGATACTCAGCCACATGTGTGAATTATCTGATACTCATCCACATGTGTGAATTATCTGATAATCATCCACATGGGGTGAATTATCTGATACTTAACCATCGCTGTGAATTATCTGATAATCATCCACATGTGGTGAATTATCTGATACTTAACCATCGGTGTGAATTATCTGATAATCATCCACATGTGGTGAATTATCTGATACTTAACCATCGGTGTGAATTATCTGATAATCATCCACATGTGGTGAATTATCTGATACTTAACCATCGGTGTGAATTATCTGATACTCAGCCACAGGTGTGAATTATCTGATACTTAACCATCGCTGTGAATTATCTGATAATCATCCACATGTGGTGAATTATCTGATACTTAACCATCGGTGTGAATTATCTGATAATTATCCACATGTGGTGAATTATCTGATACTTAACCATCGCTGTGAATTATCTGATAATCATCCACATGTGTGAATTATCTGATACTTCACCATCGGTGTGAATTATCTGATAATCATCCACATGTGTGAATTATCTGATACTCAGCCACAGGTGTGAATTATCTGATAATCAGTCACGGGTATGAATTATCTGATAATTAGCCACATGTGTGAATTATCTGATACTCATCCACATGTGTGAATTATCTGATACTCAGCCACAGGTGTGAATTATCTGATACTCAGCCACAGGTGTGAATTATGTGATAATCAGCCACATGTGTGAATTATCTGATACTCACCCACTTATATGAATTATATGATAATCAGCCAAAGCAAACTTCAAGATTTACTTCCCCAACTGTTGTTAAAGAAGAAGTTTTTTTTTAAAAGTTTGCAGGAGGGAGAAATTTTACCAGAATATGAGGAGAATCTGGGGTACTTCAGGCCAGAATATGAGGAGAATCTGGATCACTTCAGGCCAGAATACGAGGAGAATCTGGGTTACTTCAGGCCAGAATATGAGGAGAATCTGGATCACTTCAGGCCAGAATATGAGGAGAATCTGGATTACTTCAGGCCAGAATATGAGGAGAATCTGGATTACTTCAGGCCAGAATATGAGGAGAATCTGGATTACTTCAGATCGAACCCTTGGCATTCAGGTTTACAGTCGAGCGCTCTACACCGGTTGAGTAAATATGACTTACACGGTTTGGTTGCCGTTTTTGTATGAGGTGACGTGGAATCCAACTAGTCCATTCTCCAACGGCGCGGTGTAGTTCATCATGACTGTGTAAGTTTTGCCAACCTATGAACGTTTTCAAAACAAAGTTTGTAGTCAAACAATTCTATTAAAAGCATCATTGAAATGATTTGGTCTCTCATATAATTACACCTCAAGATAATACAACTACCCACTGTAAACAAAAACAAACAATCGTAACCAAACTCACCGCAGCCTCTTACATTTTTTTAAAGGCTTAAGAATGAAGTGCATTCGGGGACCTTTAGCAAAGACACTTTTGAGAGGCCGTAAGAAGAGAACATTTGTGTCCTAGGCAGGGAACATTTATGTGCACTAGGCAGGGAACATTTATGTGACCTAGGCAGGGAACATTTATGTGTCCTAGGCAAAGTGACATTAATGTGCCAAAGATAAAAATGCTGTCAATGTGAACGCTAGCACATATAGGACCCCCTAATGATCTTGTACATCAGGAGCCCTACAAAATGGCCCCAAACCGGGACAGTACTTTGCCCATGTCTGTGCTAGGATCTGATTAGGAAGCTGAACATACGTCACACATTTTTTTGAGGCCCCCCCATCCCCAAAAATTATAAACCTTTCACATAAGTAACGGCTCAAATAGCTTCAATAAATACGTCATACTAGTCTAGGTCTATTTATTACTTCAGTATTTCTAGGTCTATTTATTACTTCAGTATTTCTAGGTCTATTTATTACTTCAGTATTTCTAGGTCTATTTATTACTTCAGTATTTCCTCTCAGTTTTAAAATTAAAAAATTTCTTCTCTTCTGCTCCTCGAAACTCTGGTAAGTCGGTGTAGTGTAATTGGGGAAATCTCCAAAGAAACGAACGCTGCTCCTGTTGATAGTGAGGTTCTTGACTTGTAATGTCACGTTATTCGATGGGAGTACACAACGTATCCATATCTTAACACTGCCCTAGAAAAATGAAGTGGAAAAAAATATCATAAATGTTTAAAATCAGTATTTTAAATGGAATCAGAGATACCCCAACAGAGCCTCACTTCAATATGTCAAACAGGGCCTCATACGCGGACACAAGTTAGCCAGGGACGCAGAAGAAAGTTAAAAATTGATTTCAAAATGGATAGACATTTCCTATTTGTTAAAGCTTTCTTTCCCCACTCACCCCATCTCTGTATGGTAAGCTAGTTTTACATCCACTGTAATATAAAAATCTTTTTTTTTTTTAAATTTGAACTGGAGCATGTCTTATACCATCAAATATTACATTGTATCAGTAGTTACCTGCAGTATTTAATTTGACTAAATAATGTAAACAAATGATGTTCTTACGGGTACATATTTAAATATACTAGCATTCAGAAGTTCCGGTACTCTCACAACCCCATTTCAGTAGTTATGCCACTTAAATTATTATCTAACGTCTCATTCATATCCCCCCGAAATACTGTTGACTATTTTTTTTTTATCAAACAACACTTCATATATTATTATTTGAAAATAATGATGTCATGATCAAGATTACATATAAGTATATTGATTTACAGGACACCACGGACTTATTTTATTGATGGGAGAATGATAATCAATAAAGCTGGGACTGTCATTGTAATTGTGCAAGGCCAATTAAAATCTGACAGCCACACTGAAATATATATTTTCTTTTCTCTCGGTTATCTCTGCCAAACCAAACGTACCAAAAGATTCCAATTTTTAACTCACGCACACGTTAAGGAATCGACTTCTACAAGCTTGGCATTCTAAACGCCAACAATCTCAATCGTGTCAACAATTGCTGGCGTAAAGCAACTGACAACCCCTTACCTTGAATGTCATATTTTTTGAGTCAGGCTCGTTCATATAGGGCTGGAGTTCCACATTGTAGTGTTCGGGGTAGAACGAAGTTGGCAGTCTTAAATTGGCAGCTTTATGGGTTACTTTAGTCTGTCCTCGAGTGGATGTCGAGCTGGCCCCTTTCCTTGCTTCCGCTTGACGTTGATGTTTCACAGCTTAGATTTTGAAGGAAAAGAAGATTGAAATGTTTCCAAATGAACTTGAGAACTATTTATTGTTGTCTGCAAGGACAGCCTTAGGCCGATTTGACCGATTGCTCCACATTGGGCCACGCAATTTACATTTATAATAATAGTAATAGTTGTTATTGTAAAAATAGAAATGGAGCTTCGCAAGCATCCGTTAAATTGGGCCCGCCATTCGTAAAGCTGGCCTTGGGTGTCTGTCTGATAACTGATATGTGATGCCTTGGGTGTCTGTCTGATATGTGATGCCTTGGGTGTCTGTCTGATATGTGATGCCTTGGGTGTCTGTCTGATATGTGATGCCTTGGGTGTCTGTCTGATATGTGATGCCTTGGGTGTCTGTCTGATATGTGATGCCTTGGGTGTCTGTCTGATATGTGATGCCTTGGGTGTCTGTCTGATATGTGATGCCTTGGGTGTCTGTCTGATATGTGATGCCTTGGGTGTCTGTCTGATATGTGATGCCTTGGGTGTCTGTCTGATATGTGATGATGTATTTCATAATTTAAACGATCTGATAATAAATAATATGTGTGATGAAATATTGGATGATGTATTTGATTAGTCCCCTCTATCTCTTCCTCCCTCTATCCCTCTAAATTCCTAACCGTCTTCTCTATCTCTGAACGCCACATCTATTTGTGCACCTCCCCTCTAACTCTAAAAGTCTTCTCTAAATCCGACCCTTCCTCTATCTGTGCAGCCTCCTATCTGTATGAACATTCCTTTCTATCTATGAGCGCCCCCTCTATCTGTGTAACTCCCCCACTATCTGTGCACCTCCCCCACTATCTGTGCACCTCCCCCACTATCTGTGTAACTCCCCCACTATCTGTGCACCTCTCGCACTATCTTTGCACCTCTCCCACTATATGTGCACCTCTCCCACTATCTGTGCACATCCCCCACTATCTGTGCACCTCCCCCACTATCTGTGCACCTCTCCCACTATCTGTTCACATCTCCCACTATCTGGGCAATATCTTTTGGCCCAGACGTTACCTCCTAGAGTTCATTAGATAAAGCTCGCTGTGTCCACAACATATTGGGTCTGACATACAACTCAACTAGCCAGCAAACTATGCCCACAACATATTGGCTCTGACGTACAACAACTAGCCAGCATGCTGTGTCCACAAAACATTAGGTCTGATATACAACTCTAATAGCCAGGAAGCTGTGCCTATAACACATTAGGTCTCATATACAACTCAACTAGCCAGGAAGCTGTGCCTATAACACATTAGGTCTCATATACAACTTAACTAGCCAGGAAGCTGTGCCTAACTCGTCCAACTCGTGGTCTGCCTAGCGGATGTACTTTTTGATTCATTCATGAGCCAGTAAGTTGTTTAGTATATTTGATTCGTAATAATAGATTACCATCATAATAATAGATTACCAATATAATAATATATTACCATCATAATAATATATTACTAATATAATAATAGAATACCATCATAATAATACATTACCATACTAATAGTATATTACTAATATAATAATAGATTACCATCATAATAATAGATTATCATCATAATAATAGATTGCCATCATAATAATAGATTACCATGATAATAATAGATTACCATCATAATATACAATTGTACAGATGGCCAAATGGTGTAGATACTCGACTGTCGACTTGAGAGTCATTGGTTCGAATCTGGGTGAGAACCATGAAATTTTTCCTGGTGTTATTTGGTGCTTTACATGCAAGTTTATAGAAACAGAGGAATTCTAAACTGCATCTGCCCCAATGGCCCAGTAGGGCTAAGGGAACTTTACTTTTTTATCATTATATAAAATAAGAAATGCACCTTTATTGATACTACCACATTCTCTGGCCATACCGTGCAGTTAGCATTTACTTACCATCAGCGGTTGAACGCCATACCGTGCAATTAGCATTTACTTACCATCAGCGGTTGAACGCCATGAAATGAAATTTCTATTTTCTCTAGTACAATTAGCCTGCCTTTACTTACTACATTCTCTAAACTGTTCCGAGCAAAAAGCACTGTTTGTTCTCAATATTCCCCTCGTTCTGGTGCTATTCGTATTAGCTGTCTGATTGTTGATTGTACTATTAACCTGAGTGATTGCCATCCGTACACAAACGAGTCCAACTAGCGTCAGAACGTTCCAGCCACAATGCCAACTCCCCATTTTAACCACTGAATATGTTTCCAATGTTCTGTAAATAAAAAAAAAATTCTTGTCAATCTCTGCCATGAGTAAAATATACAATCTGCCCATGAATAGTCAACAAGGCAAACAGTTACTCACACCACCATGAGTAAAATATACAAATCTGCCCATGAATAGGTCAACAAGGCAAACAGTTACTCACACCACCATGAGTAAAATATACAAATCTGCCCATGAATAGGTCAACAAGGCAAACAGTTACTCACACCACCATGAGTAAAAAATACAATCTGCCCATGAATAGTCAACAAGGCAAACAGTTACTCACACCACCATGAGTAAAAAATACAATCTGCCCATGAATAGATCGAAGAGGCAAACAGCTACTCACACCACCTCCCAAATATTTGTAGTAGTAAAAGTTCCTAAGGACCATAATTGCAGATGTTGTGTAGAATGTATCTGTTTCTGCAACCTCGGCATATAATGGGATGTGTGGCTAGCACAACACCCAGACGCCTTTATTTCCCCAACTAAAGTGAGGGACTTTTTTTTACCATCTTTCACCTGGAAAAAATTACCTTTACTCTCACTGAGGATCGAACTTTCACCAGAACCTGGAAATATTCCATTGTTTATCGCAGCTTGACATCCATGCCCCAATTCCAAACCAAAGACATTTGAAAAGATGCTATAAGGGCAATAAGTCGTTACCGAAAACTTAAGATTGGTCCTACCTGAATGATGTTTATGTTTGAAATATATTGATAACACATAAACAATACATTTATTGATACCACATACAAAATAGATGTATTTATAACACATAAACAAAAATATATTGATAATACATAAACAATACATTTATTGATAACAAATACAAAACAGATGTATTGATAACACATAAACAAATATATATTGATAACATATTATCAATTAATAACCAATGTCTCTATTCAGTAATAATCTTAAGCAGAAGTCAACTTTGTAATATCAAAAACGTAAATTAAAAAAAAAAAAGTCTTTCACCTAATTGCCCCAGAGTGTTGCTAGGTTACTGTAGCTACTGACTATTCGGCACGGAATGAATGTTAGAGCTAGCAGGCTACCGTGTATATACCAGCTAGTTAAGAAGACCAGAACCGATTTGATAGACAGTTGCTCACGTGACGTAGTTTTTTTTTTTGATTGACATTGCATGAAGTACCGCCTTACGGTCGATAGATGGATAGATGACTAGGGATCACTTGCAGGAGATAAACCTGAACGCCCTCTTTCTCTAACCCTTGTACCCCCCTCA
The DNA here is from genome assembly GCA_021962125.1 of Bulinus truncatus. Classification (NCBI taxonomy): domain Eukaryota; kingdom Metazoa; phylum Mollusca; class Gastropoda; family Planorbidae; genus Bulinus; species Bulinus truncatus. The sequence goes on from JAGDYQ010000008.1 coordinate 5,981,742, forward strand.
CAGCCCGTACATGGGCCCCATGGATATTACGGGCTGTTGCCCCCTTCTTTCCCCCCCCCCAGTCGCAACAACTCACAAAACTGAAACATGAAGAAATTCACCTTGCACGAGGCCTATATAGTATCTCACTGTTACATAAACATTATACACCAAGTTAGCCAAAATGGGTAGAATGTAATCATTTTTATATGACACAAAAATATACACGCGCGCACACACACACTTATATTCATTACATCTATGTTGATATACAATTCAATATGTGTGTATTATCTGTATATACTTTTATTTTTGTTACAGTACAGTTACATAGTCTACATACACACTGAGTCGTCATCATACATATACACCGAGTCAACTTACACACCGAGTCAACTTACACACCGAGTCAACTTACACACCGAGTCAACTTACACGCCGAGTCAACTTACACACCGAGTCAACTTACACACCGAGTCAACTTACACACCGAGTCAACTTACACACCGAGTCAACTTACACACCGAGTCAACTTACACACCGAGTCAAGCTCTCGGGGGGGGGGGGAGGAGGGAGGGACACACATAGCTTTCTAATTTAACTCCCCTCTTCCATTCTGTCTTTAATCAATGAGTTTGTTTGTTGATATTCCTATAATATGTTGAGTCTCTGTGTACGGCGAATTCATCTATCATATCACCTTAACAAACAGCCTACTTTCTGTGTACGGTGAATTCATCTATCATATCACCTTAACAAACAGCCTACTTTCTGTGTACGGTGAATTCATCTATCATATCACCTTAACAAACAGCCTACTTTCCTTTCATAAGAACATTTTGAATCCATTAGCTGTAGCCTCAGATGTTAGTTTCGTAAATTGCTAATATTGTGTTGACTAAAACAAAGTATTATTGAACTCTTTTACGCGCTGCTGGATGAAATGCACCCCTCCTCCTAACTAACTAACAAACCCCGCCCCCTTTATCGGCTCAACCCCTCCCCCACCCGATTTTCAAAATGGACACTTCAACCAAACGCATGTGATTAAAAAAACAACAAACACAATAACAAGCTTATGGTAGAAAAGAATACGTACCAGTGTGCAGGTACCTTTAATGTTCTAATTATCGATTCCAATTGTGCCTTTACAAAATGAGCAAGAATTATGTTTCCTTGTTGCTTAGAATTAAGGCCCTTTAATACTATATTCCAACGGTTGCTTAACGCTTTTTTTATGTCTGTTTTTTTTTTAGTATTACAGAACGTATGCCCATAGCCAACCAGTCTGTTGTCAGTCAAATATTGTTTATTTAAAACATGTTGTCCTCTTTACTCATGGGTTACCTGTTTCTCACTCTTTATTCATGGGTCACCTGTTTCTCACTCTTTATTCATGGGTCACCTGTTTCTCACTCTTTACTCATGGGTCACCTATTTCTCACTCTTTACTCATGGGTCACTTGTTTCTTACTCTTTATTCATGGGTCACCTGTTTCTCAAATTTTACTCATGGGTCACATGTTTCTCACGCGCATTGTTTTTTAATTTTAATTTTGCGCTATTTTTGGCATGCGCAATAACACCATTGCAAAGAACTTTATTTAACATCAGCAGATTCATGTGACGTAAATCAACTAGCGTTACGAGTGGACACAAATTATGAACGATTAGGTCCTGTGTTAACTGGACTTTGTGCCATGTGACTGACCATTGGGATACAAGATGACCACATGTCAGGGCCCCCTGCTGCAAAACTAGTGAGCCCCCGTTGCCATATTTTGGTCGGGAGGTAGGGACGGAGGCATAATCCTTGGTTGCGGCCCCACTGTGATATTGTTCACTGCACGGGGCGGTGACGCACGTGAATATTGGGTCTGTGAGTTACAGGTGAGTTAGATCGAGAGACACGTTGACCTTTAGTGGACAGAGAGCTGTCACTTAGCGATAGTCGGTTAAATCCAATACGTGGGTAGGGGTTGTAGTTCCTTCTTGGTGGGGGTTGTAGTTCCTTCTTGGTGGGAGTCGTAGTTCCTTCTGGGTATGGATTGTAGTTCCTTCTGGGTGGGGTTGTAGTTCCTTCTTGGTGGGGGTTGTAGTTCCTTCTTGGTGGGAGTCGTAGTTCCTTCTTGGTGGGGGTTGTAGTTCCTTCTTGGTAGGGGTTGTATTTCCTTCTTGGTGGGGGTTGAAGTGCCTTCTTGGTGGGGGTTATAGTTCCTTCTTGGTGGGGGTTGAAGTGCCTTCTTGGTGGGGGTTGTAGTTCCTTCTTGGTGGGGGTTGAAGTGCCTTCTTGGTGGGGGTTGTAGTTCCTTCTTGGTGGGGGTTGAAGTGCCTTCTTGGTGGGGGTTGTAGTGCCTTCTGGATGGGGGTTGCAGTTCATTCTGGGTGGGAGTCGTAGTGCCTTCTTGGTGGGGGTTGCAGTTCCTTCTGGGTGGGAGTCGTAGTGCCTTCTGGATGGGGGTTGCAGTTCCTTATGGTGGGGGTTATAGTTCATTCAGGGTGGGGGTTTTAGTGCCTTCAGGGTGGGCGTTGTATGGGAGAAGAAATGAATCGGTGAATCGACCGAGGCTTAAAGAGTTTTAGAATTGTGTATAATAGAGGAATGGGCAGTCGAAATGACATTTCAGTTCAATCCTCCCTATTATCTGTTGGATTTATGAGGTGTGTATTGAACTGTCATCATGCCCTCTGCTATTTTGCCTTTTTTTTAGCACCACAATTGTGGTAGAAACAACAATCAGACACAAACATCAGATACAAACATCACATACAAACATCAGATGGTAATTTCTAAAAAAATATATGGACCTCATACGAGCTGTGATCACAACTTCTAAAGTTCCAATCCATAAAAAATCATGTGTTAGCAGTTGAATATGTTATAAAATATATACATATAACACAATTGAATACGTTCTACATATACACATATAACACAGTTTGTGCGCTACTGTGGTAATGTATAACATTTACCAAAATAATCTGAAATCAATAATTCAGTTACTACTTAACAATGGGAAGATTAAAATAACAAATAACAAACAAAACAATCTGTATCACTAGTTATCTACCTGTGGCGCATGCGCTAAAATGTCTTGCAATGTACATGTATGCCTGAATCTGACGCTGCGATCATAATTTTCTGGTTCTATTTTTATTCTGAAGTAATCTCACGACATTACACATTGGGGGGGGGGGGGGGTTTGGCTCACAACATAGCAAGCTGTGGTGTACAGGGAGATAGGAACTGAGAGATAAACACCTCATCTGTACAGGGAAATAGGAACTGAGAGATAAACACCTCATCTGTACAGGGAGATGAGAGATAAACACCTCGTCTGTACAGGGAGATAGGAACTGAGAGATAAACACCTCATCTGTACAGGGAGATAGGAGCTGAGAGATAAACACCTCATCTGTACAGGGAGATAGGAACTGAAAGATAAACACCTCATCTGTACAGGGAGATAGGAGCTGAGAGATAAACACCTCATCTGTACAGGGAGATGAGAGATAAACACCTCATCTGTACAGGGAGATAGGAGCTGAGAGATAAACACCTCATCTGTACAGGGAGATAGGAACTGAAAGATAAACACCTCATCTGTACAGGGAGATAGGAGCTGAGAGATAAACACCTCATCTGTACAGGGAGATGAGAGATAAACACCTCATCTGTACAGGGAGATGAGAGATAAACACCTCATCTGTACAGGGAGATAGAAACTGAGAGATAAACACCTCATCTGTACAGGGAGATAGGAACTGAGAGATAAACTTCTCATCTGTACAGGGAGATAGGAACTGAGAGATAAAAACCTCGTCTGTACAGGGAGATGAGAGATAAACATCTCATCTGTACAGGGAGATGAGAGATAAACACCTCGTCTGTACAGTGAGATGAGAGATAAACACCTCGTCTGGACAGGGAGATAGGAACTGAGAGATAAACACCTCATCTGTAAGGGAGATAGGAGCTGAAAGATAAACACCTCATCTGTACGCGGAGATAAGAGCTGAGAGATAAACACCTCATCTGTATAGGGAGATAGGAGCTGAGAGATAAACTTCTCATCTGTACAGGGAGATAGGAACTGAGAGATAAACACCTCGTCTGTACAGGGAGATGAGAGATAAACACCTCATCTGTACAGGGAGATGAGAGATAACACCTCGTCTGTACAGTGAGATGAGAGATAAACACCTCGTCTGTACAGGGAGATAGGAACTGAGAGAAAAAAACCTCGTCTGTACAGGGAGATAGGAACTGAGAGATAAACACCTCATCTGTACAGGGATATGAGAGATAAACACCTCATCTGTACAGGGAGATGATAGATAAACACCTCGTCTGTACAGTGAGATGAGAGATAAACACCTCGTCTGTACAGGCAGATAGGAACTGAGAGAAAAACACCTCGTCTGTACAGGGAGATAGGAACTGAGAGATAAACACCTCATCTGTACAGGGAGATGAGAGATAAACACCTCATCTGTACAGTGAGATGAGAGATAAACACCTCGTCTGTACAGTGAGATGAGAGATAAACACCTCATCTGTACAGGGAGATAGGAACTGAGAGATAAACACCTCATCTGTACAGGGAGATAGGAGCTGAGAGATAAACACCTCATCTGTACAGGGAGATAGGAACTGAGAGATAAACACCTCATCTGTACAGGGAGATGAGATATACACACCTCATCTGTACAGGGAGATAGGAGCTGAGAGATAAACACCTCATCTGTACAGGGAGATGAGAAATAAACACCTCATGTGTACAGGGAGATGAGAGATAAACACCTCATCTGTACAGGGAGATGAGAGATAAACACCTCGTCTGTACAGGGAGATGAAAGATAAACACCTCATCTGTACAGGGAGATGAGAGATAAACACCTCATCTGTACAGGGAGATAGGAACTGAGAGATAAACCCCTCATCTGTACTGGGAGATGAGAAATAAACACCTCATCTGTACAGGGAGATAGGAACTGAGAGATAAACACCTCATCTGAATAGGGAGATGAGAGATAAACACCTCATCTGTATAGGGAGATGAGAGATAAACACCTCATCTGTATAGGGAGAAGAGAGATATACACCTTATCTGTATAAGGAGATAGGAACTGAGAGATAAACCCCTCATCTGTACATGGAGATGAGAGATAAACACCTCATCTGTACAGGGAGATAGGAACTGAGAGATAAACACCTCATCTGTACAGGGAGATAGGAACTGAGAGATAAACACCTCATCTGTACAGGGAGATGAGAGATAAACACCTCATCTGTACAGGGAGATAGGAACTGAGAGATAAACACCTCATGTGTACAGGGAGATGAGAGATAAACACCTCATCTATACAGGGAGATGAGAGATAAACACCTAGTCTGTACAGGGAGATAGGAACTGAGAGATAAACACCTCATCTGTACAGGGAGATGAGAGATAAACACCTCATCTGTACAGGGAGATGAGAGATAAACCCCTCATCTGTACAGGGAGATGAGAGATAAACACCTCATCTGTACAGGGAGATAGGAACTGAGAGATAAACCCCTCATCTGTACAAGGAGATGAGAGATAAACACCTCATCTGTACAGGGAGATAGGAACTGAGAGATAAACACCTCATCTGTATAGGGAGATGAGAGATAAACACCTCATCTGTATAGGGAGATGAGAGATAAACACCTCATCTGTATAGGGAGAAGAGAGATATACACCTTATCTGTATAGGGAGATAGGAACTGAGAGATAAACACCTCATCTGTACAGGGAGATAGGAACTGAGAGATAAACCCCTCATCTGTACAGGGAGATGAGAGATAAACACCTCATCTGTACAGGGAGATAGGAACTGAGAGATAAACACCTCATGTGTACAGGGAGATGAGAGATAAACACCTAATCTGTACAGGGAGATGAGAGATAAACACCTCGTCTGTACAGGGAGATAGGAACTGAGAGATAAACACCTCATCTGTACAGGGAGATGAGAGATAAACACCTCATCTGTACAGGGAGATGAGAGATAAACCCCTCATCTGTACAGGGAGATGAGAGATAAACACCTCATCTGTACAGGGAGATAGGAACTGAGAGATAAAACCCTCATCTGTACAGGGAGATGAGAGATAAACACCTCATCTGTACAGGGAGATAGGAACTGAGAGATAAACACCTCATCTGTATAGGGAGATGAGAGATAAACACCTCATCTGTATAGGGAGATGAGAGATAAACACCTCATCTGTATAGGGAGAAGTGAGATATACACCTTATCTGTATAGGGAGATAGGAACTGAGAGATAAACCCCTCATCTGTACATGGAGATGAGAGATAAACACCTCGTCTATACAGTGAGATGAGAGATAAACACCTCGTCTGTACAGGCAGATAGGAACTGAGAGATAAACACCTCATCTGTACAGGGAGAAAGGAGCTGAGAGATAAACACCTCATCTGTACAGGGAGATAGGAACTGAGAGATAAACACCTCATCTGTACAGGGAGATGAGAGATAAACACCTCATCTGTACAAGGAGATGAGAGATAAACCCCTCATCTGTACAGGGAGATGAGAGATAAACACCTCATCTGTACAGGGAGATAGGAACTGAGAGATAAACCCCTCATCTGTACAGGGAGATGAGAGATAAACACCTCATCTGTACAGGGAGATAGGAACTGAGAGATAAACCCCTCATCTGTACAGGGAGATGAGAGATAAACACCTCATCTGTACAGGGAGATAGGAACTGAGAAATAAACCCCTCATCTGTACAGGGAGATGAGAGATAAACACCTCATCTGTACAGGGAGATAGGAACTGAGAGATAAAACCCTCATCTGTACAGGCAGATGAGAGATAAACACCTCATCTGTACAGGGAGATACGAACTGAGAGATAAACACCTCATCTGTATAGGGAGATGAGAGATAAACACCTCATCTGTATAGGGAGATGAGAGATAAACACCTCATCTGTATAGGGAGAAGTGAGATATACACCTTATCTGTATAGGGAGATAGGAACTGAGAGATAAACCCCTCATCTGTACATGGAGATGAGAGATAAACACCTCGTCTATACAGTGAGATGAGAGATAAACACCTCGTCTGTACAGGCAGATAGGAACACGTTTGGTGTCATCGTTCAGGCTACATCCAGAGGAAAAAAACAACAATCATTTGTGATAATTTTTTTAAAGCATTAATACGAGGACCCCAATAGTAAGGGATCCCACGGTTTTTAATTGAGGCCCGAGGACGGATAATGACTGGTGGTTGCATCATCACAGATATCTGGTTGGTGACGTAGAGCCAGTGGTATCAAATGGGTTGCATCATCACAGATATCTGGTTGGTGACGTAGAGCCAGTGGTATCAAATAGGTTACATTATCACAGATATCTGGTTGGTGACGTAGAGCCAGTGGTATCAAATAAGTTGCATCATCACAGATATCTGGTTGGTGACGTAGAGCCAGTGGTATCAAATAGGTTACATTATCACAGATATCTGGTTGGTGACGTAGAGCCAGTGGTATCAAATAAGTTGCATCATCACAGATATCTGGTTGGTGACGTAGAGCCAGTGGTATCAAATAAGGCCTGGTCCTGTTAGCCCGGAGGCAGGCAAAAAGAAAAAAAAATTGTAAACAACGGTTAGTACATGATAAATATATCATCAATCAGTAATATGTAGTATATCAACATTCAGTACATCAGAATTATTTATAATATCAGTTCATCAACAATAAGTATATCATAATTATATTAACAATTAGTGCATCATCAGTATATCAATAATCACAACATCAGAATTATATCAACACTCAGTAGGCTATATCAGAAGTCAGTAGGCCTACATCAGTAACATATTAGCAATTAGTATATCAGCAATATATCAACAATAACTAGCCTACACCATCAATAAATCAACAATCAGTATATCAGAGGTATAACAGCAGTCTGTCCATTAGCTGTATATCAGTTATCACAACAATAAGCTGAGCACGCAATGCAGATTTTATTATATAATATGTTGCCGATACATGTATTCTCATAGTATTGTTTAAAACTGCTACCTTTAGACGTTAGTGTAGGCCACAAAACCAAAAACCACGTACTATTTTACTTAATTCAAACTATTAAACTCATTAATGTGTAGCAAAAGAAAAATTTTAAAGATAATACAATGTGAACAAAATATATTTCTCTGCTGATCGATTTCACCATCACTCATAGCGAATATCTCTACAATATTGAATATATTGAAAAAAGAAAATATTTTTGCGAAACGTTAAAAGAACCGTTTCAAAAGTACTATTTGCCATCCGTTATGCTATTAACCATTACCATGCAATTAATTTATACAAATGCAAGTATGCTTTACCACTACTAGAGTAGTAGCATTATAATTTTTTCTTTAATAGTTTTGTCTTATTGAAATTTTAATATTTTATTTGTACCAAATCAATATTTGTATGTCGGAAGATATATTGAAACAATAGACGAATAGTCTAGTAGTAGGCACTTTGATAAAAATGTCAAAATTTTTATTATTGCTTTGATTGTATTTAAAATGTGTGCATTAGCCTCATTAGGTAGTCCTAGCCGCAAGCTTTCAAAAGACACCAAGTTTATGAATTTATCTTAATATTAAGAAAAGTTATGAAGTTTTTAATGCCGTATTTATTCATTGTACCTAAAAAAAATTTGTGATCGAAATTTTGAGATTTTACAACTAAAAAATGGATAACTTTTAAACCATTAGAGATAATTTGATGAAATTTTCAGTGTGATTACATCTACTGTTCCTCTTTAATAATGTATAGAAACTATTACTATTAGTTGGTAATTGTATATATATATATATATATATATATATATATATATATGTATATATATAACATATAGACCACAATGAACATGGATGAAAAAAAACACTGAAAGTTGTTAAAAATAATTGTATTAAAATTCTTGATCACAGAACTTACTGAAACTGATTCATCATTAAAACATAACAATAATTATAAATAGAAATAATCAAATAATGAAAAGTATTTGTCTTTAGTAATCAACCATTATAATAAGAAAAGATACAAAAAAAGCCGAAAAACGAACAAAAGTTATGTTCATTTGATAACCAGACAAGAAATTCATTTATTGCAGAGAGATTGATTATGTGTTTAAAATAAAGAATCAGTTATAATAACTCTTGGTTAACCCATGCATTTTAGACAAAAAATTAATGCTTTCGCATGCCTGCGATAGAGCCGAGAGACAAATGAGAGACATGTCACAAATAACCCTAACCCTAAACCTAACCCTTACTCACCCACGTGCTCTCTTACTCACCCACATGCTCTCTTACTCACCCACTAGCTCAGTTACACAACCACGTGCTCTCATACTTGCCCACGTTCTCACATACTCACCGACGTGCTCTCTTACTCACCCACGTGCTTTGTTACTCACCCACGTGCTCTCTTACTCACACAATTGCGCTCGTACTCAGCCACGTTGTCTTACTCAACCATGTGCTTTCTTACTCACCCACGTGTTCTTCTTATCACACACGTGCTCTTTTACTTACCTACGTGCTCTCTTACTCACCCACGTGCTCTCCTACTCATCCACGTGCCCTCTCACTTACCCACATGCTGTGCCACTCACCCACGTGCTCTCTTTTTCCACCTACGTGCTTGCTACTCACACATGTGCTCTCAAAATCACCCACATGCTCTCTTACTCACCCACATGCTCTCTTACTCACCCATATGCTCTCATACTCAACCACGTGTTCTACTACACATCGACGTGCTCTTTTACTCACCCATGTGCACTCTTACTCACCCAGTTCTCTTTTACTCACCCAAGATATCTCCAACTCCCCTGCGTGCTCACTAACACACCCACGCGCTCTCATACTGACCCACGTGCTCTCCTACACATCGACGTGCTTACTTACTCACCCACGTGCTCTTAAACCCATGCACTCTCTTACTCATCTACGTGCTCTCTGTTCACCCAGATGCTCCCTTACTCACCTACGTTCTCTCTTACTTACCTACACACCCAAAAGCTTTTACTCATCTACGTGCTCTCTAACCCATGCACTCTCTTACACATGTGCTCTCTTCAAGCCCGTAGCATGCTCCCCCCCCCCCACCCGCGTTTTGTCTGGCCCGCTCTGCTTGTTTGCTCTACTTAGTAAAATTTTCCTGGTCCCCCTTCTATTGCCTAGCCCCTGCTGTAGAATTTTCACGCTACGAGGCTGCCACACGTTGATATAAATAAGGTATATTTTACCAACCAATAAGTTCGACCATTATAACAACAAATGAAAAACTTAACAGGAACCTCAGATCCCCGAAGACGAATTACGTCACGACTTAAGACGGATTTATAATTCTGATCTCTTTTTTTGTGATAACTATAGGCTAGACCAGACATAGGCAAACTACGGCCAACGGGCTAAGTCCTGATGCCTGGCCCGCATTTCAACCATCATCTCTCGTTCACATCCATGATGTTTACTATTAATTTATATAAACCCGTTTAAATGCTCTGCCCATCTGCTATTGGTATGATCCTTTAATCTAATTTGAGGAAAAAGATATGTCTGGGTATTGCAGTTATTGTTTTGTTTTTTATTCTATTTAGCAGATATGCAATTCAAACATGAACTAAATGAAGTGTAACCAGTAAATATAATCATTTTGGTTATGATACAATCCTAGCTCACAATGGCCATTTCTATGTGGCCCCTGGGCCAAATATGTTGCCCACCCCAGGTGTACATGGAGAAAAATACAATAAAATAATCTAGCAGTGCTATAACAGGCTGATGGACACCATGAGGTCACTGAGGTCAGAGCGGCATTCTGATCTATTAACATCGTCAAAAAATACACCCTCACTGAAAGGAAATAACAGAGCACGTGATTCTATTAGAGCCGCGTTGAGTAGAACGTTGATATATGAAGATAACATAATAAGTGAAGGCATAGTGAATAGACTAATTATTTTTTTTTAATAATATGTAGCGGATAGGTGGCCGTGTGGTATTAAGCATCGCTTCGGATCGAATGGTACTGTGTTCGAGTCTCGATAAGTCCATTATCTCGGTGAACGTTTTTTAATTTATTCACAAAATAAATCGTAGTATAAATCATCCTTTCTTTGGTGTTCTAAAGAAAAAAATAAATTTAAACCAGCAAGTGGCCATAAATATTATACAATTCTTCAATAGCAAAGCAGTCCAATATGGCGAATAAAACAAAAAAAAATCTGTCTTCTAGTTTTATTCTATAAGGCTACGTGCCCGCCAGTTCACACAATATTTCTACAGTTGGTTGTGTGGTCAGAGATGCGTCCAGTGTGTTATTTGTGTCCAGGTGTGCTATTTGTGTTCACGATGTTAAGTTATCTGAATGTATGTCAAACTTCAAACATTGACTCTCAGCCAAATCAGATGAGGAAAAGTAACATTACAAAACAAAACCTGCCCTATAGTAGGCCCAGTGTCCAGTTTACGGCACACGTTTCAACTGTTCAGCTGTGTGGTCTATGTTGTGTGCGTGCATATTCTTGCATTTTTTTTCTATCGGATTACAAATGTACAACTTGAATTGGTTTGATACCGTTAGGGATGGCACACAGAACAAACTACTCCCAGGTAAGTGTGGAATGTCTGCTTTCTCATTTTATGTGTATACAACAACAATGCATTTTATTTTGCGTCGATTACAGTATAGTTACTTCGTGCATAACAATAAATAAGTTCTAAATCAATTTATCCGTTATTTGAAGTGGATGCTTTTAACAAATGTTTATTGAGACAAATGAACTTATTTGAGATTTATTTATTAAGAAATTTAAACAAAAAGTTTTATGTTTTAACAATAAGGTCAGACTATCAGTTGAGTAATTACAATGTCAGTCTATCCATTGACTATTCGTTTCACAACTTAAAAAGTACGGGCGACTTTTAAAATCCTTTAAGATTCATTAATACCATATCATAATAGAATAAGCATACTTGTTATTTTACACAAATATAAACATGTTTAAATAAAATCGGACGGTCAAGGCCGATAACCACTTTAAATAGTGAACCATGCAGGTTCAGGTATACAGGAAAGGAAATATTGGAAAGAGGCTAAAGCTCCAATTGTCAAAAAGTCTATTCTAAGTATTGGACAAGTTAAAACTCTGTGGGAATCAGCGTAATTGTTACAAGAACAAAAAAAAAGTTTTCTTTTTTATTATTTCTTGTAATTTTAGAAACTTTTTTGTTACATTCACTACTTATAGCTGTCATAACTCTGTTATAATATTTGGTCAGTGCATGTTGTGAGTTTGTGTTCAATATGAAAAAGTGTGCTAGAGGTGGAGAAAATGAGGACTAGTAAAAATGCTGACCAGTGGTATAGTAAGAATCAGGGACAGTGAGTGCCAGGGCAGCTAAGGATAAAACTGTGTTGTACAATGTTGTGTGAATATAGGAGCTGGAAGGTTAGAGTGTGATATTAAGCAGTTGAGATGTTAAATAAAGATAAGAGTATTTAAGTGATAATATGGACTATTCATATTGTAAATTTCTGTTATTTGTAAATCTGTATTTATACTTTTACTCACTGTTCATGTTGTGGATTTATATATTAAAAAATGAACCACGACCATCCAAAAATCTTGTGATTTATAAGTGAACATGAAAAATGAAAATAACATTTGAAAATAATTTAAAATAATAAGCCGAGACAAGACATAAATAAATAACTAATTTGGTGGCAGTGGTTAAAAATATAACCAATAAAAACATTTTTTAAATGACACTTGATATTGGAAACAAAAGATTGGACTGGCTAGACACATTAGCCCTTGTCTACATTGTAAGCAATGAGGAGAATTTTTGTTTTTATTCAATATGAAAATAAAAAAAAAATTTTAGTTTTATACATATCTTCAATGAATACCCCTTCTACTATCAGGACTAAACTTTGCATTCATGTTAAGTTTTTAAAATTTGGTACTGACAACACTAAAAAAAATAGTCAACATTTCAACTGCGGATTTTCTAGACAAAAACCTTTTGAATGAAAGTTAAAAAAGAAAACTGGTACTGAAACTGGGACAATCATTTAAAAGAATATTATATAATAATTGAAATTATCCAGCAAGAAAAAAGGATAACCCACAACATACACAGCACTGGTGCCAATAACAAACACATTCAGCTGGTACAAGAAATCCAAAGACCATCAAACATAAAAAGAAATATTTTATGGTGAAACATTTCTGTATTCAATTGTTATATTAAGTGGGCCTGTTAGCTACCCTACCATTAATTTTAACTGGTCTGGGGAGACACACTAGCCATTGGCTACATTGTAAGGAAGGGGGAGTATTTTTGTTTTATTCAATATAAACATGGTAAGTAACCCATTTTTGTTTTACAAATATTTTCATTAAGTAATTTATTTCACTACCCCCCACCCACCCTTTAGAATGAAAGTTTCTACTAAAACGACTAACACTTGCATTTATGTTAATATATTTCAATTTTGTTCTGGCAACTCTGAAAAATTAAATATTTCCTTTGCAGATTTTTCAAGCCAAAAAATTTTGGATTGGTGTAATGAAACTGGTACTGAAACTGGGACTTCTTTTTGAAGAAACAATATATTATAGCCTAATGGTATTAGCCAGTCAGAAGAAAAGCTAACACTCTACCCATCCATGCCATGGTGCGAATAACCACAGCATTCAACCGGTACAAGAAATTTAAAGACCATCCTACATTAACAGAAATAGTTTACGGTGAAGCATTTTTTTCAATCAAACTAAAATTTCATTTTGTTATATTAAGTGGGCGTGTTAGCCAGCCTACCATTAATTTTAAACATGTTCTCTGCCAGATGAGCACAAATGATGGTCTGATGACAGATGCTGTTGGTGTTTGATCATGGCTCCTGTTTTTAACTGGTCTGGGGAGACACACTAGCCATTGGCTACATTGTAAGGGAGGGGGAGTATTTTTGTTTTATTCAATATAAACATGGTAAGTAACCCATTTTTGTTTTACAAATATTATCATTAAGTAATTAATTTCACTGCCCCCCACCCACCCTTTAGAATGAAAGTTTCTACTAAAACGACTAACACTTGCATTTATGTTAATATATTTCAATTTTGTTCTGGCAACTTTGAAAAATTAAATATTTCCTTTGCAGATTTTTCAAGCCAAAAAATTTTGGATTGGCGTAATGAAACTGGTACTGAAACTGGGACTTCTTTTTGAAGAAACAACCCAATAAACATGCACCGAGAGGACTCCCGTTGTCAAGCACCTATCGGACATTGGTAGGCAGTTTCCTATAGGACCTCTCGGCTGGATCGAAGGGGCAAGCCCCTGAGTGACCCATATTGGATGGCGCATGCGCTCTAAGCCTCTAACAGAATCGGCAAGCGGCCATCTTTACAGTTCGATCGCGCTGATATTATTTCGTTGAAAAGGTTCATTACAAATTCATTTGATTTGCGTTGCATTTCGTTGAAAGGTCGGTTGATTTTAATTAAATATTACTTTAAAAACATTCTAATTTCAAGTTGTTACAAAATGCTCCTGTAATGGAAATATGTATATAGTGGTATCAATCTATGTACTGTACTACATTATAGTATAATATAAATGTATATATATGATATATGGATTTTTACCCAAATACTTCTAAGAATTTCTAATTAAGATTATATTAATATTAAAATTACTTGTATGTAATTATGTATATTACTTAACATAATATGATTATTGTATCCATTTTACTATGTATATAATGCCATGCTATCTGTCATTGTAACTGTTTTTATCCAAAATTAAGATTAAAAAAAAGGTGATAGTAAATATAGTTTTGCCTACCAATTGTGTAATTGGTGTAGGAATATTAACTTTATCTTGTCGTTAACCCTAAATAATTATTTTTATTTAATTTGCATTTTATTTTATTTAAAATTTCACTAAAAGTCAAACATAAATTATACACAAACTTTGTAGGTAGGCAGAACAATTTACTTTTACCACAGGATCCACAATGTAAATCATCTTAGGGTTAAGGATATGATTATTGTTAGAGGTTTGGGTTAGTTAGGGTTAGTATTAGGAGTTAGGTTTAGTTTTAGTTGGAGTTAATGTTAGGGGTTAGTATTAGATTAGGGTTAGTGTTTTTATACGTATCCATTGTCATCAGAGAAGATTGGAACAGTAAAATGTGGTCTCTCTGGGTCGAACTCTGAACTACTGCAGAAGGGGTGACATGCAGAGGAAATATTTTGTAATTCAGTACAAGAGTTCGAAGATTGGTTTTTCTATCATACATACTTCCTTATAACAAGGTGAAATTTCTGCATATTACATTTATATTATTAATAATAATGGATTAATGGAACCTGATATTGTATTACTAAAGCCTGCCATAGTGTCTACATTCCATTCCTCCTGTGTTTCTCAAATATGTTGTATTTGGTATTTGCGATTTTCAATTAACAATTTTCAATTAATTTTCAATGAACATAAATTTAATGAATCTGTTGTTTCTTTAGAATGCCAGGACTGTTTGCATTGGTTGTATTCATTGGTGATGGTGGAGAAAGACCTGAAAGTGTTGCAGTTGTAGCAGGAAATTGGTTAGATGGTGATGAATCATATTGGGCACCATATACTAACCGTCAGGATGACAGATTGGACACCACACCAGCTTCATCTGGAATAATCAGATGACCTGGAAATGTAAAGCCAGCTCCAAGATCTGATGTTGCAGGAAATGCAATCGCAACCAATTTAGAAGTTGTTGGTAAGGCTGTTTTTATTACATTTCTGCCTCTAAATTCATGTCGATTCCAGATGTAGTTAGAATTACCAGGCTGACTGATTCTGACATTCATTTGTGACAAACTGACAAAAAAAAATGTATTAAAATTGCTGTAAATGGATTTTTTTTTCCTTTTTCATTCATAGCAGGTGATAAAAAAATTGAAATTCTGCTTTCTCTCATGCTGGAACTGAAATCAGAAATGAGGGTACTACATAATCAAATTAGTGAGGTAAAGGAGACGCTCCAAGACATGCAACAGAGTTCATCATCTGCCACTTCTGGAGAAAATATATCGATTGATTTGGGAACAAACATATGACTATGGCATTACTGCTGATAGACCTCTCAAAGCGATTTGACACTTCCAGCTAGGGCACCAGATCTTAATCTTCTCGATGATGATTGACAAGAAACAAGACAATGTTATCTTGAATTTCTTATGCCAGGTAACAATCATTTATAAATTAAATAGCCTACTAATAAATAGTTATAAATTACTAATAAATTCATTGGTGATTATGTATTCTATATTATGGAAGAAAGGTAACTTTTACTAATTTGTTAAGTTTTATATCATAAGAATTTTGACTATTACATGTATGGAGAAATTATGTAATACAAACTATATTGTACTTTTACATATATGAAAAAAAATCCCACTCAAATTTACATTGTTTTTACTTTTATGCAGGAGCTTTTATCAAGTTTTGTTCTTCTGGAGTTATGGTACGAATAGGGAAATATTCAAACAGCAATGCACAACACGAGAAAGACCTGAAAAGTTCCCTGTCGGAGTACTGGACTAAGTGACACCCAATGAGCTTTACATATTTATTGTTTTGTGCATGAGTATTTCACAAACACCAATTTAACGTTCATATTTCTCCACACATTCATATTTCTCCACAGATGTGCTATTCTATGGACTTTGGATGTGATCATTCATATCTAAGTTCAGATTCAAACTAATTCATGGATTTTAAAAATACTAAATTTCCAGCCAATGTAAAATATGCATTATTTTTTCAGAAGAAAAAAGTGAATGAAATGCTGCCAAGCTTGTGAAAATCTTAATATAGATGAAAGAATATACATTGGTAAATATAGTTTTAGACAATACATTAAAGCCAACTAAATGGGGGGTGAATATTTGGGTTTTAGCTGATACATGCTGAAGAAATGAGCACAATGTTAAAAATGTCTTTCACTTAATTTCAGGGAAAAAATCTTTATTTTTTCGATAAAGAAATGTTCATGCATGTTTCACTGATTTTTTAAACATATCTGTATATAAATATTTATGAATCCTTAGTATATTGTGTATTTTTAGTGTAGATTTAAAATGATCATAAGAATTACTAGGCATTGTTATAAAAAAAATTATTTCTACCTTTCTTTCTTTTTTTAATTGTGAATAAAATTAAACACTGTCTTTTTTCTACATTTTACATAGACTACCACAAAATCATTATAAAAAAGTTGTCTAAAGTAATCTAGCAGATAAAACATTCTGCATTTTTGGTCTCACTAATGTATAATATGTAGCATTTTATTCATTTTGAATTTTTTTTTGTTTGTTTTGGTTATCTGATAATTTTGGCTCATAAAATGTGTGTTTTATATAAAATGTCATAACTATTTTATTTATTGTTAGATTTCATTAAATTTGATGTTGTAATGTGTAATTTTGACTGAGGTTTATTATAAGATTAAAATTAACAGTATATCTCAAAAAGATTGTTTTTTCCTTCTTTGTGTGTGATGTTTGTTTGTAAACTGTAAAAAAAAAAAAATAACTTAATGCCAAATGTCAACAAAAGTGGCACATTTTTAATGTTTGTACTTTCTGAATGAGTTGATATAATATAAGGGGTGAGCAATATTATCCAGGGAAGGGCCAAAAAAGTTCTCTAGGTCACAATATGACCATTAGAGGTCACCTAGGCGACTGCCGATCGGCATCCCCTAGGTGCCCCCTAACAATTCCAGGGTGCAAATAAATAGGGGTCACCTGGTGGCTGCCCCTAGGGTTCCCCTATTTATGCCCCTAGGTGACCTCCATCTGTCCGTGAGGGTATTGTTTATTGGGAATATATTATAGCCTAATGGTATTAGCCAGTCAGAAGAAAAGCTAACACTCTACCGATCCATGCCATGGTGCGAATAACCACAGCATTCAACCGGTACAAGAAATTTAAAGACCATCCTACATTAACAGAAATAGTTTACGGTGAAGCATTTTTTTCAATCAAACTAAAATTTCATTTTGTTATATTAAGTGGGCGTGTTAGCCAGCCTACCATTAATTTTAAACATGTTCTCTGCCAGATGAGCACAAATGATGGTCTGATGACAGATGCTGTTGGTGTTTGATCATGGCTCCTGTTTTTAACTGGTCTGGGGAGACACACTAGCCATTGGCTACATTGTAAGGAAGGGGAAGTATTTTTATTTTATTCAATATAAACATGGTAAGTAACCTATTTTTGTTTTACAAATATTTTCATTGAGTAATTTATTTCACTGCCCCCCACCCACCCTTTAGAATGAAAGTTTCTACTAAAACGACTAACACTTGCATTTATGTTAATATATTTCAATTTTGTTCTGGCAACTCTGAAAAATTAAATATTTCCTTTGCAGATTTTTCAAGCCAAATAATTTGGATTGGTGTAATGAAACTGGTACTGAAACTGGGACATCCTTTTGAAGAAACAATACATTATAATGGGTATTAGACTTTTGGAAGAAAACTTAGCACTCTACCGATCCATGCCATGGTGCCAATAACCTCAGCATTCAACTGGTAAAAGAAATTAAACGACCAGCCTACATTGTGAGAAATAGTTTACGGTGAAGCAATTTTTAAAATTCAAAAAAATTTTTTTTTTGTTATATTAAGTGGGCCTGTTAGCCAGCCTACCATTAATTTTAAACATGTTCTATGCTAGATGAGCACAAATGATGGTCTGATGACAGATGCTTTTGGTGTTTGATCATAGCTCCTGGTTTTAACTTGTCTGGGCAGACACACTAGTCTTTAGCTATATTGTAATGAAGGGGGAGTATTTTTATTCTTTTAAATGTTAACATGGTAAGTAACCCATTTTTTTTACAAATATTTTCATTGAGTAATTTATTTCACTCCCCCCCCCCCCCACACCGTTTAGAATTTAAGTTTCTACTAAAACGACTAACACTTGCATTTATGTTAATATGTTACAATTTTGTTCTGGCAACTCTGAAAAATTAAATATTTCCTTTGCAGAATTCTCAAGCCAAAATTTTTTTGATGGGTGTAATGAAACTGGTACTGAAACTGAAACTTCCTTTTGAAGAAACAATATATTATAGTTAGCCAGCCGGAAGAAAAATTAACTCTCTACTAATCCATGCAATGGTGCTAATAACCACAACATTGAACTAGTACAAGAAATATTTAATATAAACATTGTAAGTAAACCATTTTTGTTTTTTCAAATATTTTCAATTAATAATATATATCTTCCCCCCCCCCCCTTCTTCAGAATTTAAGTTTTTTCTAACATAACTAACTCATGCATTCATGTTAAGATGTTTAATTTAGTAATGGTTAATTTTCAAAAATTATCATTTCCTCTGCAGGATTTTCAATCAAAACACTTACTGGATGGGAGTTAAAAAGATAACGGTCTGCTGTTTGGCGAGATTCTAGCTTCTGGCTATGTAGAAAGGAGAGAATTCCAATTCAAACAGGTTAATAGCCCCCTCTTTTTACAAATATGTTCAATTGTTTGTCTTATATACTTTTTTTAAATAAAATAATTTTTGCTTCATAAACATACTATTTGAATTCTTGGCAGATATCAAACACCAACCATCTCCTTTTGAGTGGAATATGATTGTGATGGAAAAAAAATTAAGAAGCTTGGACCAATATCTGCAAAAGTACCATAGACCCCATTTTCCCAAATTTTTTTAGTTGATATCAATAAACTGCTGCCACATTTGTAAATGAGTCTTACTTTTTTAATATTTTAGTTAAATTACATGTACTTGACTGTGTTATATTCTTATTGTTCAAACTTTATTTTATCAAAATCAATAACTGATTTGATGTTAAAAAATCATGGTTAAAAAATCCTTTGAAATTCAACTCTTATATTTTTGTTAAACAAAAACTGATAAACTATATTATCAATTACTTATGAATAGAATAAAGAACTCTATAAATACGTTTTAAAAATTTTAGCTCAGATATATTTCTGTTTATTTATAACTCTTGAAATTCTTTATTTTGTATGTCATTTTTATGTTCATGTTATGCACGATGACATTATTAAATCTCTTATATAGATTATGTTACTAAAAATAAACCAATGCCATTAACAAAAATATAGGTTGTGTTCATCGATTTCAAGAGATCAGTGAATGAAACCATAAATAATCAAATGACATACTAAAATATTTTGTTTACTATCTTCTTTTATAGAATGGATGAAAAACACACTAAGAGTATTGAATTTCATAGACTGGACTGAGGCTTAAAGCAATAACACTGTCCACACAAAATACAATTCAGTCAGCCCCATCATTTAAACAGAAACAATATAAGAAAAATGCACTTTTCATAATATCCTTATAAAGTGGCATGAAAAAAACACCATTCTATTTATCCTAACAAACACCATCTCTCTGATGGTTTTAAATATAAGCATAAAGAAGTATTTTAAGTGTTATGTGGCAATCCATCAACATGCACAAGCATTTTATTTATTTTTTGTTTAGGAGTATGTAATTTTAAAAAGTGAATTTAAAAAAAAAAAATTATAAAGCTTTATTTATGAAACTTTGATATATTATCAAAATAATTTTCTTGTTTAGAAAAATAAAGCGATCAGTAATCTAGATCTAGAAACAAATTATAATAAACGAAAAGTTTTGTTATAAATAACATTCATTTTAATCAATGAGATTTAAAAACCAATTGTTTATATTGAGGCTACAGATCATCATAATTATAGTTCCCTTGCAGTTAATTTCAATTTGAAATGTGCGTCCACATCCAAAATCCTGTCTCTTATTGTTTTTTTACTTAATGTCTGCAATTGTTCAATAAAAGCAACTTCACATAAAGTTCAAGTCTTTCTCTGTTAAACTTGATACGCGTGGATACACATGAATACACATGTTGAATTTGCTAACAAAGTTTATGTCTATCTTTTGCCATCAAGTTATCTGCGAACATTGTTATGAAAGAGAAGCTGAGCATGACTGCTGCTCATTCTTTAACACAATTGTGACAATTGTCGTGCATTCAAGGGACAGCAGTCTGTAGTGTTTTCACGCTTTCCATCCTTCCTGTTGCCAAAGCCTCTCTGTGTATACAACGATGTGTGGATATGACATTAGCCTTTTACTAATACCAATTATACCCTTTGCTCTATCCGAACTTTTCCCCAACACATCTACCCCCCTTTTCTCTTGTATAAATTAGTACATAATAAGAATATATTCTGAAACTGTAAGATATGCTATATGCTAACAAAATAAAAAGCCTTCAGGCTGAGATCGAAGAGGTCGGATGTTGGCCGTAAGGCTGGTATAACCCTTACCTGCCGTTGATAGAAGTGGAGGGTGTTTGCTCACCTCGGCATTCTTCAACTAATGGCAGGACCAATAACACCTCGCCTTTCTGGCAGTTTGGTTGGAAATACACTGCCTAGGTAGCCGGTTGGCAGGGGTGTACTCAAACACCGTACTTTTATGGTAGCATGTTTACCCTGCGACGTTGACATGTGGGGGGAGAATGTAATTAACAGTTTCGTATCTAACAAATTTCGTACGATTGCAATATTTCGCAATATCAGCTGATTCGTCAATTACTGTACATTTGCAAATAAAAGCATTCGATACGAACTTTCTAGAATTTGTATTGTCATCTTCTCAAATTGGGTGTGTGTGAGCCGCCAATTGCGTGTGTGTCACCAAATGGAATGTTTGTGTGTGTGTCAACAATTGCCTGGGAAAGCGAAAAATCTACTGCCACGGATTGTACTTAAAATGTTGTGTGTCATTAAAACCCCTACAGTACACTAAAACTTCTATCGATGTCTGAAAGACATTGATCTCATGTTAGTCAAGAATGACAGTGGACACTACAAAAGATAGGGCCTATTGTTTTGACCATATGTAGCTTGCAGTGTGTTGTGTAACTCTCGAACTTACCGACTTGTTTTGGAGAGGTTGTGTCAAATGTTAGCTGCAACATTTTTTTTGGATTGCTCAAGTTATATTTCTTTTTATTATATCTTTGTATCATTAAAAATAATGGTTTGAGTATACAGTGTGTTCATAGAAAAATAAATGTGTTTACAACAGTAACAAGGAAAAACATAGTTATGATTAAACGAGTTTTTAAGCTCTAAACCAAAATGGTCATCGTCTTTTTTTTATAACACTGCCCACAGTTACTGCTTTGACTCAGTTTAACTTGTAGGCCTAGTGTATACTGTAACTGGTGGACTTCGTGGTTGATTCAGATATTCGCTGTGATATTTCTACGTGCATTGTTTAGGTTACATTTTATTTGTTTTGAAGTTTTGGATTTTAAAAATATTTCTGTATTCTCGAGCAGACATCAAACTTTTTTTTTAGGTTTTGGAAATAATTTGTTCCGCATACTGATTAAATTCAAATATAGACTTTTAGTCTAGTTAAAGACTTCATGTCAAGTTTTATTAAAATTCAAATATAGACTTTTTAGTCTAATTAAAGACTTTATGTCAAGTTTTATTAAATTCAGAAAGACGAACGTGGGCTCAACTTTCAATTCAAGAATTTATAAAGTGAATGTCAATCTCTTCCAAACAACATAACAACAGAAAATGGTTATTAGCTTCCATTTGAAATACTAACGTAAATGACTCAACTTCTCGAAAGAACTAAACTGTTCTGTCACATGCAAACATCAGCTCATTCACAGATGCAAATATGCGTGTCTTTACTTCTAAGAACTAGCTGACCTGCCTCAGATACAAACATACGTCTCAACTTCTCCATAGAACTAGGTAAGTCTTTTTTATTATTCTATGATTCTTAAGTATCCAGTTCAACATACTAGGGTTTAGCTGTCTTCGGTTGAACTCTGTGGCATTTCGTCCGATTCAGTTTTCTTGGTTTTGTTTTTCGTTGATTTAGTTAACTCTAGCCCCTAGAGTCTAGGGTTTATTGTTTCTCCCAGGTTTCTCTGAACTCACTCCATTGTTCAGTTACAAAGTGTGTGGTGGGGAACCAAAGCCGTTCTCATTGTGCTAAGGGAGCATCCCTATGGGACTTTAATTTAACCGTACCTCACCCCTTCCCCAACACGTGACAATTACCATCTCTAAATAAAAAAAAAAGTTCCCTTAGCCCTAACGGGTCATCGGGGCGGATGAAGTGTAGAATACATCTGTTTCTATAACCTCGGCATATGAAGGGATTGTGTGGTTAGCACAACGTCCAACGCCTTTACTTCCCCAACTTAAAGTCAGGTACCCATTTAAAGCTGGGTGGACTTGTGGGACGACTTAGAAACAAATTTCACCTGGAAAAATTCACATGGTCCTCACTGTGGATCGAACCCAGGACTCTCAGGTCGACAGTCGAGTATCTACACTACTCGGCCATCCGTCCCACGATCTCTAAATAACTTAAGGAAAATCTTCTTGACCTCACTGTGTCTGCTCTGACAAGGTTACATATAGGTAAATGACATAATTATAGACGTTGGCCAGGTGCGGACATTATTTACATTATATACTAAGTACGAATTCTGTGGAATAACGTATAATTAAATAACAAAAGTCGAAGTCGTGAATTGACAGTCTTTACTTATTGAGTATGTACTGTGATATAAACATTGGGAGTATAATATTGCTAGCCGAGGAAAAAAAATAATGTTCAGCATTAACACAATATAGAGCGTAGAAAATTTTATAAAGATGTAATCTTAAATGCGCATAAATTGTGTTTAAACTAATGTGTGAAGACTAGGTCTTCAGGTAATAATAATTAATAAACCCACATGTCCTTTAAGTAATTCCTGAGATTAACAATATTGTTAACAGCGAAAATTATGTTGATTGTGAAATTTTATAATTGCAAAGTGACAAGTGGAAGATGTAGGCCTACTTAGTGTAGAATATTTTTGTTAAGAGTACATGTACAAGGAGTTATTAATTGGGTGAACACTGAATATTTTTTTATTAGCTCCCCCTCCCTTCTTTTTTTCAATCCAATGGGGGAAAGCAGCATGAATTTTGTTAATTATTTTTTAATTAGCCTGGGACAGGGCTGCATGGTTCAGTTTATTTTTGTGCTTAATTTCCTACATTTAAAATTAATTTATTGAGGAGAAAGAAACATTATTTTATCAACTCAATCATTTTTTCATTTCTTGAGAAGTGCAGATATAAAAAAAAAAACTTTATCACACAGATTATTTTCCAGACACACTTTTTTAGAAAAGTGAATAACAAAGTTATAAGCATCCAGTATATAATGAATTTTACAGACTTATCAAAAACTTTTGTTACGTTAATCAGGCATTGTGGATTAAAGTTGGAAAGTACCAGAGCTGAGTTTGTTTTTTTTTGTACAGAATCGTTAAATTCCCAAGTCTGAAATAGAATACTACATAAAAGAATATTTCCTTACTTTTGGTACAGGTGATGTCCCAGCTAAACTTAAAAAGCTAGTTACTGTAACTTAGTGCGGAGAAGCATGTCATTATTTTACTACTTTTTGTCTCACACAGGAATGGGCAGCGATATGTGAATCCACCTGGACCCTACTAACACTTGCTATGCTATGTAACTTATAAAAAAATGACCATCTGTACCAGTGAAGTAAATGACAATTTTTTATAAGTACATACTATTTAAGTTGATTTTGTTGAGGTAAGGATTAAGATTTGTATTTATTTGTAGCAATTAAAAAAAAAATAACAATAAATTATCAGTTCCAATAACTTAACCATATACCTGTCTTTTCCAAGCTTCCAAAAAGTTAAAAAAAAACAAACAAACTTATGTACATTTACTAAGTAATTAATCCGAACAATCAATATATTACACAAAAAACATTTATTAAGAAAAAAAAATATACAAATATAATGCTGTGAAAGATATTAAAATGAAATAACTAGTATGCAGTAAACTCCCATTTTTAAGTTCTTCTGTTTCTCTTCAAAAAGTCTGTTGAGCTCGGCTAAAGATCCTTGAAGTGACAGAGATTCCTATTGACAGCAAGCTTGTGTAGGATTTATTAAAATATAATTTACATATATGATATTCAATATAATATATTCATATTTTACATACAAATGTATGGTAATTTTCACAGTATAAAGTATATTCATTTTACAGTATTTTTACACTTATATATATAGGGAGTATTTTAAGAAGAAACTTGTTAAATATTTTGGGTTATACGAGATTCACATCACATGGTGTAAATTTTTAATTCACTTCAAAACTAGTTCATGGTATCAAAATAAAAGAGACTTTTTTTGTTTACATGTTTAGTACAAATCTCCCAAGAAATTAACACAATAGCAACAAAAAAAAACAAAACAAAACAAACTTAAGTTGTGATCACTTATTTTGTTCAAATTTAACATGAAAAAAAAAAGTTAATTAGAAGTTATGAGTAGGTAGCGACCGATATGCCTTTTTACTGATAGTCCGATACCGATATTTCCCCCCAGCATTTTTGCCGATACAGATATTTTGCTATTAATGAAATGGTGTCTTGCAGATGAAGAAGATTAGAAGAACAAAAGATTTAAAAAGACAGACCGGAAGACCGAAGTCAGAAACACAAACCATGCCTGCATAATCTCAGAAATCTGCATGTTTATGGTTTAAAATTAAACAATATGAGTTATGAGCACTGCGTATATTACCAATCCATATTGTCAATAATAATGTACTGGCCCTTGCATGTATAAGTAAAAACAAAAAAAACAAACATTACTATGACAAGGACTTGTTCATACAAAGAGTTCACAGCATCAGCTGCATCATCTGCGAGTCTGAATTGCTGAAAATGACTGTCAACAAGGACATTTAGCCAATCAATTATCTGTTTGGAGAAATAAATTAAAAGAGTGATCAGCCAAAAATAAAGAAAAGCATTTGTTTTTTTTTCCCATCAATACAAACTTATAATAATAATTCAATGTAGTATAATTTGTCAATAAAATAGGTAGTTCAAACCAGGAAAAGAACTACACCCTTTAAAAAACTCATTCATCCCTCTTCATTCATTCACTCAGCCTTTCACAATACAATAAAAAGAAAGACAATCGCTTTCAATATGTAAAAATCATACTTTTCAAAACTTCATGAGTATAAAAAGAAAAATATCAATTGTTAGTAGTGTCAATCAAAAACAAAATTTAAAATAATTAAAAAAGGCATACGACAAACCTGCTCAAGTGACGACAAACCTTTTCCAGTGACGGTACAAAACCATTAGATTTCTCTCTCACTGGCAACCAATGAAGCAGAAACTGTAAATACATGTATCTGGTCAAAATCTATTAAAACAATGATTTTATTTTTACTACAAGATAAATTATTATTCATAAAAAGTATTTTCTATTTTTAATTTAAATATATATATATATATATATATATATATATATATATATATTTAAAATTAGAAAATTGTAATGACAAAAAATTAAGTTGAAATTTCTCTAATAAAAACTGAATATAGTTAAACACAACTTACAAGAACTGAATCAAAAGACAAGAATCTCGCCTCTTCTAGTTAGAATTGTGGGCTAAACAGCTTTAAGTAAAAAGTACAGTAATCAAGCAATTGCGTTATCTTTTGAGAACATTTTTTTATAGCTTTCCAATCAAAGAGTGATAATTTTAAAAGGATACAAAACATAGCACTTCCTATCACGGAATGGAGCTTCAACATTAACACTAGACCAGCAAAGCCTACTAATGTCTGCAGATGAAATGCTTTTTGTCGCATCTTCAATTTTCACCTCACTAACACTGAAATATAAAACATGCGTTATTTTAAAGAGAATAAAATTTCAATCTAGCAAAATTTAATAATAAGAGCTATTTTTTTTTACTAATAATAATATTTAAAACTTATGTAATAATAATGAAAGCAATACATGACCAGTAAAGGAAAAAAATTATCCTTTAAATACAAAAATTAAAAATACAACCCATTCTGAACTTAACTTTTTTAAAAATCTTAATATGATAATTTTTAGTTATAAATAAAAAAAAAAGCCTCTAGGGGTTGCAGCTATCAAATTTCAAGTACCACGAAATTTATAACTTTGATTTTTACATTATTTATGATTTGGGTTAAAGTTAATAACACTCCGCCCAAGAGATAAATGGTTCTTTTATATGTCATTGCATAGATCTAAGTGTGAATCAAATGAAATGGACAGTAAAATTACTCGCTAATAATTCTAAGTAACTTAAAAAAAAAATTTTCTTCACCTTGTATTTCATTGTATGTAAAAGTAAATATCACCATTTTTAAAAGTCTGTGATGTCATATGCCCTACCAACAACAGCCGACTAACTTAAAATACAATCAAAAGGTAAAGCTAATATTTTTTTAAAGTAATTTATAATTATACACGAGTAATTTTACTTTCCATTTCATACACATTGAGACCTTTAGCCATTGCATTATTTCAATTATTATATGAAAGAACCATTTATCTCACAGGCAGCTCGTTGTAGACAATTACTGTGATTATTTATATTGCTGATTGAGAAAGTTTTCATTAACTTATTTTACAAATGAAATGACGCTAGCTTCTGAAAAATCATCTAAAATATCTGGAAGTTTCAGTAACTTGCCAAGATCTCCATTTTCATTACATTTTTCCACTACAGCTTTGTCATTCCTGGAAACATAAAATTTTTTTAATTCATGACTTCTTACATGGAAAAATTTGATGACTTTAACACCATTAAAAGATGAAGTATCATGTTACTGTGTTACATGTATAGTGCCGGATTAAAAATTAAGGTTACACATACACTCAGTAACGAGTAACTATATACAATAGTATAGACTATAGTAGTATAGTGTCTATAGAACTATACTCAAGACTATAGACTATAGTATAGACATAGTTCATAATCATAGTATTATAGACTTTGCAATATTAAAATATAACACGATTACTATTTGAATTACAAAAAGTAATATAAGCAGGAGTTAAGTCTGATAAGTCTAGAACATTTAATGGTAAAAGTGTATAACAGTCCGCCCACGAGATAAATGATTCACTTAAAATACAAAGAAATATAGGCAAAGAAAATATTTTTTTAAACAATTTTTACATTTTTTTTACCGCACTGGCTCCACGTACATTTTACCGACTTAACAGCCCATTTCGTTTGATACACACTAAACCTTTACATTAAAATATGAAAGAATAATTTATTTCGTGGAGGACTGTCGTAAACAATTACCCATTTAAATAATACATTAAAAAATAAACAAAAATGTATTTATTTCAATAAAGCTATAACAATTATTATTTTTCAACCTACACTGCCATTGCTCCAACACCTGATTTACTTTGCCAAAAACTCACTTATCTATATAGTAACTATAAACATAAAAAAACTTATATAGCTCGTTTACTTTAGAAATCAAACAAATTCACTGACATGCATAGTTCGTCAATGGCGGATTTAGTAGAAAGTAATGTACGTATCAACTTGATTAACCCAAATGAATTGCTACGTGGCATGGCTCGTCACCCAGAATTATGCATTATTATCACGTTTCTGATAACATTTGTTATAAAATATGGAACAAGGCTAGAATTCTTAAGTATAAAATTTCAACATCATATTAAAATTGTTTATTCAATTTATTTGTTGTCATTGATGTTGACATTTTCTAATTTAATAGTTTTAATAAGAACTTATTACCATAACTTATAACCGTTTTTCTTATATGTAAAGATTTGGTCATTGTCTATTCTTTCTGACTTTAAAAAACATTGTTTTACATTACTGCATGATTATATTGCGAAACTGCTAACTGGTGGTTAAAAGTTAGGCAATCCTTCACTGAGTACCAGCACCTATTTTTTTTTACAAAAAAAAAAGCACCGATAATTATATAGGCCTACTAACTACAATCAGTTGATTTAATTATAGTTCAGTGCAGTAATTGAACATTTTTGTTTAACATACTAAATCGATAAAGAATCATTTGAGCATGACACTAAAAAACAAAGCAATAATTGAAATTCTATTAAGAAAAAATGTGTACTGGTACTTCATTAGAATTTTACAGTAATATTATATCTCAAATCAATAATATAACACTTAAAAATTAACATCAAGTAGAAGTGAAGTTGCACATTTTTTAGTATAAAAACTTGGTCACTTTTACATTAAAAATAAAAAAGATTGGCAAAGATTTCATTTTCTACAAACAAAACTGATTGACCTTTCGGTTTGTTTTTGTGCAATTGAAAATTGACATGTAGGAAAAAATGTTAAAGGTATCCAATCATTCATGTGTCTTTTTGTTTGAAAACTAGAATTCAGATCGTTTTAAATTTTACGTAACTGTTGATGTCTTATTTATATACCCAATTAAAATCATTTTTACTTTATTTGATACATACACAAAGATTAACACTCTTGATTTTGACAGTCTAACTAATTAATATACAATTGTTTAACATAATATGTTCTAATAATTACTCCACACATATAACATCTACTGCTAGGTAATCTTTTGCCTCTAACAATCTCTGCTAAATGGATTCCACCCTCCACAATCTATCCACTTAGCCCTACCAGCCAAATGAGTATATTTATGGGAAATTATTAAATTCTCGTTATACCTTAATGATATTTTTTTTTTTAAATGTCTAGATTGACTATAGTGGATACCTTCCATTTTTGAAACACTGTACCAATTTTTTAAAATAGGATCTGTAATCTTTAAGTGACAAATGTGCAGCTGTTTTGAATGTGAACCTATTTAATATTTTTTCTTTAATTATCCCCCAATTCTAAGATATTTAAAGTGAAGTAATTCAACAATTTTGTGATGATCTTTACAGCAAATGTTTATTGTTGTGTCGAAAGTTATTGAATAATCATTATGTTAAACAGTATATTTTTTTAACAGTTAATGTAATAATTTTTAGAAGTTTAGGGGTTTATATGACATAAAACATATATTCATATATATATATATAAAAATATATTAACAGCTTCAAGGCAAAACCAGTTACCCTGCCACCCAAGCCACCACAGTACATGTTTTCTCCGACAACATTTGTTTTGGATTCTCCTAGGGGATCCTTAATACCTCTTACAGAAGTTTTACACTCTAAAGAATTTGTATTTGTGATGTATTATGCGCCTTGGTGCTACAAGCCTAAAGCTGCCAGGGCAGAGTTTCTAAAAGCTGCAAATTATTTCAAAGGACAGGCAAGTCGCAACTACTTTCATTTTACATATGTATCATTAACTTGAAATAAGTTATGCTTGATTATATTTCTGAACCCTTGCCAGAAGGAAAATTGCTGAGAATAAATTTTTCATTGAAAACAAGTCTTGTTTTTTTTTATTCTCAGGTGCCCTTTGCAGCTGTGAATTGCTGGTGGCTTGAAGGTGAATGTAGGAAGCGTTATAAATTTCTTATGTTTCCAGTTTTCATGGCATATAATACAAGACTTGATGGGTACAGATATTTTGGTAAGTTAGTCTATAAAACTATAATATTGTGTTTGTACATGACATGCATTTGCTAACAACGTTGCATAAATAAAAAATGTATCAAAGTGATAAACATTTAATTACAATTTTTGTATTTTTTTTTTTCGCATTCAATTAAATGAACTTATGTGTGTTGCATTTATTTTAAATCCAGGTCATGTTAGAGCTGAACATATGATTCTGTTTTTGGAAAATTTGAGATGAAAAAGTTTAAATTATTTAAGGATTTCTGAAAAATTAGCAATTTCCTATAGCGATTTTTGTGCATTACTAAATAGTTGGTGGTGTGAAATAATTAGCTATAACATGTTAAATCTGATGAGCATGTATTTAAATTCACTCCCCTTTACGTCTTGAAAAACAAGTATATTCTGTGCAGTAAACATCATTTCTGAAAATGATTTAGTCTTAAGAGAAATTGTAAAAAAAGATTTTGATTAGCGAAAAATTCTTGCAAATCTGACTCTTGTCTGATTAAAATCATTTACAAATGTGCTTTTAATAAAAAAAATTACAGCTTTATCTAAGTGGAAAAAAAATGGCATTGATGCTTGATTAATATTTTTAATATAAAATAATTAAAACTTACTCAGTAAAAATTATTTGATTTATTATTTGTAACCAAACAAGTTGGTATTTATACACTATTAATTTTGCAAGTCGGTTTAATTAACAAAAGAGTTCTCTTCAATTGTAAAAGTTGTATTAACCTAAATGTCTGTTTATCAGTCCAAGTTATTTTCCTGTGTGCAGTTATCAAAAACTGTCTTTGTTGAGGAGGGGTGAGGCTTCAGTTTCTCGCCTTCAGAATATACAAGAGTTCCTACATCTGCATTTTCCATAATGATTGTTCTGATGTTTGACAATCATCATAAATTCAGTCAAAATCATTTACTACTATCTCCAGCTGTTACCAAACTTCTTCTCGAAACTAACCACCCTCCCCAAACCATGCTTATAACATTTAGTACTTGTAATAAACTTTTATTTCTTCTGCATCGGTCTATAGCATTTTATCACAATATAATGAGCTAATTTTGAAGAAACATGTTTTGGCAGAGCAACTCCCAATTTTTAGTTTGTAACCAAATTGGACATTATTTATGAAACAACTAAAATTTTTTACTATAATTTGGAGTAAATATCCA
>JAGDYQ010000008.1:6014034-6033562 GCA_021962125.1 Bulinus truncatus
GGTGGTTGGGGGTGAAGAGGCGTGCACGCATGAAGTCATAGTGTAGAGTTGCGTCGACTATAGTTATTGTTGTAGTTAGTACCAAATACTTTTAAAGAAACCTTAACCAAAGGGAATTCATGAACATTAAAAAAAAAAACAAAACTTAAGTTATAGCACACGAGAAAATAAATAGAATTAAAAAAACTTTGGAATGACCTACTTTGGGGTAAGTGGATACTTAATAGCACCAGTTTAGGGCACTTTGTTAAACGTATAATGGATAGCACCAGTTTAGGTCACTTTGTTAAAGGGATACTATATAGCACCAGTTTAGGGTACTTTGTTAAACGGATACTGGATATTAGCACCAGTTTAGGGTTACTTTGTTAAACGACACTTGATAAAATCAGTTTAGGGGTACTTTTGGAGCAACGTATACTGGATATCACCGTTTAGGCACTTTGTTAAACGGATACTGGATAGCACCAGTTTAGGGCACTTTTGTTAAACGGATACTGGATAGCACCAGTTTAGGGGGTACTTTGTTAAACGGATACTGGCAGCACCAGTTTAGGTCACTTTGTTAAATGGATACTGGATAGCACCAGTTTAGGGCACTTTGTTAAACGGATACTGGATAGCACCAGTTTAGGGCACTTTGTTAAACGGATACTGGATAGCACCAGTTTAGGCACTTTGTTAAACGGATACTGGATAGTACCCAGTTAGGTCACTTGGTTGCACTGATATTGTATATAAGTAGCACCAGTTTATAGCACTTTGTTAAACGGATACTGGGATAGCACCAGTTTAGGCACTTTGTTAAACGGATACTGGATAGCACCAGTTTAGGCACTTTGTTAAACTAGAGGCTATATAGCACCAGTTTAGGTACTTTGTTAAACGGGATACTGATAGCACCAGTTTAGGGTACTTTGTTAAACGGATACTTATATAGCACCAGTTTAGGTTACATTGTTAAACGGATACTGGATAGCACCAGTTTAGGTCACTTTATTAAACGGATACTGGATAGCACCAGTTTAGGGGTACTTTGTTAAACGGATACTATATAGCACCAGTTTAGGCACTTTGTTAAACGGATACCGGATAGCACCAGTTTAGGCACTTTGTTAAACGGATACTGGATAACACCAGTTTAGGGCACTTTGTTAAACGGATACTGGATAGCACCAGTTTAGGGGGTACTTTGTTAAACGGATACTGGATAGCACCAGTTTAGGGGCACTTTGTTAAACGGATACTGGATAGCACCAGTTTAGGCACTTTGTTAAACGGATACTGGATAGCACCAGTTTAGGGGGTACTGCAAAGTTAAACGAATACTGGATGGTGCCGACCAGTTTAGGGGTACTTTTGTCTTTTTTTTTTGGGGTGGGGGGGGGGGAACACCACATTTGGAAAATTGGGCAGCACCAGTTTTAGGGCAGCATTGTGTGTAGGGGCTGAATAGGTCGTGCGCATCTCACTGGCTTTTTTTTGTTATTATAGTTATTGATGTTGTTACTGCTGTTGTTGTTGTTGTTATTGTTGTTGTTGTTGGGTTGTTGTTGTTATTATTGTTGTTGTTATATATTGTTGCTGTGTGTTGTTGTTATTGTTATTGTTATTGTTGTTGTTGTTGTTGTTATTGTTGTTATTGTTGTTATTGCTATTGTTGCTATTGTTGTTGTTATTGTTTATGTTGTTGTTTTTTTTCCATCAGATCCTTTGGAGTCCCACCAGTTGCTTCTTCCGGAGCAACTGATTTGGGGACACAGTGTTTATTGATGGACCAATTGCTTTGGGCACTGGCTGCCCTCTGGTGCACCTTCAGGTACATTATCTCACCAAGCAGGTCATCTATCTCAGCCTTATCTCACCATTTAGTACATTGGTACTACCTCCTTCCATCCCCCTCCCGACATCCCATTGTCCTATAGTTTATACCAGAACTTCCGTATCCCTTGAATCTCTTTACCTCAGCACCAGGAAAGTAAAGACAGTTCTCAACCTGTTAGCTAACCACCCACCACCCCCACCCCCACCCCAACACCCACCCCAACACCCACCCCACACCACAAGACACGCACATCAAACGTGAGCCAGACAAGTGATTATCTGCCCTTCTTTTTGGAGTTGATTTTCAAAGCTGTGCTGATGAAACATTGGGTTGTCCTTCCATCCTTTACTTTTATTTATCTATTTTTTTTTTAAATTCTAAGTTCAGTCTATGAAAGAAAATATTTAAGAAATACAAAAAAGAAAGGAAACTAGGAATTAGAATGAAAAAAATGGATAAAACCAGAAAGTCGACAAAATAAACCACTGAACCAATCTCAAAAAAGATATGCTGACAAATAAAAAAATTGAAAAAAAATTGAGAAAAAAATTACCTCCCTTTTATTTACATGAGGTTATAGCCCTTGAATAAACGTCATTTACTTTTACGAATTTCTTTAGTTTCCCCGTGCTGCGTGCCACGCCCTGTCATATGATTGGACGATAATGATGTAGTAGACGAGATTTTGTTTGGGATTTTTTTTCTTTTTTTTTTTTGGAAGATGGAAGTTAATTCGGTGTTTCATCTGAATCTAATCTAGGTGTATCATAGCGTAGATTCATGTCGAATCTGTCTATCATCTTGACTTTAATTCGAAACTCCACCAAACCTAAAGAAATAATTCAGAAAATATATATGTATATATATATATATAGGCCTATAAATATATACTGTGGAGTATGCGTTATACTGGAGTATGTGTGCAAGAGAGAACGAACAGGAAGTAGGAAAGAGATATAGATAGTGTGTGTCTGTGTGAGATTTAGTGAATGAGAAGTATTTATTTACATGGCTTTGAAAATGATACACCATTGTTGTTTGGGGTTTTTTTTTGGGGTTTTTTTGCTGGACGTGGGCGTTTATTTAAAGGTGGTAATGGGGTGTGTAAAGAAGGCAAGGTTGGGGTGGGCGGAGGGAGTGACAGTAAAAGAAGAAAGTAAACGACTGCCTCATTTAATAATCACTGTCCAAACAAACACAGCCCGTTTCTATCCCTCGGTAGAGTCCTTCGTCTTCAAACAGAAATGGGGTTGAAGGAAAAGATGAGCACCCTCCCCCCCCCCACACTTTTCTCCCCTTGTACTTTGTCACTGAAGTTTTGATTTCAGAGGAAACTGTATCATATCTCACTCTCACACCCACTCCCTTAAATCTCTCTCTTCTCTTTCTCCTTCCTCCCTCTCTCTTTCTCTCTCTCATTCTCTCTTCTCTTTCTTTCTCCCTCTCTCTCTTTTCTCTCTCTTTCTCCCCCCCTCTCTCTCTCTCTCCTTCTCTTCATCTTTCTCCTCACTCTCACTCTTTCTCTCCTTCTCTCCCTCTCTCTTCTCATTCTCTTCTTTCTCTCTTTCTCCCTCGCACTCCCTCTCACTCTCCCCTTTCTTTCTTTCCTCCTTTCTTCCCTTCTTCTCTTTTGACTTTCTCCTTTCCCTTCTAACTCTTCTCTCTCTTTCTCTTCTTTTAATTTTCTGAGATCTTCTTTTCTCAAAATCTTTATGCATCTAACTATATACACATGTATAAATGACAATTTAAGATGATCAACAAATTTGTTGAATATGTAATCAACAAAGAAACATTTCATTCTTAAATCTTTCAAACAATGTCTGGAGTGAAGCACTGACATGACGGTATGGGAGAGTCAGTGACAGACTCACTGTCAAAGAGACAGAGAGACAGATAGTGACGGGAAAGGCAAAGATACAAATTTACTGATGGACAGTTTGAAAGAGCCATAGACAGACTGATAGTCTGATGGGGAGACAGACAGACAGACAGACAGGTAGATAGATAGATAGATAGGTAGGTAGATAGAAAGATAGATAGATAGGTAGAGAGATAGATAGATGGATGGATGGATGGATGGATGGATGGATGGATGGATGGATAGATAGATAGATAGATATTTATAGATAGATAGATAATGTTTTGATTTCGCTGCCACTGCATATGGGGCACTTTCACATACCCCCCCCCCTTATCCCCACCCCCGCAAGTCTTTTTTTTTTTTATTGATTTTATTTTTGAATTCCCGGAACTTGTCAGAAAATCGGAGTTTATCAAATCAATGTGAACAAACGCCCTATAGGTGCAAATAAAAAAATTGTCTAAATAATGAAGTATCCAGAACTCTGTTTCCAATTGATACCTTTCCAAAAAATAAAAGAGAACTTTATATTTCAGTAGAACGGAAGATGCAAGGTTTACTACACCGTGCTGGCTGTAAACAGGGGCGGTGGTCCAATGGAGGTGGAGCCATCTGTACAGGCACAAACGCAGCAGCCCCCTCCCCCCCGCGCCATCTTTTGATGTTTCTAATATCTAATGATGTTGCGACTTATGTCTCAGGGTGGTCGTCCATACTACAGCTTAAGAAAATAAACACTCCCCTTACCCCCTCCCCGCTACCCTTCACACTCACGTGGGAAGTTCGGTTCTTTTCAATATTGCTCCCGCACTGCTTCCCAATCCCTTCCCCCACCCTCACCCACCATCATTACACGAGCCTCGTTTGATCTGTCTACGTCACCCATGTCTCACTTTCGTTGGTTTGTCTCTCTCTCTCTTTCTCTCTCTCGCATCTCTCTCTCTCTCTCCATCTCTTTTTCTGTCCTCTATCTGTATCTCTATCTTTCCCTTTTTATTCTCTACATTCTTCTTCCTTTTTTTTTAAATCTTTCTTTCATCATCTTAATCGTTAACCAAACACAAACACACACACACACACACACACACACAGAGTTTAGTATTTGTCCATGTATCAATTTCCACATATCTCCACTTCACTGATATCAATAAACAATGAACAATGTGAACTATCATAGGCCAATGCTCCTGAAAAACTCTTTCACAAAGCTACCCACCACAAGAACTATTTTATTTTCTGCGACCCCCACATTCAAGCCCGTAGCGTGCTGGGGGCAGGGGGCGCCCCCCCCTGCGTTTTGTCTGGCCCCCTCTGCATTATTTTTGTTCTACTTAGTAAAATGTATTACCTGTCCCTCCCCCTCCGCTGCTATTGCTGGCCCCTGCTGTAGATTCACCGCCGCTGCGGGGCTGCCCCACATTAAAGAAAAACTTCGACAGAAGAAAAATAAACAATGTCCAAAGTTGTATGAGAGCGATTTTTTCTCTTTTACTTAGCAGGATCACGTAAACTTTCATGTTTGTATCATATCGAGAAATTGGGTTTTTTATCATGCGCACACACTATCTGAGTTTTTTTCGATCTGCTAATAAAAAAGAATACTAATTTCGCCCCTAAACAAAATTTGGACGTCTTGCTTAATGCTCCTAAATATATTTGGACGTGTTTATATAGTGCCTAAATATATTAAAGGTCTTGCCTAGTGCCCTAACTTATTTGAAAGCAGTGCCGTAACGAGCTTAACTCGCGCCCGGGGCATAATACCTTTTAATACATTTTAGCGCCCCCCCCCCATTCTAAAAAACATATAACATTATATGTAAAATATAAATTTGGCGCCCCATTGTGAGTAGCGCCCGGGAACATATACCACCGCGCCCCGTAGCTACGCCTCTGTTTGAAAGTCTTGCCTAGTGCCCTTAAATATATTTCAAAAAAGTCTTGCCCTTGGGTCCCATAGACCTTAGTTTATCCATTTCCCATTTCCAATATATTCTTTTTAAACCCTTCCATCTTTTCGAACATCATTTTCCCTCTCTTTTGTTGATTGCTCAGACGACATTAAACATTATAGTAAGTAAGACAAAATAACATGAGAATAATATTAAACCAAAAGAACTGATTTTAATTTTCTTTTAATATAAAACAAAAAAGTGGAATCATCACATTGGTATAGTTCTAGTCACTGTTCTATTTCTAGTCTATTATTTTTTGTTATTAACAGCACTCAGAGGCTCAGCTACTTGCACTATCACAGACAGACAACACAAACTGGGACGACGCAGAGCTATACATCACTAAACTAATCGATAAAAGAATATCTTCCTTAACAGCCAAGAGAAAAGAGGGATTTTGTGTAGCTCTCTGTGTTTGTCTCTGAGACGTACTACACATTTTTGTGTGTGTATGTTTATGCTCGGTTGTGTCCCTTCGCATTGAACTTTTGTCACCAGCAGGCCTTCATAAAAACTGAAAACGTTCTTATAAGATGTCTAATGTGAGGTGAAGATGTGTTGATTGCAGCAATGATCAAGTTGTATGTAGCGGGTTTAAAAGAAAAGTAAAATTAGAAAACTTTTTTTTTACAACCATGTTCTATTTAGCTTTGTATAGGATTTGATCCTTGCAAAAAGGGAGGAGGGGGAATGAAATGCAGGGAGTCACTGACTGGGAATTCTGGGAAGGCCCTCAGGCAAAACTATGACATAGCGGGGCCCCAAACAAAACTATGACATATGGGGCTCCAGGCAAAATTGTACCATATGAGGCCCCAGCGTGCTACTATGTAACATATGGAGACCCAAGCGATACTATGCAACAACATATGGGGCCCCAGACGATACTATAACATATGGGGCCCCCAGGGCGATACTATGTAACATATAGGGCAAATCTAAAAAACCACTTCACCTCGTTTTCAGTTCAAACCAAAACCAAAATATTTCTAAATAATTATAAAATCTCCCAAGGAATGAGGGCCCCTGACAAGTACGTTACTTTATGGTTTCCCCCTCGGGGGTGGATCCTGTTGATTTGTTTCAGGTGACATGGCGCGAGGGGCTCCGTTGAAAACTTTCTCCTAATAGAACCATTTGACACCCTACTGCTCAGACTCAATTGTTATTCCAAATGTGAATATTTGTGCGTGTTCCAATGTTTATGTATTTGTGCGTTTCTATATTCACGTGCATCTTTTTTGCTTTGGGACATTAGAAATCAATCATCACCATCTTCTCGAAGCCTAATCGATTTGAAATTTTGATCCTATATCTATTATCGATCAGATGGCACTATTTCCAAATTTTCATGTTAATTGATTAAATTCTTTATGGAGTCCGAAGTTAATTACCCCTTTTTATAATATTTATATAAATAGGGAAATTACAGAAAGATATTATAGATCCTAAAATTTAGCCTCGAGTTCATACCAATAGCTGATTTCTTAACATCATTTTGTTGTTGTTATTTTTGAAGTCTGGAGAGGTATTTATAATGTTGTATAATATCAACATTACCAACAGCCGCAGGTGAAATTCTTTCAACAATATAAAGAATAAGAGAATATATCACAACCGATTTTTTAGTCTTTCGTATTCGCACTGTGTACAGCACTTAGTAGTTTCCATTGACTATATATTACTAAACAAATCAACAAAAAGATAAATACTTTTGACACTAAAAAAACTACAGAATAAAACTTTGCAAAAAATGCATAAATATTTATGTACATTTTATGTGAAGCTAACTAAAAGCGTGGGCGACAGAAAAAAAATTAATCTATATTTGCACTCACGCGTTTTTTTTAGTCAAAAGAATTATATAAAATATTTGTATGATGTAAGTTATCCTGATAAAGTGCCCTGTATTTTTTTTAAAAGTTGGATTTAATTAGAGTTTTTTATTGATTCATTCACGTTGTTTTATGGGGTTTTATTTTTGTTTATATGTAAATTTTTATGTATGTTTGTATGTAAATATATATATGTCAGTGTAAAATGTGTATGTCTGTTGGTATGTAAATGTATATATCTGTGTGTAAAATGTGTATGTCTGTTGGTACATGTAAATGTATATATCTGTGTGTAAAATGTGCATCACTGTTGGTATGTAAATGTACATATCTGTGTGTAAAATGTGTATGTCTGTTGGTATGTAAATGTATACCCTCTGTGTGTAAAATGTGTATGTCTGTTGGTATGTAAATGTATATCATATGTAGTGCAAAATGTGTATGTCTGTTGGTACTGTAAATGTATATATCTGTGTGTAAAATGTGTATGTCTGTTGGTATGTAAATGTATATATCTGTGTGTAAAATGTGTATGTCTGTTTGTGTGTAAATGTATATATCTGTGTGTAAAATGTGTATGTCTGTTTGTGTGTAAATGTGTATGTCTGTATATTTACAAAATCTTTCATCTAAAAAATCTGGATTTCATGTTTGTTTGTAATGAGTCATTATTATGTTTATGCATGTATCGAACTGTCTTGCCCTATATAATGTTTATGTAGACTGAAAGTTGGATTTATTACTTCTGTCTATATATATATGTATGTATGTCAGTTTGGAACATATCCTTTGGTGATATATATTTACATATAATCCGTTAAGATTGTGTTTATATCAAAGCAAAATAAAATTATAATTGTGATGTAGAAATTTACTTGTAATGTTTTAACATTTTGAAACCCTGTGCCTATCTAAGTGTCATGGGGTGAACAGGTGTAAGAAACAACAATTTCAATGTCAAACAGTATAATGAAATAAAATAGTTTGAACTTTTGGAATAGTAAATAGGGCTTCCGGTGACTGTTTGATTTTATTTATCTTCTGTTTACAAATAATGTGGGGTAAACGGAATTTATGTATGTCATTGTGCGTGTGATTGTGTATTAGTGTATAGCATCTATTTGATTGTTACTGTTGTGAGTTGTTACAAATGGGATTGTTTCTATGTGTGATAGTTTCTATGTGTGATTGTTCACATGTGTGATTGTTTACAAGTGTGATTGTTTCTAATGGGATGGTTTCTATATTTAATTGTTCCCTATGTGTGATTTGTTTCTATATCTAACTCTTACTATGCGTGATTTTATTCTCTATGTAATAGTTACTATGCTTGATTGTTTCTATGTATGATTGTTTTATGTGTGATTGTTTCTATAAATATATATTCAAAACATTTTGTGTGAGTAGTTGCAGTCCATATCAGTGACGATTTGTGTGATTGTGAGATGTACGTTTATAAGTACTGAGTAGTGAGTGTGTACAAGTACAAAGGACGAGTGAGTGAAAGTACATAATATTTGTGTATGAGTATGTGTATATAAATTTATGTTTATTGTGTGAGATATCTGATGCACATTTAGGAAATTTAATGTTATTTTTATATATATAAAATATAAACATTTTTTTTTTTTAAATACTGATGGAAAAAACCCACTTTGTAATGAAACTTGAGCTATGAATAATGCCTTCACAATGACATCCTTACGTTGTTATTTCCCTCCCTGCTAATGTGTCTCAGATATTCAAGGCTAAATATTCCATGCTAAAAGTCATTTCTGTGATAATTATAAATTATATATCAGGTCAGCAAAGCGCGGCTCTTTATAGCCGCACAAGCAAAATGGCAGCCGTAAAAATGATACAATCTGACGTCAAAACCGGGCCAGACATTTCCCGCTCTTCGAAATTTTGTTTTAATGAATGGAATATACAGAGTAGAGAGAGAGAGAGAGAGAGAGAGAGAGAGAGAGAGAGAGAGAGAGAGAGGAAGGGAGGGAGAGGAGGGAGGAAAAAGAGAGAGGAGAGGAAGACGGAAGAAGGGAGGATTGAATGGAAGAGCGGCGTTTGGGATGGAGGGAACGCGAGGCATTTTCGGCGAAGTTTTGTGAGCAAACAGGGACAGTAGTAATAAGATGGCAACCTCACTATAAAAATCTGGTCAGGAAATATTGATACGGCCCGAAGGAGCAGCACCCAGTGGAAATCAACTATTTAAATCAAACTTTGAAAGTGGAGAAAGGGGTGGGGAGGTCTTCATACACGGGGATAAGATGGCGGTCTTGGCGCGTGAGTGTGTATGCGATAGCCCTGTGTGTGTTGGATGTAAAAGTGTCATTATTGTTTGATATTTATTTTTCAGGAGAACAGCTTCCATAAATGTTTTTTTATAGACGACAAACAGGAAATAAGGTGTTTTTTTTTTTTTTTTTTTTTTTTGGGGGAGGGTGGAGCGGGGTCGTTGGGGTTCACTGGCACATGGAAACTTGCTCTTTTTTTTTTTAAAACAGATGTTAAACCACTCTCTCCCCGGGCGCACACACACACATGTCACAATGTAGATTGGAAGGATTATTAAAACACCTAGCTAGACCATATTTAATAGGGACCGTTAGCTACTGTGGATCTGTGTTGTTGACCGCTGTATAGTGATAAGTTAATGAGAAAAGCTGTTCAAATTTTACTGAGGTCCTTTTAGTAAAATATTATATATATATATATATATATATATCAAGACACTAATTCCTTAAATTTGAGAAAAAAAAATGTTTGGACACGTCATGTCAAGTTCAGGTCTAGTGTGTTTAATCAAAGACTTAATAAAATAAATATAGCCTGAGACAGTGAACAGAAAGGTATATCCAAGTCATGTGTAGGTCTAACACAGGTGCAAAGTATGTCAGTCTGCAGTCAAGGTAAGTTATGACTGGAGGGTGGTTTATCAGACGTCTGCATTTAGATTCCTTTTTTTTGGTATTACATGTGTATTGGAATTACACATTCAATCAATTTTATTACATAGTATAGTTTTGTTGACTGGATGAATAGATGTATGGAGATATGTATGTATGTATTTATCTATGTATGTATGTATGGAAGGATGGATGGATTGATGGATTACATGGATGGATGGATGGATAAATGAATGGATGGATTGATGGATGGATGAAGATGGATGGATATATAGAAATATGGATGTATATATGTATGGATGGATGGATGGATGGATGAATGAATGGATGAATGAATGAATGAATGAATGAATAGATGGATGGATGGATGGATGGATGATGGATTAGATATATGTGTATATGTATGGAATGATGGCTAACATACTGATATCGTTTTGAGCGTGTGTTCATGATACACAGATTTATTTTAACTATATGACATCGGAAAAAGATTTGTCTTTGTTATCTAGTTTGAAAAATAGTGAACATTTTTTTGTGAACTTATTTTTGTTTACAATCCACGAGGGTGAGAACTCGACGGTTTAAAAATCTCGACAAATTTTGGACATTTAGTGTGTGTGTGTG
Source organism: Bulinus truncatus (assembly GCA_021962125.1). Taxonomy (NCBI): domain Eukaryota; kingdom Metazoa; phylum Mollusca; class Gastropoda; family Planorbidae; genus Bulinus; species Bulinus truncatus. The sequence continues at coordinate 6,025,047 of JAGDYQ010000008.1, forward strand.
TGTGTTTTTTTTTTTTTGGAAATTTTTACAACTCTCAGTCAAATGAAATAACCCAGTACCCATTTTGGGCTAGGGTTTACCGATAATCCAGGTGAAACATTTCCCGAACAATAAGTAATCATCAGTAACCAGATGTAATTGAAATCGTTGAAATGTGAAGGAAGGGTGGCGAATAGAAATATTTTGGAAACAAAAGATGATTACATTTTTCTACCTCCTGTTATTATTGGAATTATAAAACCAAGATCCTATTATAGATATAAACAATGAGTATAATTAAGGAAAATACTATTTTATCATGTACTAGGTCTTACCGTTCACTGTATCAATTATGATTCTTTCAGTCTACTGTATATATATATGCTTGTAGATTTACAGACCTGCCGGTACATTTGTTCGTATTGGTTCGAGAGTACATGTCGATGAAAATGTGAAGGTTTTGGTGCTACAAATGTGTAGTTTAGTCTCACCTTTCAATATTAGTCATTACATGATATAGTGAAGATGGAATCCGTTCAGCCACCTCCCCCAACCCCTTCCCATATTTAAAAATTTCAGTGAACTCATTCCCAGAAAGAAAACAACTGACATCTCCTCCACTATCAGTGTTTCTCTAATATTCCGAAAAAAAATGATTGACTGTTGGCCCCCCTGGAAGGAAATCTATTTTTTATTTCTCTTTGTATTTGTGTTATTATTACAGAAAATAGGCCGTGCAAAAAACAACTTCGTACGCTTGTTTGTAATGTACTAGTAAACAAAGGCCGGTACCCGGGAGGGTTTGTAGGTACGCATTTGGAGTTGAAAATAGTAGTATAAATTTAAGTGCGTTAACAATAAGTCTACATACAAAAAATATCATGTTTATGTTCTCCGAAGTGGCCCCAAAGGACATGAACAGATTATTGTAGTCAAAATACATTGTAGTATGGGGCACTTAATAATACATCAAATAAAGTTCATATGTTAATTGTTAAATTTGTTCCTAGGGTAATACAAATATTTGTATATTTTGTGATCTCTCCTTCCTGTCTGAAATACCTTCGCCATGATCCACGGGGATGGATCATAGGGGTTCTCTAGTCAGGAAAAAACTATTACCACGGTGGTGGTACTGTGGTCAATGAGGACTATCCGAGACCGCAGTATTCACAGCTGGCAGAGTGACGGATGTGGTCGGCACACAGCACCATGCTTCACTCCGTCCACTCAGCACACCTGCGCAGCCTGCCATTTCCGGCTGAGGGTACGACCACACTACACCCCTCCCTCTGTGTCCGTGGCCGGAAAAAACACTGCCTCCATTCTGGCCAGGTCGTCACACACACCCTGCAGTCTGGCAAGGATCTAAAACCCATCTTTCTGCCGTCCCTGCAGATGATGGCAGGTACACTTGCCATGCCGTTTGAGCATGGCAGACGTGCATCAGCCGCGAACAATGCTGGTGTGGTAGGCACACTACACCTACCATGCTGGCAATGGCGGCGTTAAAAAAACAATCTTACAAGATATGTAAGCGCACAGCTTATACAGTATTAATCACACTGATTCTTCACAATCAGTACATAGAGAGCCATTAAAATCAAACATACGGCTCCCCGTGGGGTAACCGATGAACTAACCCCCGTATTCAAAATGAGGTGACTCAGTTGTCAACTAGTCACTCGACCATCCTCGGTTCGCTGTATCATCTTTTTTATAAAAAAAAAAAACAACAACATATATTTTGCATGCGCCCCCACCCCGCCCCATCAATGCTCCTTCTTACCCCACCAATTCTATGTCCTTTTCAGGTCTTCCTTATTCGATGTCCGTACCCTGTCACCACCATATTGCGAGGGGAAAGTTCTTTTCTATTGTAGTGAATTTTATGTTCTCACTGGAGCTAAACCAGATTAAAATGGAAATTCCCCTCCCTGGCCCCCCCCCCACCTCCTTCTCTCCCCCCCTCGTCCCCACCCCCTCAACGTTTCCATTAACAAGGCGTTTGGTAGAAAACATTAGATACATGGAGCAGCCTCAACACTAAGAGCCTGATTTGAGAACAATGTTTTTATTTTATCTTTACCCGCTCCCCAACCCTCTTTCTTCTCCCCCCCGCCCACCCCAACCTTACTCTCGCTGTGTGGGTGTAAGTGTCGTAGATAGATCGACATTAATAACTTCAGCTGCCTTGGGGGACCCACAACCTGATATGTCATTCTTGTTTCATCACGCCAGCTGTTTCTACGATTGTATGTTGTACTTACCAGTGTGTTATTAGTGTACACTGCATTGCGTTTTATCATAATAACACTGGTTACCGGTGTTAGAGGCAGAGGAGAAAGTAAACAAGATGGAGTGGGTGGGTGTGGCAATAAGAATGAATAAACCTAGTGGCGTTTGTTTAGATTTAAACATCGAGTGACGCAACATTTTTTTTATACTTTTGTAAAAAGGACAATTTAATCAATAGAGCAAATGTCACGCCATGCCTACTTCTGGTCTCTTTCTAAATGTATATCTTTGAACGTAGGATTCTAACTTCGAATCCGTATTTGACATGGTCATTCGGAGCACCTGCGGTCATCTATAAGGGCGAAGAAGATAATTTTAAAAATAGAACTTAAAATAAGAAATATAGGGGGCGACGTGCTCTACAAAAAGATGTCAGTACATGATCGTCAGGACGGCGGTTTGTGAGGTTTGACAAAAGTTAGGATTAGATATAAGTTAAATCCACCCCCTGCCTCCACATAGCTCCAGTGAGTAAAGAACGAACCCAGAGAATATATATATATATATATATATATATATATATATATATATATATATATATATATTAGTCAATTATTTGTCTTCTCTGAGCCCCCACTGCATCGCACACCAGACAACGGTCCTCACTGTTTAGCTCAATTGTGCTCCATCTATGGCTGTAGTAAAGCACTGCCAGATCTCAAGGCTGTTCCATCTATGGCTGAAGTAAAAGCACTGCCAAATCTCAAGGCTGTTCCATCTATGTCTGAAGTAAAAGCAGTTCCAAATCTCAAGGCTGTTCCATATGGTGCAAAACAGTAAAAGCACTGCCCAAATCTCAAGGCTGTTCCATCTATGGCTGAGTAAAAGCACTGCCAAATCTAAGGCTGATCATCTAAAGCATTTGAAGTAAAAGCAGTGCCAAATCCAGGGCTGTTCCATCTATGGCTTTGAGTAAAAGCACTGCCAAATTTCAAGGCTGTTCCATCTATGGCTAGAGTAAAAACACTGCCAAATCTCAAGGCTGTTCCAGCTATAGCTGTAGTAAAAGCACTGCCAAAAGCTCATGGCTGTCCCATCTATGGCTGAAGTAAAGCCAGAACCAACGATAATGTTTTTAACACTGACGACACAGAGATATAATTTGAAGTGTTTGGTTTATCTCTTAAACCATTGGAATTCTTTAGTCCCTTGATTATATTTTTCATTATTATCAGAAATAACTCATTTAACCGATCAAAAACTCTATGCAAAAAAAAATGACCACAGTAAAGATTTTTTCAATTTTTTTTAGTTCCTTTAACTTTCGGTGTTTCGTTTTTGAATATATTTATTTATGGTTTATTGCCTTTATTTGTTGGTTTTTTGTCAAGTTATGTTAATTTCCAAGTTTTGTTAATTAAAAAAAAATTGAATTGTTGTAGCTGGTCCGTTTGACAGTTCAAGTTTAGGAAACTTGGCGGAATGTAAAAGAAACAGAAAAATGAAATTTGAATGACGATTAAAACGAAACAAAACATTTTTTTTTCCCTCCTCCAGCCGATTTAAAAAGGGTTTTGCTAGCGATAACATAAACGACCGATCACCAGCCGCATTCTGTTCCGTAGTCAAACGGCTGCTGCCTCTTTCTTACATTGCTTTGTGTGAGCGTTGAAGATGAGGAAGGGGGAGGGGGTAGGGGAGGGGCTGATGGTGTCTGTGTATGTGATGATGCAGATGGGTGCTAGGGAGGGGGAGCAGAGGAGGGGAGGAAGGGCGTCATTTGTATGTGTGTGTGTGTGTGATAGAGAGACAGAGGAGGAAGATGCTATGTCTAGAGATTAAAAAGGATAGATTGAAAGATGGGTTTTCTGAAGAACAAGGGGAGGGAAGGAGCCGGTACATGGGTAGGAAGGCTATGTAGCTGTGGATGGTGTGTCATTAAAATGTAGAATTTTTTCTAGATGTATTTGAATAAAACAAAAAAAAGCAGAAAAAAGTAAGGTTTTTAAAGAATCCCATTTCGGATGGTTAACTTTGATATAGAAAACAAGAAATACACGACATTACAATACTTAGTACGTGTGACATTACATCTATAAGTACGTGTGACATTACAATCCTAAGTACGTGCGACATTACAATACTAAGTACGTGTGACATTACAATCCTAAATACGTGTGACATTACAATTATAAGTACGTGCGACATTACAATACTAAATGCGTGCGACATTACAATGCTAAGTACGTGCGACATTACAATTTGCAAAATGCGTGCGACATTTAATGCTAAATGCGTGCGACATTACTATACTAAGTGCGTGCGACATTGCAATACTAAGTGCGTGCGACATTGCAATACTAAGTACGTGCAGCATTACATTAAGTACGTGTGACATTACGATATACCACAATACTTAAGTACGTGCGACATTACAAATACTAAATGCGTGCGACATTACTATACTAGCATTTACATTGTGACATTACAATCCTAAATACGTGTGACATTACACAACGATAAGTACGTGCGACATTACAATGACCACTAATGCATTTACGACATTACAATACTAAATGCGTGCGACATTACAATACTAGCGTACGACATTACAATACTCAGTAATGACATTACAATACTAAGTACGTGCGACGTAACAATATTAAATGCGTGAGACCTTGCAATACCAATTACGTGCGACATCACAATACTAAGTACGTGCGACATTACAATACTAAATGCGTGCGACATTACAATACTAAGTACGTGCGACATTACAATACTAAGTACGTGTGACATTACAATACGAAATGCGTGCGACAGTACAATACTAAATGCGTGCGACATTACAATACTAAATGCGTGCGACATTACAATACTAAGTACGTGCCACATTACAATACTAAGTGCGTGCGACATTGCAATACTAAGTACGTGTGACATTAAATCCTAAGCACGTGCAACATTACAATACTAAATGCGTGCGACATATCAATACTAAATGCGTGCAGCATTACGCAATACTAATTACGTGCGACATAACAATACCAGTACGTACGACGTACAATATTAAGATACGTGCGACGATACAATACTAAATGCGTGCGACATTACGTGTTAAATGCATTACATTATTACAATACTAAGTACATTGCGACATTACAATACTAAATACGTGCGACATTACAATGCTAAATGCGTGCGACATTACAATGCCTAAGTACGTACGACACATTACAATCACTAAATGCGTGCGACACTACAATGCATTACAGTGCGATCATTTACAATACTAAATGCGTGCGACATTACAATACTAAAACAAAGTAAATAGATCAACGTATGGCCTTCGAGATAGTGAGGCAGCGGGTGGTTGTCACAAGAAAGTGGCTGGTTCGAGCCGCCTTGATTATCACGTTGTCACGGTGGTTGTTAGGTCAGGTCCCTATTGTTGTACTCTGTAAGTAACGGGTCAACTCTCAGCGTGGTGTACTTAGGGTGGGGAGAGGAAAGGGGGGGGTCAAATTCGAAAGTCCCTCGGGGACCAGCTTGTGGAGGTCCCCCCCCAATATTTTTTACATTCAATTTTAAGTAGATTATACAATTTTAAAAAGCGGCGGCCCCCAAAAGAGGCCAAAGCCCTCGTCCCCCCTGGTACGGCACTGGTTGTGGTTACCAACCTTGTGCAACCTCCGTAGCCGTTACTATCTCGAAATGGTAAGAAAGTGGGGAGGGGGTGATTTACTAAAATAGACATGCACTACAAAAAGCCGTGTTATCCGAACATACAACTGACATAATCAGGAAAGACAAATCTCATCTTACAGGGAATGTAATGATTAACTTTCCCTTACTTTGCACCCATAGTTACGCCTCTTAAATTGCAATGTGATCTGTCGATATATTTTGTACCAATTGTCTTTCTCCTCAAGTATAAGTCGTTTAATTTGATTCTATTTATTGTGAATCCTAAACCTTCTTAATGCCTTTGGACAAACTCATTTACTTTTTTAAAAAATCACGAAATCATAGATCATCTCTAGATAGCTGTAATTCTTAATTAAGCAGCTTCTGTTTGCGGCTTATTATTTTTTTTTTGGCTTGATATTCAATAGTATGGGTGAAAACACATTTATTAGGAAGTAAAGAAAATGATTTAAGGGTAAAAATAGAAGTTAAAGTGTGAGTGTTTTTTTTTAAAAGCCTTATAAGGATCTACCATCGTTGCCGTCATCTTTATGCCCCGGGAGGTACCTGGAAGTGATCTATGAACGACACCTTAAAGGTCAACGACCATTTGACTGCTTAAGAGGATGACACCCTATAACAGTTTAATTGCCTCCCAACCCCCCCCTCATCACCCCAACCCTAAACAAAACAGATTGACAATGTTGCTGTTTTTCATCTAAAGCTATGTGCTTTTGTTATGTTTACATGAAAGCGGGACACAAATGAAACGTCGAAGAAGTACCAGTTGGTATCGAGTATGTGTGATATCGCATACCAGTTGAGTATATCGATAATGACATGGTGACATACCAGTTGATATCGAGTATGTGTGTTATACCAGTTGAGCATCAGTATGTGTCGACTACCAGTTGGTATCGAGTATGTGTGAGCGCCAGTTGGTATCGAAGTGGTGACATACCGAAGCTGATAAAGGGGACGGAGATGGTCATAGCGTGTGGTAGGCCCTTGCCAGCTGTCGGCCTAGAGGTACACCTAGCTCGATTACCGGTGAGGGCTTGAAATTGTTCAGGTCTTGGCTCAAGTTTGATATTCTTCCGTGGTGCCTCCGTAGCATTGCACCATTAGCTTCGGTGGGGATGAAGAAGGGCACATAAAACCGTCCTGCAAGTGGTTTGTAGCAGGATCTAAGAGATTTCATCATCCTTACAGGGCTTTACACCTTACAAGTTGATATCAGTATGTGCGTGAATGTATATGATTGTTTCGAGTATGTGTGGTGACATACGGTTGTTATCGAGTATATATGTGATGTCATGCCAGGTTGGTATCGGTTGCGATGCCACAGTTGATATAGAGATAAGTAATGAAATTATTTTCTACAACGTTCTTTGAAAAAACAATAAACTGCTGGGAAGCACCCCCGGACATAAACGTGCGGGTGACACTTCAGAAAGTCCAGCGGTACGCGTCCGGCTCAATGACCAGAGGCAACAAAATAAAGGGCGCTGGATGATATCAGAAAATCATTTATCTCGTTTATAAAGGAATAAATAGAGATTTGGTGTCACCTAAAGAATGCAAACGATGAGATCAGAGCGATCTTTCCAATTTCTCGTACCATTTACCTCCTGAGCCTCTGGTGGAGGTGGGTCAGGATACATAGAAATACTGAACGGAGAATATTGGACCCGGGGGACGGGCAGAACGTCGTTGTTGGTAAATTAATCTTTACAAGATGAGTGCGAGGGTTTTTTTTTCAGGCTTGTGGCCCAGGTGCATTGATTGGTCTCATCTGTGAGTTAATAGCTTTTGTCATTTTAGAGACTAGGAACTTGGCCTGGAATTACTTTGAACTTTGAGTCACCATAGTCCTTTTTGCACAATAGAGCAGAGACCGTGATGCGGGGCTAACTAGTGTTGATTATAAAATTGATCATCTTACGAAGTTCAATTTTTATTTACATTTCTTAATTAAATACGGTACTGGGAATGCGAGTCGTATTCATGAAATATCTGGTAGTCCCTGTGTGAAATGCTGCAGTTGGTGGCTATACCATAGGCAACACTGTGAGAAACACATTAAATATGTACAATGTCAGGAGAGCTAATACGTACCAGTGGTGTATGTGACAAATAAAGTCTTGTTGCTAATATTTGGTTCATTTGTCAATGGATTTCATTTGTTGTAACAAACTCAAGCCTCTAGAATGATAGTGTTTTTTTATTTCATTTATTTTTTTCTACCCAGACGTTCTCGTGATGAAAATATTTGTATAATGACACTTTAAAATCTGTCTCGGTTTTTAAAAATGATTATTTAAAGGTTTAATCGGAAATACAATCTATTTTAAAAGTGTAAAAATTAAAAATCAAACTATACCGAGTTTCGGGAGGATAAAGGAGACAGGGGAGCTTAGCAAAAAACCGTATAAAAAAACTGTTTTCACCACCCGAGGCGTAGTTGGGCGAGTGCAGTCTGCCCAATGTATCGACACTTTGACCATGTAAAGATCATCTTTAGACACGAACAACAGAGCAAAAAAGCATCTAAAATTTGAACATAAGAAAGCACATCTGAACACAGGAATAGCAAATTAACCCATCTGAAC
>JAGDYQ010000008.1:6034062-6086562 GCA_021962125.1 Bulinus truncatus
GAACAATCTACAAAGTGAAACGGTCATCGTAACCAAGAGATCAAACATAACAATAAAAGTTTCAAGGAGATGGATTATAAGAGCATTTTACTTATACGGCATCTTGCCACTTCAGTCTTGAATATCTCAATTGTTGATACAAAAATATCCACACAAAAAATAACATTTAAAAAAAAAAAAAGAAAAAATTCACTGCTTGATACACATTTTCATAGATTTTAATAATTTAGTGATTGCTGATAAAACAAAGAAGAAAAGAAAAATTAAAAAGAAAAAATAGCACCCTCTGATGGATGTACTTGTTTCACGGGACTATATTTTACTGCGGAGAGCCATGTTCACAGTAAAAGATCACATCACCATAATACGTCCGAGACCGGAAAAGCAAAACGGGTTGCATCCCTTAATGATTCATCTCTAAATGACAGTAATAGAATAAATTGCCCATAATATTATGAAATTGCTGGAGCTGTCCCCGGGGCATTATCTAATGTATTATTTTGTGTTCGGGTTTTGGAGGACGGAGAAAGAGATAGTTGTAGAGAGAGAGAGAGATAGAGAGAAAGACGGACAGACAGACAGAATTCCCTGTTGGGAAGAAAATGCAGCAATAACCACAAAGGGCTTAAAGAGAGTTTCCGCCCATCGATTTATGCGCCATTTATTGTGTGTGTGTGTATGTGCATTGATTTATGCGCCATTTATTGTGTGTGTGTGTGTATGTGTGTGTGTATGTGTGTGTGTGCTGCTGTTTTTATTTTTGGGTTTTAAAACCAATTGGTGTGGATGATACATTTTAAAAACAGAACCGTGTCAATCTTTTATTTAAAAAATCTACATCCGCATACAAGCTGCAATCAGTCGATCCCTCCGCAGTCTTGGTAATGGTGATGTGGAGGAAAATGTCACTGGTGAGAACACAGTATGACGTCATCAATTGTTGTATTGTTACATTAAAAAAAATAGCGTCATTCAACATATTTATTTTAGGAATATACACAAGTGTAATTCTACATTGTTTGAATAATGGTGTTCTGTCTTAAGCGTGTTGAAATGCTTTTTTTTTTCAAAGATTTGATGTGAAAATTCGAGAAGATTCTTAGAGGCAATATTATGTTGACAGAGCTGTTCTTACGACTTTAGGGGCCAAAGATTAAAGTGCATTCTCAAGTAAAATGCCAACGGCCATGTTTAAAAAATATGTTGTTTAGGTAATCGCTGGCTAATAGTAGCGCCCCCCCCCCACTAATGAAAACCACAGACCGTTAAGTCAGTTTAGTCAGGGCCCCCGACTATAGATCGCATGGCCCTTCCCTGTGGATGTCTAAATCAAAATCTCCAACACAGTGGGGCAGCCATATTGTTTACATATCCATTATAACGGCTTTGATTTTGAGATACATGTAGATCACTTCAAGTTATGGACATTTAAGTCTGTAGTGAGTCAACTTGTAATACATTTAAGATACATGTAAATAACTTCACGTTAAAGTATGTATTTAGTCAACTTGTAATACATTTAAGATACATGTACATCACTTCACGTTTAAGTCTGTATTGAGCCAACTTGTAATACATTTAAGATACATGTACATCACTTCACGTTTAAGTCTGTAGTGAGCCAACTTGTAATACATTTAAGATACATGTACATCACTTCAAGTTAAAGTCTGTAGTGAGCCAACTTGTAATACATTTAAGATACATGTACATCACTTCAAGTTAAAGTCTGTAGTGGGCAAACTTGTAATACATTTATTTTGTTTTAGTGTTGGTACTTGATTATGAAATCGATAGACTTGAACTCCAGCCCATCAAATAAATTTCATAAAGTGCAGAATAGACCCGCTCTTTACCAGAACAAAACAACTACGTAAAGATAAACATGGCGCTCTTCAGCAAGCAGAGGAGCGTGCTGTAAAGGAACTTTTCGAGTTAAGTATGTGTGTGCGCGCGTGGGCGTGTGTGGAAAGGAGGGTGGGGGTGAGCAGGGCGCAGTCGGGGAGGGGGGACGATGAAAGAAGAAAAGAATCATCAGCATTTCAAATCTAAAGAATTCAATGTACATTTAATCCAGTCATGAAGCGCCAATCCCTCCACCGCGGCCCACTAATTGCGTTATACGGCCGAGCAAACATCTTGACGGGCTTTAGGAGGAAGGTCTACACTGAACACTCCCTGATAGATTGGCTGCCAGCGTTGGCTCGGGTCTAATTGGAAATTTATTTAATAAACGCTCCCTGGACTATTGTCGCTGCAGGCTTTTCTCTGTCGTGCGGCCCCCGTGAACAAACCGACGTTTAATTTAGGGAAAAGGGGGCCCTTCAAATGGGAGTCACTCCAGCCTCTCCGGATGGGTTGGCTGGTCATCGTCACGTGCATCGTGAACTAGAGATCTTCACTGTCTGAAATCAGGTTAGTCCCTTTATAAATTCTGCATCAATATGGCGGCTTACCGGGCTGGACGACAGGGAGTGTTTCCGGTAAACAAAGTAATTCATCTGCCAGACATTTTATAGGCAATGAGATATAGGCAATGAGATATAGGCAATGAGATGTAGACAATGAGATGTAGGCAATGAGATATAGGCAATGAGATATAGGCAATGAGATATAGGCAATGAGATATAGGCAATGAGATGTAGGCAATGAGATGTAGGCAATGAGATATAAATGTGTCGTAGTCTAATTCATAAGTACATTTAGATTCCGGGTATAAATCGTGAGATGTACGTCAGGAGATACAGTTGTCGTTAGAACTATCCTAACGTTTTTTGTGGGACCCAGGCAAAGGTCAATATGGAGGCATCCTTGGTCACGTGTTGTAATGTTTACATCTTTGACGACGACATAAATTAAATTTTAAGAGCTGTTGTACAATAAAAGTTTACGGACAATTTTAAAACGAAAACGATGAATGCAATATTCTGCTTATATTTATACATATCCGCATACGAGCCGCAATCAGCAGATCACTCCGCAGTCCTGGTAATGATGATGTGGGGAAAAATGTCACTGGTGAGAACACAGTATGACGTCATCAATTGTTGTATTGTTACATTTAAAAAATAGCGTCATTCAACATATTTATAAATATATATAAATTGTTTAATGGTTTAGGGTGATCAGAAAACAAAAAAAACACAGGGTGATCAGAAAACAAAAAAACACAGAATTTATTTACAGCTCCAAAGGCCACTGTTCTTCACTGCCGAATACACCATCACAACAATTCTACGTCACACCGTCTGCTTTCAGTACGTAAATTATACGGTGCGCTGGTCTACGGGAATTCCCTGTCCGTGGCGCACCACCACGAGCAAGGAAGAGGGAGTTATAACAATATATATAATATTAAACTCAATCTAACAGGGTTTGGTACAAAGAAAAAAAAAGGATGAAATGTCGTGTGGTATGTGTGATACATGTTTGAGGGGTACGTGGAGTACATACACGTGGATTACATACACGTGGAGTACATACACGTGAAGTACATACACGTGGAGACCGGTGGAGTATGCGTGGTACAAGTAAGTGGGTAAGTAAGTAATCCGGTTCCGATTCCGGTTCCGGTTAAAATGTGCCGGATTTAAGCCGGATTTCTTTGTTGTTTGAAATTTGTAAGAAATGTTTTTAGCGCAACATAATTTTGAAATATTTAGCGCTATACAATTAAATTAAAACAATAATTTCCTTTGCTTTTTTAAAACTACATTAAAGTCGATCGCTTTTAGTTATGTATGTAAGTAAAAATATATTAAAAAGGAAGATTTGAATCGTATTTAGTCTAGTGAAGGGGTCGGCAACTTGCGGCTCACGAGCCGCATGCGGCTCTTTCGATGTCAAGTTGCGGCTCTTCCGATGTCAAATTGCGCCCTAATCAAATACCATAATATTGAAACAACAAATTTAGTGGCTCTTTAAAAACTGAGAAAATTGTAAATTATAACGTTAGGCTCTTACGTCTCAAAAGGTTGCCGACCCCTGGTCTAGTAATACGACACCTTATCTTCCGCTACTTTTGATTCCGTGTTTTCTATAAACTATATTTGGCTATCGAAGTTTAACTTCTTTAAAGAGCAGACAACGATCTATTTTTATGTGTTTACAGTTTGAAAATAGTTCAATAATTTATTTTTCTGCAAATTTTTTAATTTAGTGGATTTTGTCACGATTCGGATAAAATTCCTCGCATATTTAGATAAATAACTTGAAGATACATTTTTAATTGAACATTAAAGTGATATTTATTTAGATTTAAAATGCATTTTAATTTGCGTTTTTATGGGAAATAGTCAGATAATGGTTTAAATGAAAGTACGAATGAAACAACACGGTTTGGTGACGTCACTAAGGAAAACTAAAGAAAAATAAACTATCGGGTGGTGCCACAGTATATATATATATATATATATATATATATATATATATATATATATATATAGGAATTCATTTATTAATAAACACGCTTATTATACTTTCTAAGATATGTTACCCATTTCTTTGTTTGATTGAAATAGAAATCAAGTTAAATTAGGTACAGCTTTATTTTTTTAAACGAATAACCTGTTATTTTGACAGAATTATCTTTCTTAACTCAAGATTGGGGAAGGGGTTTTAGTCACAGTCTTAAAGATCTAAATGGTTAATACTATTTGTTGCTATCTAGAACTTAAAAACTAAATTTTAATTCTATTTTTCACTCTTATACCTTTTTTATGTTATGCGAGAAATTACTACTTCGTTCGGAAAAGTTACTATTTAATTCGGTAAAATCCGGCACAACACAATACATTCGTACAAGACGTGTATTTGTAAAGTACACTAGATGTACACAACAGATCAATAATAACATGTGTGTGTGGGCGACACATTTGATCTCGACATCATGGCTGACCAACCAAACGGAAAACCATAAGGGGATGTGGTGTGTTTGATCTGGTCATCTAATCGGGTCAAGAATTGGAGATAGACTGGGCATTTTGGTCAGTTCAACAAAAGAGAGGATATTATCTCCCCTTTCCGCCCGGCTCCCACCACGTGACCACCCCCCTCCTCCCCCCACCCCCTTTAAGATAATGATCTCTCACTGTGTCCTGACGATTCCCCTCAGTATTCGGACACAGAACGCCGTCCAGCGTCATGAACGTCAATGGTCATTTTTTACCCCGGGCCATATTGAGTTCACAACGGGACACGCCTATCTAAAAAAAAAAAACTACAACTCAAATGAGTTATGTTCCCATGAGACAACTAGAGTTGTTGCTCTTGTTCATCCCGTAATATATTTTGAAAGGAGCAATTAATGTAATTGCCCAAAAATAATTGATATATTTAGATTAAAAAAAAAATCTTCGTATTTTGATCTTAAAGGCGGCTCGGTGTCTGCAGGTTTTAAATCCGCGAGTGACCCGACCAATCGATACAATGTTTTGTTTTTTTTTACTGTCGACTGTATTTAAACTTGAATCATTTACAAATGTGAGTTTAAATTTGGAGACTATGTTCTCCAAGTCAATGTAGTCAACTAAATATTATCGTTTTACATCACTGGTTCTAAAACTTTTGCTCTTCGCGACCAACAGTTTTTTTTTTATTTAGTGAATTATCTGAAATAATTTCTGCTATCGCAACCCACCTGCAAAGAAAAACTACGAGACAAGGAGAAGAATTAATTGTACCACCTGCTGGTAACGCCTTTTTCCTAATACCGGAGCAAATTCTGAGCTAATGGTTCCCCTAAAGAAAAAAAAAACTCCAACTGAATTCGATGTCCAATAGCCTCCGCAATATATTGCGTTTTTTAAAGAATGAAAATACTTTCAAACCACCATCCATGTTTGTGTGTGTTACGTAATGAGAATACTTTCAAACCACCATCCATGTTTGTGTGTGTTACGTAATGAGAACACTTTCAAACCACCATCCATGTTTGTGTGTGTTACGTTATCTGTCACTTCTCTATGGTCTGTGTTGAATTTGAAGCTCTGAAAGTCTAAAGAATTAGTATTTTTATAAAAATATCTAGCTGGCATTTTCGATAACGTGTGTTGTATAATATAAATAAATTTAAACTTTCTAATTGCTAGTTATAATAGTTCTATGTTTCTGTTAATATTTACTTTCTTATTGGAAGTATCTTACTGTTTTCTTGTAATTACTATTGAACGTAATATTAAGACAATGATGCCGCGATATTTAGCGTCAATAGTAATTAATTTAGTGGGACGGATGGCCGAGTTTTGTACTGCTCGGCTGTCGACCTGAGAGTCCTGGGTTCGATCCTCGGTCCTGACTTAAGATGGGGGAGTAAATGCGGCTGGGCGTTGAGCAGACCACACAATCCACTTCATAAGCCGAGGTTATGAAAACAGATGAATTCTACACTTCATGAATTCTACACTTCATGAATTCTACACTTCATGAATTCTACACTTCATGAATTCTACACTTCATTAATTCTACACTTCATGAATTCAACACTTCATGAATTCTACACTTCATTAATTCTACACTTCATGAATTCTACACTTCATGAATTCTACACTTCATCTGCCCTGAGGAGAACTTTACTTACTTTCTAATTAATGAACCTGTCTGAACAATTACAACGATGTAGAAAACAAAGAATAGGTATTCCTCTAAAACTGATAAATCTTGATAAACATTTGTACACCTAGATAGTCGTTTGTACATCTAGATAGTCGTATGTACATATAGATAGTCGTTTGTACATCTAGATAGTCGTATGTACATATAGATAGTCGTTTGTACATCTAGATAGTCGTTTGTACATCTAGAATTCTAGAGAGCCATTTGTACATTTTGAGAGTCATTTGGATGCTGTCCGATATTGTTAAAACGCGATGTTGCTGTGGCGATATAACATTCGATTCAATGGGATTTTTGGCTTTTTGGTGGATAGACAAAGTTTTAGTCTTGTAATAACTAGACTAGTAATTATTCATTTATAAATTTTCGATTCATTAATTATAAGTTTAAATTTCGTCGCGACCTACCTGTATTTCGACAGTGAGCCGTGACCCACAATTCGAGAAACCCTGCTGTAGATGACACTATTAACTCTAGATTAACGTACAGTTTCTAAAATCGAATAGTTTCAAAATAGATCTAACGAGCAAAGTGAATAGACACACAATGATTCTCATAAAGGTGTCGTTATGGTTTAAAAAAAAAAAAGAAAGCACTGATTATTAAAAAAATTATGGGCTGTTTTTAGTTTCAAATTTAGTATTATTTTTAGATTGACAGAAATATTACCCAGTTGGTAACAACAGGTGCTGTATTCATGCCGTTTAATGGTGAGTAAAAGAATCATTATAACATGAAGAGTATGTATGTCATGCATGAATGAGTACCAGATTGTCTATATTGTGCAATGTACGAATGCCATGCATGTATGAGTACCAGATTGTCTATATTGTGCAATGTATGTATGTCATGCATGAATGAGTACCAGATTGTCTATATTGTGCAATGTATGTATGTCATGCATGAATGAGTACCAGATTGTCTATATTGTGCAATGTATGCATGAATGAGTACCAGATGGTCTATATTGTGCAATGTATGTATAACAATGTCAACAACATGTAAAGTATGCTACCAGTATATAAATCACGGCTTGCACCATGTATAAACCATGTTAAGTAATGTACGAGTATTATTTCCGTGTTTACTCTCAAACACAGAACGTCTCAATCCACTACTTGTACCACTGCTCAGTACTGCTCTCAGGGGACCTAACCCTTGCTGCGGCCTAGTATAACCTCCACTTGATCAATACAACAGGCAGCAATCCTGCTTATTTATTTATCGGGGGTTTTATCGAATAAACTACCCCCTTCCTCCCGGCCACGGGGACGTCTGCTTCTCTTTCTGTGACCACTGTGAGCCGGCTGTCGAAATAGAATGATTTGGAAACCCAGGGTATAAAAAAAATTGAGATGAGCCTTTAGCCAGTGGTCTGTTTAGTATCCAGTGGTGGGCACCCATCTCCCACTAGACCGGGGACAGGGGGGGGGGGACAGGGGGTGGGGCGAGTAGTCAGTGGTGGATGATTGGTGTCCTGGGCGGTGGCGGGGAGGGGGAGATTAGTGATGATGTTACAAGACGTTTCTGTTGGTGATATTAGTTACAGTGTTAGATTACTTCCCTTTGTCGTTATCGGTGCGACCCTTCTTGACTTCTGTATCCCCTCCCCCCTCTCTCCCTCCAAACATTCCATGTGAACAACTTGACTCACTCACTTGACTCACTCACTTGACTCACTCAACTAATACGTTGGTTTCTTTGATTTATAACTATATTTCAAATATTTTATTTTAAACTTTCAAATTTATAAAATACATCGGTTTTGTTTGATTGACAGAATGCACTTCAGGCACAGCGTGATAGACCACAAGGCTTGCCCCTTGGACACATTGTACAATTTGAGACAAAAAGTCTGAACTAAACAAAAATTATTTCTTGATTCAATTATTGCAATTTATTAAATGAAGACACGAGTCACGGCATTTTGTTTTCTACATGTAACTGGATCATGCCCTGAAAGTACAACATGTACCTGGATCATGCCCGGAAAGGACAACATGTACCTGGATCATGCCCGGAAAGTACAACATGTACCTGGATCATGCCTGGAAAGTACAACATGTACTTGGATCATGCCCGGAAAGTATAGCATGTACATGGATCATGCCCTGAAAGTACAACATGTACTTGGATCATGCCCGGAAAGTAAAACATGTACCTGGATCATGTCCTGAAAGTACATCATGTACTTGGATCATGCCCGGAAAGTACAACATGTACTTGGATCATGCCCGGAAAGTATAGCATGTACATGGATCATGCCTGGAAAGTACATCATGTACTTGGATCATGCCCGGAAAGTAAAACATGTACTTGGATCATGCCCGGAATGTACAACATGTACTTGGATCATGCCCGGAAAGTAAAACATGTACTTGGATCATGTCCGGAAAGTAAAACATGTACTTGGATCATGTCCGGAAAGTACATCATGTACTTGGATCATGCCCGGAAAGTATAGCATGTACATGGATCATGCCTGGAAAGTACATCATGTACTTGGATCATGCCCGGAAAGTAAAACATGTACTTGGATCATGCCCGGAAAGTACATCATGTACTTGGATCATGCCCGGAAAGTACAACATGTACTTGGATCATGCCCGGAAAGTGCACAACATGTACTTGGATCTTTCTTTTAAAAAACTGCACTTTCTTATATTTCGATGGCCTTATAGGGTTCATACGTCAAAAGTCATAGGTCCTAGACGCTGAGTCTACTGTGTCCTATGGATGTATCTATTTTATTCTACCTATCGCTTAATCTTGTTGAGTTGATGGTGTGAGATAATCAGGGCTGGTGTAGATAACGGGTTTGAACCCCAAAAATAACATTTTTCTCTGGCCTTCAGATTGGCGCTTCTGTCATACAACGGCGGGTGGAGGGGGGGCATAACCTGGCATATAGACAGAGTTAAGTGCCCTTGTAGCTTTTCAAGTCAATACTGAGTACTGACTTGAGGTCAGACCAGTCCATATGTACAGACTTGAGCTGGTCAGTTGAAATGTGGACGTGTGCTGGTCAGTTGGCATGCGGACATTGACCCAGAATGAATGTATTGTGTAGATAAGAAGTGGAACACTGTATGTCTTCTTGTTTTGTGATGAATGGGTGACATTTGTTTATTTCAGCATTCATATTGTGTTAATTATGTAGATAGAGCTATTCGCTTCTGACATCTAGTGTTTATTAAATATAGACTTTGGTCTGACAGGGAGAGGGAGTGAGAGAAAGTAAGGAAAGAAAGAAAGAAAGAAAGAAAGAAAGAAAAAAAAAGAAAGAAAGTTGAAAGAGAGAATGAATGAGACACTTGACAAGCTCCATGTCTAAGTCAACTCCCATCAGGAGATGAGGGATACAAGGGCGGCACAAAAACCGGATCTTGTTTGCAATCAACAAAATGCGATCATGTTATGTCATCCTGACATTGACTTCTTTCTATCTGTATGTCGACATAATTTAGTGACACATAACAATCATTCCATATTTTAACTAATCAGAACTTAGCCAGTGCTTACTTTCACCCAAGTTAGCCTGGTCTTATTTTATTAGCTTTGTTTGAAACTTACGTCAACGTTACGTCATTTAGTGTTAACCACTAAACCAATCAGTGTGTGTATTATATTGTTTATAGTATCAATAAGTAGACTACACTTATTCAACATACAAGATGGAGGCAAACCAAAAGGTTTTCAATACATTTTAAAACAGTAAAAGTAATATTTACAATTACTGTTCCATCACATTTTCCTGCCATTAAAAACATCGCGTGCGCGAACCTATCGGTACATATCTTACGGTCAAGGTTTTCTGAAGTATTCCAAATCTCACTAAGTCTGTTGATATTAAAGAAAGCCAGCTGGCCACGCCCAGTGGTCAATTTGTTCCCATTAAACGTTTCTGAGTTTAATGTCTTTGGTCACTCAGAAATTTCGTCATGGATGCTATCTCTTAACCCTAACCCCCATCATTTAACCCTAACCCTAACCTCTTTCATACGATACTGTCCACATCGTTACATCGAACGTTGGTCGGTCACTCCAAGTCTATTTACGCGTTGGCTGGCTGGACAATATCGACGGCCAGTGTCATACATTGGCCGGTTATCACATATTGGCCGGTTACCACACATTGGCCGGTTATCACATATTGGCCGGTTATCACATATTGGCTGTAACATATACAGGCCAACTACAAAATACCTGTGTAGTGTGCGCATGTAGTGTGCGCATGTAGTGTGCGCATGTAGTGTGCGCATGTAGTGTGCGCATGTAGTGTGCGCATGTAGTGTGCGCATGTATTTGTTCGCGCACAGTTTAAATGGGGTGGGGGCGATTGTCACATAGCAGTACTCACCAAGTAAATGTGTCAGTCGACAATGAATGGTGCAGTACTCACCAAGTAAATGTGTCAGTCGACAATGAATGGTGCAGTACTCACCAAGTAAATGTGTCAGTCGACAATGAATGGTGCAGTACTCACCAAGTAAATGTGCCAGTCGACAATGAATGGTGCAGTACTCACCAAGTAAATGTGTCAGTCACAATGAATGGTGCAGTACTCACCAAGTAAATGTGTCAGTCGACAATGAATGGTGCAGTACTCACCAAGTAAATGTGTCAGTCGACAATGAATGGTGCAGTACTCACCAAGTAAATGTGTCAGTCGACAATGAATGGTGCAGTACTCACCAAGTAAATGTGTCAGTCGACAATGAATGGTGCAGTACTCACCAAGTAAATGTGTCAGTCGACAATGAATGGTGCAGTACTCACCAAGTAAATCGAGTCAGTCGACAATGAATGGTGCAGTACTCACCAAGTAAATGTGTCAGTCGACAATGAATGGTGCAGTACTCACCAAGTAAATGTGTCAGTCGACAATGAATGGTGCAGTACTCACCAAGTAAATGTGTCAGTCGACAATGAATGGTGTAGTACTCACCAAGCAAATGTGTCATTCGACAATGAATGGTGCAGTACTCACCAAGTAAATGTGTCAGTCGACAATGAATGATGTGGTACTCACCAAGTAATTGTGTCAGTCGACAATGAATGATGTGGTACTCACCAAGTCAATGTGTCAGTCGACAATGAATGATGTGGTACTCACCAAGTAAATGTAGTCCTGAAGATGAGTGTGACGGTGTGTAAGGTTGTCTGTAGCGGGAGTCGTTGTCTGGAATGAAAGAAAAAGAAAACATCGGTCAGTAAACTCAGACATTGAAAATTTCAAAATGTTAACAATCTATTGGCTTATAGAATGGCTATATGAGGGAACATGTTAACATTCTATTGGCTTATAGAATGGCTATATGAGGGAACATGTTAACATTCTGTTGGTTTATAGAATGGCTATATGCGGGAAAATGTTAACATTCTGTTGGTTTATATATGGGGGTCTGAGTGACAGACAAATAATTAAACAAATATCACAGAATAATTGAAAGAGACCGGCAGACTTCTAAATAAATGGATGGATGGATGGATGGATGGATGGATGGATGAATGGATGGATGGAAGGATAGATAGATAGATAGATAGATAGATAGATAGATAGATAGATAGATAGATAGATAGATAGATAGATAGATAGATAGATAGATAGATAGATAGATAGATAGATAGATAGATAGATAGCCATGTTTTATTTTACATTTCAGATGTTTTCAATCTTTCAGTCAATCCTGTTGTCTTCGTACTTTCTCTTATTCTTTAATTAGATCTGTTTCTCCCTTTCCCTAACACACACACACACTACAGGTTCTCTCTCTCTCGCACACACACACACACACTTATAAACACCTCATCATTTTCCCCTCCCTAACACCCACCCCCTCCCTCCCTTCTCTGACACTTTGTTTAAAAAAAGAAAGATATTTTTCCCCCGACCGTGAAACATTTTCGAGTGTAGCTGTGAAGTGTTATCGATAATTAGTCGGCGAGCAGATCGTTTTCATTAGGTCCCATCTGCCAGTGACGTAGTTTGACACCACCACCCCCCCCCGGGCCAGGCCCCCTCCTTGGGACTCTGTGGGACGACAATGGCAGACGGATGACCTTTTTTGTTACATTT
Organism: Bulinus truncatus; assembly: GCA_021962125.1. Lineage (NCBI taxonomy): Eukaryota > Metazoa > Mollusca > Gastropoda > Planorbidae > Bulinus > Bulinus truncatus. The sequence continues at coordinate 6,046,754 of JAGDYQ010000008.1, forward strand.
ACAATTAGTGGACGAAATACAGCTACACAGCAGCTTTGTGTGAAAAGGATTCTGATAATGAATATGTTGTATGAAAATGTTGAATGAAATGTTGAATGAAAATTTTGTATGAAAATGTTGTATGAAAATGTTGTATGAAAATGTTGTATGAAAATGTTGTATGAAAATGTTGTATGAAAATGTTGAATGAAAATGTTGTATGAAAATGTTGTATTAAAATGTTGTTTGAAAATATATGAAAATGTACGAAAATGATATATGAAAATGTTGTATGAAAATGTTGTGTGAAAATATTGTGTATGAAAATGTTGTATGAAAATGTTGTTGAAAATGAGAAGTCCGTTAGGGATGGCATCGTTGGTCAATGACTTAGCTGTATGGAATACATGTGGCTCATTCTATTCTCTCATATAGGCTACAATTCATTTTAATTTCGTAATAGGTGTATTTAGCAGACTGGTTAGTTGGATGGGGACTTGTGACGTCGTACCTGCTCTAACTGCTCCAACTGCTCTTACTTTCATCCCGCTCGACATGAAATCATCAACATACATCACATGCTCACCACAACACATTTTTCAACACACGAAACCATTGCTATACAACACGGCTACACATCTCTAAACACACACACACTCACAACACATTCTTCAACACACGAAACCAGTGCTATACAACACGGATACACATCTCTAAACACACACACACACTCACAACACATTCTTCAACACACGAAACCAGTGCTATACAACACGGCTACACATCTATAAACACACACACACACACACACACCCTTGCAAAAGCTCTCTGAAAAAATTACGGCGACTTAAACATAACGAATGACGCAATCCATTCAAACGGCGTATTGAAATTCAACGTCCAATGCACACACACACACATACTCACCACATACACACACATGCACTCACACGCACACACTCACCGCACACTCACACACACGCGCGCGTTTTCTCGTAGAGCCTGTGCCGCTGAGCCGAGCTGGTGTGAAGACCCGATGAACTGGTGTGAAGGCGGCTGAGTTGAAGGTGTGAACCCGGGGAATACACTGAGTGTCGCCGTGTGCGACGCGGACACACCGGGAACCGTGTGAAGACTGCTCAGTGCAAATGGCTCCTTTTCCACCTCCCCCGCTCCGCCACTTTTTCGACACCCTCTCTTCAACCATCCCCACACCCTCCCCACCCCCGGGCCCATGTCAAAACTTTTCATATCAGATGTTCGAAAGAAGAAAACAAATCAACATGAAACCGATATTTTGGATGTTTGTTAATTTAGTTCATGTTGTGTTCAATCTATTTATAGAAATAGGCTTGCTCCACATTTCCTTCTAAAGGACAACAGAAATTAAATTTAATATTTCGTAATTTTTTTTTTTTGAGAAGTTCAAAGGTCAGAAAATCAAAAAAAAACATATTGCCATTAAACTAACGTTAGACATGTAAAGACATATATACAGAAGTAGATAGATGATAGATAGATAGACAGACAGACAGACAGACAGACAGACAGACAGACAGACAGACAGATAGATAGATAGATAGATAGATAGATAGATAGATAGATAGATAGATAGATAGATAGATAGATAGATAGATAGATAGATAGATAGATAGATAGATAGATAGATAGATAGATAGATAGATAGATAGATAGATAGATAGATAGATAGATAGATAGATTATTGGAATGGCGGGAATATTGCAGGAAACAAACCCACAAACACTGACAGATGTTTGCTACTACCAGCAGTTGAACACTAACAGCCAATGAATTTTTTTTCCTTTAACTTTTAATTGTTCAAAGTATCCGAGGCGATTTAAACGAAAAAAAAACAGGTTTCGCTGATGTGACAAGATTAGAAAAGAAGATTTGAAGGCATGGAGAAAACAGCTGCTTCCATTCCTGCCCCCCCCCCACCCCACCCCTTTCTAAAATGACCGTGGTCAAACCATTAAGACGCGAATCCCTGTAGAATTGTTTAGCGTGGGGCCAGGGGAGATGGGTGGAGGAGAAGGGATGAGGTTTTCATTCGCTTTTTTCTTTTTTTTTCCGGTTAATGTTTTGCTTCATCAAATCAGAAGTTCATTCATACGGAACGGGGCGTGACCGCAAACAAATATTTTAAAAAAAATAGATTACCATCAATGAATGGTCTGTGGTCTCGTGTACGATAAATAGAAAAGAAAAAAAGAAAGGAAATGACGTAACAGTGTCGGCAGGAGATCAGCTGGGCCTAGTGAACTGAGGTAAACGTCACAACAGACTTTAAGACAGTTCATTCGCCCGGATAAGGGTTGGAGATTATTTTCACATTAGACTTCTGACTTAAAATATTATTGTTTCGAATCATAATTGTTTTGAATTCGTTTGATGTCATGTGCGACTATGGTATGAAATAAAACAGAAAGAGAATAACATTCTAGTCAGACAGAATGACTAAATGACTTGAAACATTCTAGTCAGACAGAATGACTAAATGACTTGAAACATTCTAGTCAGACAGAATGACTAAATGACTTGAAACATTCTAGTCAGACAGAATGACTAAATGACTTGAAACATTCTAGTCAGACAGAATGACTAAATGACTTGAAACATTCTAGTCAGACAGAATGACTAAATGACTTGAAACATTCTAGTCAGACAGAATGACTAAATGACTTGAAACATTCTAGTCAGACAGAATGACTAAATGACTTGAAACATTCTAGTCAGACAGAATGACTAAATGACTTGAAACATTCTAGTCAGACAGAATGACTATATCACGTGAAATGACTAGTGGTGCAATCTGTTGGATTTAATTTTTTTTACTGACAGCGTTCATGGGCAGGTCGGATCTGCCAACGATAAAAATCTATCATGAGCCCTTCAAAACATATACCATGGGCAGGTCGGATCTATCATGGGCCCCTCAAAACATATACCATGGGCAGGTCGGATCTATCATGAGCCCTTCAAAACATATACCATGGACAGGTCGGATCTATCATGGGCCCTTCAAAACACATACCATGAGGGCCCTCCTCTACCTCCAAAGAAAAGTATTCCACCTGGTTATCCCCTAGAGTTATCACACCCTGGCCTATATTTGTTTAACGAATATGTGAGTTGTGCTGTTTATACATTTCTTTACATGTGTACAGTGGCGTTGCGAGCTGAACCCCCGCCCGGGGCACAATACCTTTTTAGCGCCCCCCCCCAATTCGAAAACAATAAAATATTATATGTAAAATATACCATTTGTCGCCCAGTTGTAAGTAGCGCCCGAGACATGATGCCCCCCCTTGCCCACCCTTCGCTACGCCATTGATTCCACTTCGTGAGTATTGTTATTGGGGGGGGGAGAAAAGACGCTCAGCGATAAGGAATGATTAATAAAACGCTACACGGAAGGAGGGAAACCAGAATCAATAGAAAAAAAGCGTTACGTAATAAGTGAATGGCCCCTTATTGCGATAGAGTATGCAACCGGTTAACCGCATAAAAAAAACCAAGTTCGACTGTAGTTCAATCTAAACGTCTACTAGATTCGACTGTTGTTCAATCTAAACGTCTACTAGATTCGACTGTAGTTCAGTCTAAACGTCTACTAGATTCGACTGTAGTTCAGTCTAAACGTCTACTAGATTCGACTGTAGTTCAGTCTAAACGTCTACTAGATTCGACTGTAGTTCAGTCTAAACGTCTACTAGATTCGACTGTAGTTCAATATAAACGTCTACTAGATTCGACTGTAGTTCAGTCTAAACGTCTACTAGATTCGACTGTAGTTCAATCTAAACGTCTACTAGATTCGACTGTAGTTCAGTCTAAACGTCTACTAGATTGTTCTGCCAGATGTAGCCTGTTTTTTTTTCCCCTGCACTCTGGCGGACAGCCTTGACTCATTCTGCCAGAGTCTGCCAGTCCTCTGCCAGTGAGATGAGCAGAGACAGTCCACTCGGTGACTTTATCCATCAATTCGCAATATGACCCCCTAAGAAAATTTCGCTAGCGCAATCTCTGTAAAAAACAATTAGCTTTGGGACTTTCCGTAACTACAGGATAATTCAACCGGCTGGCCGTCCGCCGGCCTTTTCTCTCTGTGTGCCTGGCCGGCAAACGCCTGGTGCGCATGGGTTGCTGGTTGATTCCGCCACGCGACTAATTGCTACAAAATGGCCCCGGACGTCCGGCTACGAAAGCTAAACGTTTTGACGAAAGGAAGGAGGGTGGGTCCGGGGGTCTCCATAGTTGGCCGGCACCATCTCAATGGGACGGTCTCGACATTTCTTCTCGCCCCCTCCCTCGTGCAATGTTTTATTGAGCGTACGGCGAGGGTTTTGATTAATATGACAATCTCCTTTTGATTTTGTGTGTGTGTGTGTGTGTGTGCTGTATCTCATTCTCCCCTCCCCGCCATTGTTGTGAGGAGCTTCGGTCCTCCTATATTTCCGCCTCCCCCAAATATGATTAATTACCGTTCCTATTTTTTTAAACCTCTTCTTCTCTCCCCTTACACATTAGCGGAATTGGCTCCCCTTACTCCCGTGATTCCCTGGATAGTTTTAACCTCTGAACTGTCTGCGGACGACGGGAGAGAACTCCTCGATTCATAACGGCCGTACTTGACGGGGATTGGTTGCCGCACACTGGGGGATTGACCTCCCCTTTACCCACGTCTGCTGTCGTTGTATGGTCCGAAAAAAAAAAGTACACAGTTTTAATGGTGATTTTATTTTCCACTGTTTTTGGGGTGTTTGCTTTTTTAATCTTCTCTCGAAGTGAATCAATGCCCCAGGCTTGTGTGATGGCGAGTAGGTAATTTAATATGGCGGCTGACTATGCCCTTGGTGTAAACTTGGGGTCGTCACGTGACTTGATTGTAGATTTTAGCTTTTTTTTTTAATGCTCTATTGTGAGAATATTTCCTTTGACCGTAAAGAATCCCACTTCGCAAAAATTCACTAATCGCAGAAGAGAGGAACAGAAGAGAGGAACAGATAAACCGTGAAAAATGAGGGACAACTTTACAATCAAGACATGAACACCCACCCGATAAGATAATGTTTAGGTATGAACGTTTGTGTGTGTGTGTGTGTGTGTGCATTTGAAAGTGTCCCAACACGTTTTGCTCTGACCTAAGTAAATGATTACCATTCCACAATGTGTTCCAATGAGCTCTTTATATGAGACTTTTGAATTATGAAAGTTGTGAGCAGCTGAGATTTTAATAAGAGAACATAAATAAACTACACACATATATATAGTTCACTTGGACTACACATAAATAAACTACACACATATATATAGTTCACTTGGACTACACATAAATAAACTACACACATATATATAGTTCACTTGGACTACACATAAATAAACTACACACATATATATAGTTCACTTGGACTACACATAAATAAACTACACACATATATATAGTTCACTTGGACTACACATAAATAAACTACACACATATATATAGTTCACTTGGACTACACATAAATAAACTACACACATATATATAGTTCACTTGGACTACACATAAATAGTTCTTAAGTGCAACTCTCGAGCCATTGGTGGGTTGCGGGCAAATTTCAGGTGGGTGGCAACAACGAAAATTAATTAATAGTTAAAGGAACAAAAATCTGTTTCCATAATGGCAACTCTGTCTGTCTGTCTGTCGATATGTCTGCCTGTCGGTATGTCTGCATGTCGGTATGTCTGTATGTCTGTCTGTCGGTATGTCTGTCTGTCGGTATGTCGGTATGTCTGTATGTCGGTATGTCTGTATGTCGGTATGTCTGTATGTCTGTCTGTCGGTATGTCTGTCTGTCGGTATGTCTGTCTGTCGGTATGACTGTCTGTCGGTATGTCGGTATGTCTGTATGTCGGTATGTCTGTATGTCTGTCTGTCGGTATGTCTGTCTGTCGGTATGTTTGTCTGTCGGTATGTCTGTCTGTCGGTATGTCTGTATGTCGGTATGTCTGTATGTCGGTATGTCTGTATGTCTGTCTGTCGGTATGTCTGTCTGTCGGTATGTCTGTATGTCGGTATGTCGGTATGTCTGTATGTCTGTATGTCTGTATGTCGGTATGTCGGTGTGTCTGTCTGTCGGTATGTCGATATGTCTGTATGTCGGTATTTCTGTATGTCGGTATGTCTGTATGTCTGTCTTTCGGTATGTCTGTCTGTCGGTATGTCTGTCTGTCGGTATGTCGGTATGTCGGCATGTCTGTATGTCTGTCTGTCGGTATGTCTGTCTGTCGGTATGTCTGTATGTCGGTATGTCTGTATGTCTGTATGTCTGTCTGTCGGTATGTCTGTCTGTCAGTATGTCTCTCTGTCGGTATGTCTGTATATATGTCTGTCGGTATGTCTGTATGTCTGTCTGTCGGTATGTCTGTATGTCTGTCTGTCTGTATGTCTGTCGGTCTGTCGGTCTGTCTGTATGTCTGTCTGTCGGTATGTCGGTATGTCTGTATGTCTGTCTGTCGGTATGTATGTCTGTCGGTATGTCGGTATGTCTGTCTGTCGGTATGTCTGTATATCTGTCTGTCGGTATGTCGGTATGTCTGTATGTCTGTCGGTATGTCTGTATGTCTGTCTGTCGGTATGTCGGTATATCTGTCTGTCGGTATGTCGGTATGTCTGTCTGTCGGTATGTTGGTATGTCTGTCGGTATGTCGGTTTTAAAACTCAAAGTTTGTCAGTCTGCGATGTAAATTCATTTATACTGTAGATGGCGCCTTTATTCTCTTTCCTTTATCATAGTTTTACTTTGCAAGTGGTTCGTGAAACCCAAAACTGTTGTCACAGGGGCTCGTGAAACCCAAAAACTGTTGTCACAGGGGCTCGTGAAGCCCAAAAACTGTTGTCACAGGGGCTCGTGAAGCCCAAAAACTGTTGTCACAGGGGCTCGTGTAGCCCCAAAACTGTTGTCACAGGGGCTCGTGAAGCCCAAAAACTGTTGTCACAGGGGCTCGTGAAGCGAATATCTTTGAGAACCACTGCTGTAGACTGATGGTAGTTTTGTAAATAAAATTCTACCATGCAGCTATCCGAATTATTCTTTTTTTTAATTATAATATGCAGTGCCCTTGATAATACATATATAGTGGTAAACATTTCCACATGGAAGCCACTACATGGCGCCGCTAAGGGCGTGCAGCGCCCCCTGCAACTGCCCAAAGGAGATACATTCTTGCGTCATCATCGATTTCATTTTTAAAATAAGTGGGAAAGGGGGGGGGGGGCAGAGAGAGACTGATGCGGAAAAATCTGGCAAAATTAGCTTTTTGTTTCACGATAACAAATACAATTGTCCAGGTTGAATGAGTTTGAAAGAATATCTCTAAACCGAAATGAAGCCACGTCAAGATAATCTGTCAAAAAAATTCTATCGGTGAAAGCAAGAGAAGAAAAAAAAAAACAAGGAAATATTTTATTCAATTTCAGCCACAAACTTTTTTCCTCTCCCCTAGTTTATATTATTTCCTTTGGCCGCAAATAAATAGGAAAATTTGATAGCTGAGAAAATTATGTAAAACTTCCAGGGGGGGGGGCAGATGACTTAATCAGATAGGCGGTTTCAATGGCGCGCACTTAGTCTGGAGGCTTAACGAAATTAGGAGACCATAAAACAATTTCGTGGCTCCAAATCGTATTTCCCAGCGACTCGGTTTCTCCATATAAACCCTTCGCTTGAGATCTTGGGGGAAAGACACTATGAGAAGAAGTGAGCAAGGTACAGTACATTTCTGACACTGCAGAGAGAAGTTTATATTGTACAGGATTACTTGGAGTAAGCGGTACGGTTTATTTCACTGCAGAGAGAAGTGTATAACGTACAAGATTACTTGGAGTAAGCGGTACAGTTTATTTCACTGCAGAGAGACTTACATTTCAGACAAAAAGATAAAATTGGATATTGTATAGGATTATTAAAAAAAACATGGTAGTATAATTCAATCTTAGCAGAGGAAAGATTATAATGTCAGGATTACTTGAAGAACAATGTAAGCTGTTTCACTTACCAGATTATTAGAAGATTACACTAAACTAAATTTCATCATTGTGACAAGCATAGAATGTACCGTATCACTTAGAGATCATGGCTCAGTGTACTTCACTATACAGGATTACTATATGTATATGTACTTCACTATACAGGATTACTATATGTATATGTACTTCACTATACAGGATTATTATATGTATATGTACTTCACTATACAGGATTACTATATGTATATGTACTTCACTATACAGGATTACTATATGTATATGTACTTCACTATACAGGATTACTATATGTATATGTACTTCACTATACAGGAGTGCTTTTAACGTGCAGGATTACTATATGTATATGTACTTCCCTATACAGGATTACTATATGCATATGAATTTTAGTGCAGAAGTTTTCAGCACGACTTTAAGAACTAAGCTGACAGCTTTCTAAACTTAAGATTTCAGTGAATTGAAGTATTTTTTTTTTTGGATCTGTAGTTTTATTATTATTATTTTTATGTTATTATTATTATTGTGTTATTGTTATTATCATTATTCTGTTATTGTTACAGTTCTTACAAGGAATTTTCATAAGAGCTGACACAAAAGAAATAGTTCAACTGCGTGGAGATTGTGGGTTCAGTATTGTGAAGGAAAACAATGTTTACTTGTTAAATTTGGCGCATGCGCTCTGACCTTCATACAAAAAAAAAATATTGGAGAATACAACGGCAGGACTTAACAAACTACTTTCTTGCTAAATTTTCTAGATAATATATGAAAATATGTAGATTATACTAAACATATAGTTTTTAGATAATTTATGAAAATATGTAGATTATACTAAACATATAGTTTTCTAGATAATATATGAAAATATGTAGATTATACTAAACATATAGTTTTCTAGATAATATATGAAAATATGTAGATTATACTAAACATATAGTTTTCTGTATAATTTATGAAAATATGTAGATTATACTAAACATATAGCAAACATAGAGCTGTAGCTGTCTATTTTGTCACCCTGTGCGAGATACATTCTAAAAAAAGACAACAACAATTTTCAGCGCTATTTTGGCGCCCTTTCCTAGCTCGGCGCCCCTGCGTCCACACTACACCCAGCACCCTTTTTACGTTCATTAGCGAATTATCAAAATATCACATCTAAATGACGTAATAAAATTATAAAAATCTATCATTGGATAGCATTTTAGTATACCTAGATGTGGATAAAAAAATATCCAGATGGCAGACCTGTACAGCGGTGCAGAATACTAACCAATGGGATCAATGGATAAAGTGTCCATCTAAGGAAAAAATGGACAAATGACGTAATCAATATGCGCGTTGTGAACCTGGTTGTAATAGGTTAACTCACTATATGAGACTTTGGTAGAAATGAATACGTATGGACATAAATATGGACAAATAACGTAATCATTATGTGTGTTGTGAACCTGTAATAGATTAAATCACTATAAGAGACTTTGGTAGCAATAAATACGTGTGGACATAAATCATTCTGTGCGTTGTGTATCTGGCTGTAATAGATTAAATCACTATATGAGGCTTTGGTATCAATAAATATGTCACCATCCGTCAGAACCAAACGACGTTAAACTTCTGATGGGGAGTGAGCATTGATTATAATTGAAAACATTTCCAACTGGGAAATGTGTTATTTCCATTAGATACATCAGAACTATTCGCCTGTTACCATAACAATGGATTATTTCCTTAGGAGCTTTGACTATGAATCCAATGTTCTATTGCACTAGGTTAACGTGGATAAAATGCATGACGTCTAACGTGGATAAAATGCATGACGTCTAACGTGATAAAATGCATGACGTCTAACGTGGATAAAATTCATGACGTCTAACGTGGATAAAATGCATGACGTCTAACGTGGATAAAATGCATGACGTCTAACATGGATAAAATTCATGACGTCTAACGTGGATAAAATGCATGACGTCTAACGTGGATAAAATGCATGACGTCTAACGTGGATAAAATGCATGACGTCTAACGTGGATAAAATGCATGACGTCTAACGTGGATAAAATGCATGACGTCTAACGTGGATAAAATGCATGACATCTAACGTGGATAAAATGCATGACGTCTTACTTGGATAACAATCAACCTAGAACAGTGATTCTCAATTTTTTACAAATCTTGATCCACCATGAGAAACTGTCACCATGGGAAACTGTCACCATGAGAAACTGTCACCATGAGAAACTGTTTGGTTTTTACGATCTTCCTTGAAAAAAAAAAACTGAGACGAAAGAAAGAGCATGACAGTTTCATTAATTGTACACACACAAATATTGTCTACACACAAATATTGTACACACACAAATATTGTCCACACACAAATATTGTCCACACACAAATATTGTACACACACAAATATTGTACACACACAAATATTGTCTACACACAAATATTTTACACACACAAATATTGTACACACACAAATATTGTCCACACACAAATATTGTACACACACAAATATTGTCCACACACAAATATTGTACACACACAAATATTGTCCACACACAAATATTGTCCCTTATAATGTGCAGAATAACAAACGTTTACATCTGTGGCAGTTAGAGAAACAGAGTTCTGATTTATGCTCACACGATTCGCGATCCATTAATTCGCGATCCATTAATTCGCGATCCGTTAATTCGCGATCCGTTAATTCGCGATCCATTAATTCGCGGTCCGTTAATTCGCGATCCGTTAATTCGCGATCCATTAATTCGCGATCCGTTAATTTGCGATCCATTAATTAGAGATAAAACCAAAACTCCACGACTCCACGAGAATTTATTATTGAAACAATATGAAGACATTGAACGGAATACAGAGAAATCAGATATAACTGTTCAATTTATAATGAGACAAATAAGGAAGTGTTTTAAGAGAAATAACTCAGAGAGTCCACTTTTAGCGCCAAGTTGAGTAACTCTATGGAAAAAATTTCAAAAAGTTTGACTTTCACAGGAATACGGATGATCGAGCACTTGACTGTCGACCTGAGGGTCTCTGGTTTAACCCTTGGCTACAAAATGGCGATTTTTACAGACCCTCTTGAAAGTAACCCCCCTCCCTTCAACCCACTTAAAATGGTCACCTGACTTAAGTTGGGGGAAGTAAAGGCGGCTGTTCGTTGTGCTAACCACAATATAACCTTTATATGACGCCATGTGAAATCTAAACTTCCTCTGCCCCGATGTCCGTTACTGGCATAGGAAACTTGTTTTGTTAAACTCTAATCTCAAACCCAACGGTTTGTTAAAAATAATAGAGCAAGACGCAGTGACGTTCGTGCTGCTATGAATAGATCGTGATGTCATTGGGAGTTAGCTTAGCTGATATTATTTACATTAAGCGCAGACACATTGATACTTACGTAAAACAGAGCTACTTAATTACTTTTTAACATGCGTAAGCGATAATATTTTTTTTTGTTGAAAAGGTGGAAAGGAGGTGGGGGGGGGGGCAAATTTGATTAAGAGTGCCAACAAACTAGTGCTTCTGCGGGCAACAATCTTTCCATTTTTTATAACTCAGATCGTGACTCGTGTGCAACCATAGGTCTAGGAATACTTTAGGATAATTTATATTTCATTATCAATGTCTGATTGGTCAATTTGTGATCAGCTGATCAACATATGAACATTGACGTCATGCACCAAGGTAAGAAAGCTGTATTGTATGCACGATTGTGTGGGTTAGCAGCTGGCTGTCCATGTGAATACTTAAAATGGACAGGTCAGTTAAGGTCGTGTGATGTCCCAACAAGAAATGATGTTTATCTAGTATTGCTTTGACCACTATTGGGTTAAATTACATCTTCCTTACCATGGCAGAGGATGCAGAAGTCGAAGCGGCTCGAACCCGCAACATTCACAACGCCAGTCAAACCGGTGCCGAGTCCTCCGCCAGTGGTCAGTCCACTCGAGGAGTGAATGAAAGTGTAGCGGACTGGCTACTTTGAGACTCTCTGTATCAATGTAGCGACAAACAATCAACACCCGATTATATTCTTTTTTAAACTGTTGACGTCATACACTAACAGGAGGGAGGAGAGAGAGTGGTGGTTGGGCGGGAAAGTTGAGAGGCTGTGACCCAGTTTATTACGACACGGTTCACTGGTTTCAAGCGCGGTCATTTCTTGGAAGCCATACGGACTGTACACTCAATGTCTGATTGCTACATTTTACAGAATAATATATTAACATATAGATAGATAGATAGATAGATAGATAGATAGATAGATAGATAGATAGATAGATAGATAGATAGATAGATAGATAGATAGATAGATAGATAGATAGATAGATAGATAGATAGATAGATAGATAGATAGATAGATAGATAGATAGATAGATAGATAGATAGATAGATAGATAGATAGATAGATAGATAGATAGATAGATAGATAGATAGATAGATAGATAGATAGATAGATAGATAGATAGATAGATAGATAACACATGTATATACAATCAGTTTACTATGATATACAGGGACGGACTAAAGTCAGCTGAGGCCCCCGGGCGCAGAAAAAATGTGGGGGCCCTTTATAAAAAAGAGAGACCTATCATAGGGTTTAAAATTCGGCTCTGTGGGGCCACTAAAGATTTGGGGGCTTTGGGCACGTGACCAGTACGCCCCTCCATAAATCCGCCTCTGGTGATATAAGTTACGCCTTGCCAAAATAAAATATTTATCTATCACGTCTTTGCTACCCCCCCCCCTTCCCCAATTATGTATTTGTTTGACTCTGCACGTGCTGTAAACATTTGATGACGTATCAAATAGAACAAACAAATCATTCCGGGCAGTTACTGAATGAACACCGGTTGGGACTATTGCACTCCACGGCTATTGAACCATTGCATCCCCATGTACGGGGGGGGGGGAATAAAACATCGTTGCAATTTAAATGGACACATTATTTTAAAACCATTAATTTCAATGTAGATGAAATATCTCGACGTTTTACTTATTTCATTTAGCTGTTAAATTATTGGTTATATTAAATGTTTCTCACAATTAAACTAAAAGCTATATGCCGGTATTATCTCAGTTTTGAAAAGAAATTTCCTAAAAATATTTTTTTTTTTAAAACGGCAATGTTATTCAAATGAACTTTTTTTTCTAAAGACCTATAAATGTAATTATGGTTACATAATTAATTACATTAGTATTTACAGGTAGATGGGGGGGTGTAATAATTCTAGCTATTTTTACATCAGGCCATCTTTATATTAGCCAGGAATAGATTGAGAATATTTTGTGTACAATGTCAACACAACTTGTTAGTACAAAAATAAAGTCAGTTGTTTCATGAACATTATTGAACATTATTGAACATTATTGAACATTATTGAACATTGTCAAAACGTTTACGGATTTCTGTTTGTTTTTTAATTCCGCTCTTTCTTGCGCTCTTCAATTTAAATGTATATAAATAAAATTATATAGGCTATATATATATATATATATAAATATATGAATTTAAATGTATAAATATATCCACGTCAGATTCAATCCACGTGTTATTTTTGTTTCTCCCACGACTCCCGGTGATTGAACAGTGTGCGTGAATTTCAGGTTATTTACAGGAGACAATTAAATGTGTCCTTTGTCTAAATGTTGTCAACTATTTATTGTGTGGGCCCACCATGTAGTATAGGTCCTCTTTGTTGAGCGGCACACCAAGTTGTATACCATATAGTGGGCCCACCAGGATGTTTGGGCCCTCATAACTGCATCAGACCCGTAGCGGAGGCCCTAGAGACTAGTGGTTTATTTATATTATGGTTGTCATGGAGATCGTAAAAGATTCTCTACTTAGATAATTTTTATTTTTAGATTTTCAGACGTGTTTACTATTAAAGAATGTCTTTTTTAAACGTCATTGGACTAGTGCCCCCTGAACCCTTGGGCCCCCCACGGGTAGCGGTAACCATTTATTTATTTCATTCGTTTCAATCAGAAACACAAAAGACATGTCTTACAAGTGAACATTTTTTTATTATTCATTCTTAAAATTACTGTACTGCGACTTGTAATTTTACATTCGAAAATGATGATTCGAAATTTTAAGAATAAATATGTTCTATTGTAAAACAGGTCTTTTGTGTTTCTGATTAGGTGAAATAATATTTTTTTTTATTTTACAGTGAAGTTAGGTTAGACATAAATTTATCATTATGGTTTGACATAAATGTATCATTATGGTTTAACATGAATGTATCAATATGGTTTGACATAAATGTATCAATATGGTTTGACATGAATGTATCAATATGGTTTGACATGAATGTATCAATATGGTTTGACATGAATTTATCAATATGGTTTGACATAAATTTATCAATATCATTGTCTTGTGTGAGATGCATCTGATTATAATGGAGTGAGTCACTGTTGGAATTGACTCAATAAGTCGTAAAATAATTTGTTGTTTTTTTTTTTTTGACAGTTGTCTTCATTTTTTTATCTCAGGAAATACAACAAATCAAGGAAGAAATACAACAAATCGAGGAAGAAATACCGATGAAGAAATACAACAAATCGATGAAGAAATACCGAGGAAGGAATACAACAAATCGAGGAAGAAATACCGAGAAAGAAATACAACAAATCGAGGAAGTAATGCAACAAATCGAAGAAGAAATACAACAAATCGAAGAAGAAATACAACACATTGTGGAAGAAATACAATAAATCGCTGAAGAAATACATATCAGTCTAAAAAGCAAAATACAGTATAGAAATATTTCTTGAAGTAATTTTGTTTTGTTAGTAATATAATATTGAAGATACAATCACTTCAATATAAAATTAAGGTTTCAACAATATCCATTTATTTTAGAACGCTTATTTACACACAAAAAAACATAAAATGGAAATGGAAATGGTGTTAAGGTAGTCAAAATAGGGAGTGATTTTATTTGATTGTAACAAAATATTGACTAAACTTTGGTTCGCTGCATTTTCAATTTCATCCATAGCTGGATAGTCAAGAAATAAAAGGTTTCTAGAGAAATTATGGGTTTCAATTACTTTCAAATAACATTTTGTAAACCTGTATCGATAACTCATACTTTTGTCATTTTATTTCATCGAACTCAGTAGTGTATGTATTGTTGTGTTAATGGTCGATACACATGTAGTGAATGTATTGTTGTGTTGATGGTCGATACACATGTAGTGAATGTATTGTTGTGTTGATGGTCGATACACATGTAGTGAATGTATTGTTGTGTTGATGGTCGATACACATGTAGTAAATGTATTGCTGTGTTGTAAACAGTGATGACGTAGCGCATATAAAACTGCGAGGACACAACCATTTTTTAGTCAACTAAATACACACACCTACGACTGATTACTAAACTCATGGGTCAAAACATTTAAATCAGGGGACGAATGGTCGTGCGGTTACTGCTCAAGGTCCTGGGTTCGATCTCCAGTGAAACAATGGATTTAACAAATAATCTAAATATCTTGAGTGACATTTGACGTCAGGCAAATGTGTTAGGTGTGTGCAGTTTTTTTGTATCTGTTTGAAATCATCTATAGTTCATATTGAAATCATCTTTAGTTCATATTGAAATCATCTATAGTTCATATTGAAACCATCTATAGTTCATATTGAAATCATCTTTAGTTCATATTGAAACCATCTATAGTTCATATTGAAATCATCTATAGTTCATATTGAAACCATCTATAGTTCATATTGAAATCATCTATAGTTCATATTGAAATCATCTATAGTTCATATTGAAACCATCTATAGTTCATATTGAAATCATCTATAGTTCATATTGAAATCATCTATAGTTCATATTGAAATCATCTATAGTTCATATTGAAATCATCTTTAGTTCATATTGAAATCATCTTTAAATATTGAAACCATCTATAGTTCATATTGAAACCATCTATAGTTCATATTGAAACCATCTATAGTTCATATTGAAACCATCTATAGTTCATATTGAAATCATCTTTAGTTCATATTGAAACCATCTATAGTTCATATTGAAATCATCTATAGTTCATATTGAAACCATCTATAGTTCATATTGAAATCATCTATAGTTCATATTGAAAACATCTATAGTTCATATTGAAATCATCTATAGTTCATATTGAAACCATCTATAGTTCATATTGAAACCATCTATAGTTCATATTGAAATCATCTATAGTTCATATTGAAATCATCTATAGTTCATATTGAAACCATCTATAGTTCATATTGAAATCATCTATAGTTCATATTGAAATCATCTATAGTTCATATTGAAATCATCTATAGTTCATATTGAAACCATCTATAGTTCATATTGAAATCATCTTTAGTTCATATTGAAATCATCTTTAAATATTGAAACCATCTATAGTTCATATTGAAACCATCTATAGTTCATATTGAAATCATCTATAGTTCATATTGAAATCATCTATAGTTCATATTGAAACCATCTATAGTTCATATTGAAATCATCTATAGTTCATATTGAAATCATCTTTAGTTCATATTGAAATCATCTTTAAATATTGAAACCATCTATAGTTCATATTGAAACCATCTATAGTTCATATTGAAATCATCTTTAAATATTGAAACCATCTATAGTTCATATTGAAATCATCTATAGTTCATAATGAAATCATCTTTAGTTCATATTTACTTTTTTCTAGTATATTATGTTTTAAATTTTTCATTCATAATTTTTTTTTCTAGCTCCATTTTACAGTAGCGTAAATGTTCATCTTTTCATTCTTGACACAAGATATGTAATTTGTTTCGTTAGTGCTACGGAATACATTTCAACTAAAATTTTAGATCAGGAAGATGTTCCATGTTTTTAAATTTTTACTCATTATGTTGTTTTAATCATAAGTATTCCATTAATCCAGTCGTTATTTATCATGTTAAAACAAAAAACAATTTGATGAACTTACCTGAACCGAAGACCGGAGCCTGTGCGTGATGATCCCTAGGCCGGGGGACCATGCTACAACTTCCAGCTGGCCCCAGGCCTGGAGGGTTCGAGCCCATCGTGGGGAAGGACCGTACACCGTTGTACCTGCCGTAGCCTTGACCCATCTGGGAGAACATGTTGGCCGTGTCCGGGTAGGAACAAGGAATGTTGCAGGGGTTCCCAAGGCCAGAGTCCATTCCGGTCAGGCCGCAGTTGGCCGCGTCGAAGCTTGATTGGTTCAGGTAGGTGTAATCCATCATGAGTGGACAGTGGATATCTGCAGATATCTGGTGAAAATAGTCTTTAAAGTTTAGAGAGTATTCTCAAGTACGCTTAAATTGATGACGTCTAAATAATTGTATCTCAATGCCTTTTTGTTTCTTTAACCGCTCTCCTAACACAAGTGTCTTTGAAGTTTAGAATTGGTCAAAAATAAGCTTAAATTGATGGCGTCAAAATGATATATAACGTAGCACCGTGTATTTCGTTGATTAATTTCCACGCACAGAAGAAAGTCTTTATAGTTTAGCTAGATTGTTCAGATAAGCTAAAAATTATGTCGTCAGAACAATAGTTCACTTAACACCGCTTCGTTTCTAAATCTATAATATAAAAAAAATCTATATTTTGTTTAGCCTATCCCACAAGATGTCATTAACATTCCAATGTACTGTATACGTGTTATATATATCTACTGCGTGATTTGGTCGTCGGACCATATTTCTATTAAATTTTGTTTAGCATTATTATAGTGCCCCCTTCTTTCATCTCCACCACGGCCGGTGGGCACTGGTCACGGAATCACTTTGAGAGACGTGACGGAACTTTCTCCAGACCAGAGAAGATCCCGAAGTTCTAATTAGTGATGGAACCCGGGGATCTCGGATAGTGGCTGAACGGTGCAGCACACAACCATTTATGGCTTTCAGCTTGTTATTATTTCTATATAATGTCTATATCTAATGTACAATTATCTCCCTTTACCGCTAACTTCACAATTTTTTTTTTATTTTTTTATTATTACGTCACATGAATGAATTGTATAAGGGTGGAGTCTGAGTGCACAATGTAGACAATGCAGACTAACCCATTTATGAAGGGGGGTGGGGTACAGAACTATAATGTTTAAAGCTTTGATATTTCTTTACTTTTAAAGAGGCCTGATATTTTCTTCTGCGTCTGCTGCCTCAACTAATACATGACTGGATTGATGGCATATTTTGTTTTAATTGAAGGTCAGATAAAAGCTACACAACGATTTCTATATACTTCTATTATGTAATTTGACGCATTATACTTTACCACACATAGTATTAATAAAGTACTGCTTTCCGTTGTTATTCAAAACGATTGGTCTGTAAAGTATAATAAAGGTAAAAGGAATGTTACATTTTCAATTATGTTTTTTGTAATTAAAAGTACACCGGGTTGAAATAATTTTCTTAGTTAATTATCGGTACGAAATATTGTACTATAGTACAGTGTGTAAAACAGTAAATATATCGTCTGCTTTTTTTTTAAATACGCCATGTTGAACATCATGATAAATAATGAGAATTAAAAACTGTTAGGAAAGAGTCCTTTGAAATATTATGAATTAATTCAGATTTATCAATGATCTGGTGTTGTGTTCGCAGATCATGTATAGTTGGATGTTAGATTCAAAATTTTATAGTCGGGGGTCACTTCGAGTACATAGATATTCTATTTTTTGTATATAGATTGATCGTTAACGCGCGCACATATATATCACCATTTTCAACTCCAACTGCTTGCCTACAAGCCGGTCCGCGTACCGGGTACCGGGCCTTTGTTTAGTAGTAAGGGATGAAAAAAACCACATAAGAAAAAAGTTATCAAAAGCAAAAAACATTTTTTTTTAAATTTAACTTGCGATACAACACTCGCAAAATAATTGTATAAACATTGTAGTGAATTATTTTTTATCTCTTAATGGCGACATCGGTTCTTTCAGCAGTTGAATTTGTTGCGATCCCTTTCAGTTGAAGTTAAAGTAAACTTTTATTTCCGTTTGTTGTAGCTTACTATAATTGCCTTTCTTTCTAAAATAAAAATAAACTTCTTTGGATGAAACCGCTCGGAAAATAAGTTTTTTGTTCGCCAATTATATACTAGCAGGTCATGTTTTGATTTAATTTTTGACACAATATTTTTTTTCTTTTTCTAAGAGTGCCTGTAAATGTTTGATATTCAGATCAATATAACTGTTGGTTGACGCGCGTAATAACAAGAAGCAGACGACACATTTGGTAGGTCTATGTTTCAAACATGATCACTTCATCACAAGATAGCCAACATGAGTACACTCCAGATTGAAATCACTTCATTACTTTAGTCATCATCAACTATCCATGAATACAATTCAGATCCAAAAAAAAAATATTTTAAATAATTTATCGAAAATCTAATATCACAATCGTGAACTATTTAAAGAACAAAAATATCTTCAGCAATGGCGACGGCATTTATCTATTTATAGCTATCATGTGACATAATCATCGTTTACTTGCAACACATCTTCCTGAATTGTGACGACCCAGAAATCAGGTTTTCGCTCAACACTAATTAAATCTATCAATTTAAAGCCCTATATTTTATTAGCGGAGAAACACGCGCACACAACAAATGATCTTTGCTAGCCGTGGCGGATTAATCCAATATATCTTATCGGCGCCTGGTAATGGAGAAACCGTTACTAACCCCATCAAACGCCGGACACAGACAGATCATAATTTAATAGTTCAATGGCCGAATTTTCCCTTTCATAATTGAATTCCTATTTTTTTTCCTCCTCGGTGGGTTTTCTTTGATTGAGTAACATTTGCCATAGAGGAAAAACCGTTTCCATAGTGATAGATATGTTTGTAAAGAAAGACATTTCTCCGTGTATATATTTCTCCAGAACGCTTTATTTTACCTTAGCTTATATTATTGCATCTTCTGTTAGAACGAAGTGGGTTAATTGTCTTACAACGAAATCTAATGACGTGCTGAAGTTACGCATCGAGTTTGAAGTCGCGAGTACGTCGGGGAGGGGAAAAAAACGTCTTACGTCTGCGATATACTTAGACCGGGCAAATTCGGTTAGGGCGTTGTCCCTAGGCAAACCTCGCGCACGTAAACGCTGTTACCAGATAAAATAAAATAAAACTACCTAGTCCTGGAGGGCACCTAACGGTTGTGGCCGTAACCTCACAACTAAACCAGATTCGATTAGAAACCGGTTGATCCCACCCCCACAAGTTCTTAAAAAAAAATTTGCACGGTCTGAATTCTATCTGCCCTTATATCTAATTTAGGGTCTCAGTTCGATCATTGAGTTTAGAAAAGTGAGAAATTCTGGTTCCACCACCGTGGCTTATGTACGCGAGGCCGAATAATCGAATTCCCGGGCATGCGCTCCAACGACGTTTCTTGGGGTGCTGTGATGAACAGCACCTTATACCGCCCTCTTCCTCCACCTTTATTCCACGAGCCCTGTCCTTTCACTGCCCACTCAGTAACGGTCCTGTTAAATTCCAGACTTTGCTGGCGTCTGGTTCCGCCCCCAGATCAATAGACGAGCTGTCGTTACACTGGTGTCAGATGGTGGGTCTAAGGGGCGGAAACTCTGGTGGATGAAAATCGATCTTTCCCAAATGAAACGAGAAGGAGGAATTGTGGGTACAATTTCATTTTATTTCATAGAAGTTAATCATTTCTTTTTTTTTTTACTTGTTCTAATAAGTCCGAGTTATAACTTTAGTTGATTTGATTTTTTTTTATTCGATGTTAAGTTTCACCCCTGCCTGTTGAAGTTAACTGTCCAGCTAAAGTGGAGCGTGTTGTACTTTACTTAACGCTCCATACTCGGCGTATACACATCGGACATGGTCGTAAAATGAAGGAATTGTTATGTACTGAACTACTTGTACAGTTGACACTTGTCAAATAGACAGACAGAAAAACAGACAGACACAAATATATACATACAGACTCACAGACAGGCAGACAGATGAACGTGATCGGGAAATGAAGGAATTGTTGTGTAGTGGACTACTTCTATATGTGACACATGTCAAATAGACAGACAGAAAAACTTACATACATACAGACTGACAGACAGACACAAATACAAACATACAGACTGACAGGAAGGCAGACAGATGGACGTGATCGGGAAATGAAGCGCGGAAAGGCGGCACAGACAGACACATATACGGATAGACAGACAGACAGACAGATAGATAGACAGACAGACAGACAGACAGATAGATAGATAGATAGATAGATAGATAGATAGATAGATAGATAGATAGATAGATAGATAGATAGATAGATAGATAGATAGATAGATAGATAGATAGATAGATAGATAGATAGATAGATAGATAGATAGATAGATAGATAGATAGATAGATAGGCAAGTAAACTTCATAAAACGTATCTAAGGAACTGGTAAATAGTCACTGGATATCCATTAATGTGAGTGTGTAAGGGAGGGGGAGAGAGAGACAGAGACAGACAGACAGACAGACAGACAGAGAGAGAGAGAGAGAGAGAGAGAGAGAGAGAGAGAGAGAGAGAGAGAGATCGCCAGACCTGTCAGATATTGAATCACGTGACATAAGACGTTATTTGAAATAACAAAAGACATGTTTAGCTCAGAAGACTTATGAATAGCTTATATTAATATGTCTGAACTCATCACTAACATGTAAGATACAAGATTTAGGGTGGCGCTGGGGTGGCGCTGGGGTGATTTTCTAAAATTTGCGACCAGAGGCCTCCAGATTGTCATGCTAACGGTGTGGATAAAACCAAGGGGGCCCTTAATAGGTTTTTGGTATCACCGCCTGTGTGGCCTTGATAGTATTATGGTATCACCCCAAATGCCCTTGGTAGTATTATGATATCACCGACGTTACTGCGACGCTGAACAGACACACATGAATGGTGAAAGTCCACGAAATATTAAAACAAAAGACACAATAATAATATTATAAAGCAAAATAATCATGTGTTTAATGCAGAAAAACACTCGCCAGACATACACTCGCTGTATTCGTAAACAACGGGTAGACAAACACTCGCTGTATTCGTAAACAACGGGTAGACATACACTCGCTGTATTCGTAAACAACGGGTAGACATACACTCGCTGTATTCGTAAACAACGGGTAGACATACACTCGCTGTATTCGTAAACAACGGGTAGACATACACTCGCTGTATTCGTAAACAACGGGTAGACATACAGACATACACTCGCTGTATTCGAAAACAACGGGTAGACATACACTCGCTGTATTCGAAAACAACGGGTAGACATACACTCGCTGTATACATAAACAACGGGTAGACATACACTCGCTGTATACATAAACAACGGGTAGACATACACTCGCTGTATACATAAACAACGGGTAGACATACTCTCGCTGTATACGTAAACAACAGCCAGACAAACACAAATACACTAACAAAACACACAAACAAAACCCCAATGTTATACTGTTTAGCTCTCATTTGATTGAATGTTCAGCACAAACCTGTAGAATTCTATGCACCATCAAAAAACTGTGTGAAATGTCGCAAACTTTTATCTTAATTCCAAATATTTTTGGGTTTGATTTCATTATAAATATACTAGTATACGTTATAATTTCATTGACTTATACCTAAAGACTTAAGGGGGATGGGGGAGCGTGTGCAGTTGGACTTAGAAAGTCAGTCACAAAGTCAAAATAAGAATGACTTAAATTTTTGTTCACTTCTGTCACCACCCATTGTCCTCCCTGCTGCTCATCTCCGCGCATGCGTGCCGTAACAATGAACGACAACATGGTGTTTTGATACCCAATAGTTCCGGTTCAGTTCCGGTATCGCGCCCCACCAACCCCCCTCCCCCCACCGACCCCTATACCTCTCTGTCTCTCTCTCCTGCTCACTCACGTGTTTGTGCAGAATAATTGCTCACTCTAAATGTCTCGGGCGGACCACGCCCCTCCATCTGTCCCCTCCATCACCTCTGGAATACAACCCCCTGGGCTACTTGATCATCGCCGGGAATCTTTTACACTAGTAAAAACTGGATGGACTGTTTATGAAGAGAGCCACCGGGCTTGAAACAGACAAGGGGGGAGAGGGCGGGGTGGAGTCACTAGAAAACAAGTTAAGAATAACAGATTTTTTATGGGTGGAGAGGGGGGGGCTCTGTTTGATTTGAATCCCGTGAGATTATCAATTGATCTTTTCATTTTTTTTTAAAACCCAAAGTTTGTTGAGCAAATTTCATAGCTCGGTCCGTTGTTTTTTTTTTCCTCTGATCCAACTTTTATAAAGTCCGTTATTTATTTAGAGTAGGAATACGATTGGCGTTGACAAGATCATTGACTAGTCGAACTGGGTCCGCCATGTTGACACAGTTTGGTTACAGTACTACTGAAAAGACCGACGTGCTCTGTAGTGTGTGTGAAAGCGTGGATCGGTGGTAGAGGGATAGTGATCTCAAAAGGTATGGTGAAGATCGCGGATCTAAATCGCGTAGAGTAGAGTCCATCTGTTTCTATAACCTCGGCATATGAAGGGATTGTGTGTGGTTAACACAACGCCCAGCCGCCTTTACTTCCCCCAACTTAAAGTCAGGTACCCCATTTAAAGCTGGATGGACTTGTGGGACGACTTTGTACCAAATTCCACCTGTCATGATGTCCTAGATTTCTGTGATATTTTGGGTCTCGAAGGTCAAAGTACCTGGAGGAATACTGATGGGGCCTTTTGGTAGTGGGGGGGCCCTTGGTTGACGCATATTCGGCCTATCCATAAGAACGGCCCCGGTGCTGTGTGATACTCTCTCAGGGCCGCATTCATACTTCGAAAGGAGCACACGAGGCCACGAACTGGACAGCATTGGTCAACCACGAAACAATAGCCACATCTGACTCGTTATACACCAGACGTCATGGACTTACTGGGTCAACGGTCACGTTGCGCGAATATTTTGTAGCCTCACGTGAACTGGTGTGACCTCCAGCCTACAGTCCAGGTAGCTGTGTCCACTGGTGCATGACATTCAACCATGAATGGGGGAGTGGGGGTGAGAACTCATTCAGAGCAAAGAGGCTCCTTACAATTTGTAGTAAAATATGTAAACGATGAACCGGGTAAATGTTTCTATTAGGAGAAAATACCTAGTTCAGATGAATGACGTCATTTGGACAAAAATAGATCATTGCAAAAATACTACAAAGTGTCTATTTATAGTAGCGTAACGAGAGTATGCAAAGAAACAATCAGACTGACGTGTTTCCAAATTGTTTAGTACGAGACAAACTTGACAACCCAGGCTACAGGCCCGTAGCGTGCGGGGGGGGCTAGGGTGGCCGGGCCCCCTGCGTTTTGTCTGGCCTGCTATGCTTGTTTTCTCTACTTAGTAACATTTATTTCATGCCCCCCCTGATACTGGCCTGGCTATTGCTGTAGAATGCCTGGCTCACTGCTGTTGAATGCATGGCCCCTGCTGTAGTATGTATGGCCCCTGCTGTAGAATGCCTGGCCCACTGCTGTTGAATGCATGGCCCCTGCTGTAGATTGCCTGGCCCCCTGCTGTAGATTGCCTGGCCCCTGCTGTAGAATGCCTGGCCCCTGCTGTAGATTGCCTGGCCCCTGCTGTAGAATGCCTGGCCCCCTGCTGTAGATTGCCTGGCCCCTGCTGTTCTGCTGTTGAATTTTCACGCTATAGGGCTGCCAGGCTACCATCTGTCACCCCTCAGGTAGTCTTTACTTTTCAATCTGATGTACGACGGCCCTGACATGAATGTTCTCCCAGACTTCTCTAGAATAGACTTTCTCGGACCCCCATTTACCTAAGAATGTGTATGTATAGTTCGGTGACAGTGTGCCCAGTGTGTGTGTTATAGATCTAGAGTTCAATTTCAGCTAGTGAACTCTGCCACGTCATCATACCCTCCACACTACAGAAAGCGGCCACTTCATATCTGGGAAGGTCAAATGCGGACCCCCAGAGCCGTATGTGGATCTCAGAGCCTTATGTGGATCTCAGAGCCGTATGTGGATCTCAGAGTCGTATGTGGATCTCAGAGCCGTATGCGGCTCTTCGATAACTTTTGTTTTGCGTCTCCCATTGAGCCAGGTTTTCTATTGTTTAATTACTTTTTTTGTCACGAAATTTTTATAAATTGCGGTCCTATGAAGTATAAATTGCGGTCCTTTAAAGTATAAATTGCGGCCCGTTGAAGTATAAATTGCGGCCGTTGAAGTATAAATTGCGGCCGTTAAAGTATTGTGAATAATGCAGAATAAAAAGGAGTGTGACTTACATTGATCTCAGACGTAGCCCCCTCCCTCCCGTAACATATATCCATGAAATCTATTAACTCTATCAACACAATCTTTGGGACTTAAGAAATGTTAAATTAAAACACAATAAATAGTTTTGTTTCGGTAAGTCGTTGTCAGTTTGTGTTTTTGTTTTTAAATCTTCAATATCTGTGAATGTATATACCTTCAGCTGATACATCCAGAAAGACAGATTTATGTATTTGAATTGTTTGTCAAATGTCGATGCATGCAGGATTTTATTTTCAATGTTATGTAATCAGTATCATTTGGTAAACCGTGTTTTCATTTAGTATATTCTGTATATAAGATAGATAGATAGATAGATAGATAGATAGATAGATAGATAGATAGATAGATAGATAGATAGATAGATAGATAGATAGATAGATAGATAGATAGATAGATAGATAGATAGATAGATAGATAGATAGATAGATAGATAGATAGATAGATAGATAGATAGATAGATAGATAGATAGATAGATAGATAGATAGATAGATAGATAGATAGATAGATAGATAGATAGATAGATAGATAGATAGATAGATAGATAGATAGATAGATAGATAGATAGATAGATAGACAAGACAGACAGACAGGCAGGCAGGAAGACAGACAGACAGGCAGGTAGGCAGACAACCAGACTGACGGACGGATGAATGGATGGATTGATAGATATCACAGTTATAATGCGAGATGGATGAATGGATATATCACTATAATAGCTTCACTTGAATTAAGAGTTATCAGCTCTTGGATTTTGTAACCGTGCATCTGGTTTTACAGGAAAACATTAAAAAAATCTGAATAATTGTCTCTTAATAAAATTGATAATTTGTGCAGTTTGCCAACCAACATATACATTTAGGTTTTTCTTGAACATGGTCCAACAATGTATGATGCACTTAGACTGGAGCCATTCTCAACAAAATCGTATTATTATTTCAACTAACTGACCCACATTACAAATCTACCAGGCCCGGTATTGATCGTCTGCTAAAAGAGAGCAACATCCCTAATGGCCAGCCGACATCGAAGGCAGTATTTGGTGAGCGACCAGGGGGGAAGGGGGGAGAGAGGAAACCTGGCAATCCACTAACGTGGTTAGCGTTGATTGCGTCTTTGCTGTGGTCACACTTAAGGGGAGGCAACAGGGGGAATTGCCTGGCCAGGGGAGAGAAGACAAGTGATGTCATTCATGTCATGCAGTGTAGACCGACGTGGTGGACAAGTGTCACTGGCCGTGCAGGTCACTGGGTGTGTGTCCGATGTACTCGATTGGATTCGTCATGTGTGTACACAGTTTGATGTCTGCTGTACATATTATGATGTCTGATGTACACAGTTTGGTGTCTTATGTACACAGTTTGATGTCTGATGTTCACAGTTTGGCGTCTGATGTTCACAGTCTGGCGTCTGATGTACACAGTTTGATGTCTGCTGTACATATTATGATGTCTGATGTACACAGTCGGATGTACACAGTTTGGTGTCTGATGTACACAGTTTGATGTCTGATGTACACAGTTTGGTGTCTGATGTACACAGTTTGATGTCTGATGTACACAGTCTGGCGTCTGATGTACACAGTTTGCTGTCTGATGTACACAGTATGATGTACACAGTTTGCTGTCTGATGTACACAGTTTGATGTACACAGTTTGGTGTCTGATGTACACAGTTTGGTGTCTGATGTACACAGTTTGATGTCTGATGTTCACAGTCTGGCGTCTGATGTACACAGTTTGCTGTCTGATGTACACAGTTTGATGTATGATGTACATATTATGATGTGTGCTGTGCACAGTTTAATGTCTGGTATGCACAGTTTAACGTCTGGTGTGCACAGCTTGATGTATGGTGTGCACAGTTTTTACTGTTTTGTGTGCACAGTTTGATGTCTGGTGTGCACAGTTTAATGTCTTGTGTGCACAGTTTGATGTATGATGTTCACAGTTTGATGTCTAATGTTCATATTATGATGCCTGGTGTGCACAGTTTGATGTCTGATGTTCATATTATGATGCCTGGTGTGCACAGTTTGATGTATGATGTTCACAGTTTGATGTCTGATGTTCATATTATGATGCCTGGTGTGCACGGTTTAATGTCTGGCGTGCACAGGTGTGTGGATTTTAATGTCTGGAGTGCACAGTTCAATGTCTGGTGCGCATAGCTTAATGTTTGGTGTGCACAGTTTAATGTTTTGTATGCACAGTTGGATGTCTTGTGTGTACAGTTTAATGTTTGGTGTGCACAGTTTTTACTTTTTGTGTGCACAATTTGATTTCTGATGTGCAAAGTTTAATGTTTGGTGTGCACAGTTTAATATCGGATGTATACAGTTTGATGTCTGGTGTACATATTTTAATGTCTGGCGTAAGCATATTGATGTATTAGGCATGTAAGGAGTTTGGTGTCGAGTGTTAACTCTTGGTTGAGATATACATGTTAAGTTTTGATGTACACACAGCTTTGTTTTGATGTACAAAGTTGGGTGTTTGTTGTACATAGTTAGGTTTTGATGTACCCACAGTTAAGTTTGATGTACACAGTTGGGTGTTTGTTGTATATAGTTAGGTTTATATGTACACACAGTTAAGTTTTGATGTACACAGTTGGGTGTTTGTTTTACATAGGTTTGATGTACACATAGTTGGGTGTTTGTTTTACACAGTTAGGTTTTGATGTACACACACAATTTGGTTTGTTGTACACACAGTTGGATGTTTGATGTACACATAGTTGGATGATTCATGTACACACAGTGGGATGTTATATTTGTACAAGCGTCTAGTCATTGTAAAATATCAATCCATGGTTCCCCAACTCACGTTACAATTGTGAGTTCAACATCTTTGGTCAGGACGTACTAGCCGCTACTCATTGTGAGTTCATCATCTTTGGTCAGGACGTACTAGCCGCTTCTCGCCTACCTTGAACAATAAATGTGTCATTAGTATCAGAAGTGGACATTTGAATATTAAAACGCTATATCAAATGTTTTAACTACACTGTATTAAAAGTGCATTGTGAATATCTAATTTCTTCCTTTAAATATAACATATTTGCTTTCAGAGTTGTTGTTAGTTTTGGGGAAGGGGGCGGGGTTGGGGGGTTGGAGTCAGACAATACGTTTATAATTATTTCGTTTTACTGATGTTTGTTTGTGTACTCATAGAAACCAAATCTCTTTACCATTTAGTTAACAATAACTGTTTTTAAATCACCATATTGTGAAACTAAATTTAGAAAAATGTAATTAACCGTTTAACCTTTAGTATTTGTTTGGAAACCATTCTTACAGCCATCCAGCTCCCAGAGGTTCCCTAAGATGTACTTGCACCCAAAACCCCAACGAACTTTTGGCGGCGCATACCAATTATTAATGTAGGTTTTCTGGGATTAAACGTAAAAACAAACAAAAAAAAATATTTTAAAAAAAAAGAAAATGTGCTCTCCGGTTGGAAGCAATAATTTAATTTACCATTGACCAAGGGGCAGAGCATCGTGACGAACCGATAATTGGATTAGTAAGCGAGTTGTGGCCCTTTGTTGGATTGTCATGGACCATACCACCTCCCCCGTTCACCCCTTCCCCTTTTTTTTTTACCCTATCTTGTTTTGGGGACGGCGGTTACCAAACTCCACTAGAGTGGTTTGAAAAACAATTCCTTCACCACTTGACTGCTGTGACTGGAATACTCATGAAGAACATCCATTTAAATAACTGTATGGGTTTTATTTCTGGAGTTTTCGTTACTTCCCCTTTCGTTGTGTTCTGTTGATAAGAACATATATCTGTTGGCTCTACATTGAAATAAGATGGGGTTGACAAACAGTTGAACAGTTGTCAATTTTGACATGTATACATCGTATGTACATTTCGACCTGTATGTTTCATATGTATATTACGACCTGTGTAGAACAATGACTAAGAATACATACATTTTTCTTGTATTGTGTTTTATTTCAAATGCATGTAATTTCAATTTATATCTTTTTATAATATAAATTTATATAATCTTTTTTAGAAGTCATACACAATTAAATTCCAGATTACTAAACAATGTAACCATCCTCTTGTCTTGACAGGTCAATAATTGTAACAATGTAATGTGTTTCATGTAAAGGTGATGGAAACTTCATTTGTCTGTGTGCGCATCTCTTCACGCATCGTTACATATGTCGACATGTTATCTGTAAACAGCAGTGGTCGATTTAAGAAAAAACCAGTGCCGGGGTTGAACACAATTTTCTGCAGAGCCGAGGATAAATGCCATCCCCGGCGGGGATGAAAAAAGCTAAACCAGAGCCGGGGATGTCAATTCTCAGTGCCGGGATTATCCCGGCATCCCCAGCGGCGGCGAGATGCCAACAATTTTTTTGAGGATCTTCAATTTACAATCCACGGGCCAACAAGTAACTAATTTATTTTCATAGACAAAACCAACAAAAATATTTTTTTAAAAATGGGGAAAACATGTGTCTTAATTAACATAGTTCACGTTGGCTCAAACAAATTTGAAGCTGCAAATTAATTGGACAAGCAATGAATTTATTTTTAACAAAAAATGCAAAATTTTCATTTATTCTATGCTTGTTGAAAGCAAATATTCCCTTACTCATAATTATTTCAATTATTTATACAAATTATGACGTTGTTCCATAACTAATTCTTTTGTTGGTTTGCCTGAAGGTACATCCCTGGCAGAATTTGACTTATAGCTGTGAATAAGTCTTGAAAACGTATATTACACTATTTACGAGCAACTGGTTTTACTCCAGTGCTACCATTAAACATAAATCTAGTACGTACAGAATAAAACATTATTTTATCAATACATCCAGCTACTTAGGTATTTTGATTTCAACTTCAAATTAAACTTATTAAAGTCGGATAATCTAAACTTGTAATAACAAATTATTGCTACGGATATACTGTAACACATGACTTAAACGCAGTAGACGTAGTATGAAGATTA
The DNA here is from genome assembly GCA_021962125.1 of Bulinus truncatus. Lineage (NCBI taxonomy): Eukaryota > Metazoa > Mollusca > Gastropoda > Planorbidae > Bulinus > Bulinus truncatus. The sequence goes on from JAGDYQ010000008.1 coordinate 6,077,159, forward strand.
TCTTTTTGAGATTTGACTCCTTGAAATACAGTTTGTTTGTTTGTATAAGACAACTTTGTTTGGGTTAACGTTTTTGCAAGACGGCTCTTTAGCAACTTAATTTAAAATTATAAAATAAAAATATAACTTTAAATCTTTGTCTGGATTTTTATATAAAAATAACATTTTTCGATTGATAACTTGCGCCTGACGACTTACGAGCGACGAATTAAAAGTGAACATAAAATTAGAACCAAAGATTACAAAAAAATACTTCGAACTCTTACTGTACGTTTATTTCTATTGATTCGGTAGATAGAAGCGTAGTAGGAAGTTTTGAAGTTACACGCATATATTTACCAGTGCTCGCTCGACTTAAGAAGAAAAAATCAGTGCTAAGGATGAAAAAAAATTCCGCAGAGACGGTGATAAAAGTCATTCCCGGAGGGGATGAAAAAAACTAATCCAGAGCCGGGGATGACAGTCCTCAGTGCCGGGGATATCCCCGGCATCCCCGGCGGTACATCGAGCACTGGTAAACAGTCTTACCACAGATCATTTTTGATATTGTTTCTTAACACAAAACATTATTTCACAGATGGACAGACACTCTAGTACATCCTTAGCTGTCAACAAAGTAGTCCATGAGATAGAATGAAACGTGAAGGGACCAGTCTAGCTGCGTTGATCCTATATAACCTCAATTTTTTTTATCAATCTTTGAGATAGGAATCAATACACGGAGCAGTAGTCGAGGGGGGAGCTGCCTTGACCCCAAACAATTGTTTTTGAATTAAATATTAAGTATATTATCTTATGTCATGGTGTCGAATGTCAAAATGCAGGGGCCCCCAAAGAGGCGGAGCCCACCCGGACCCAAAAAATCCCTAGGTTCGGCACTGTTCAATAACAAACAAAAAATAACATAAAGTAAACTAATCTAAAAAAAATACACAAGATATTATCAAAAAAGAAACAGAGGGAGAGAGGGGGAGAAAGGGGGGGAGGGAGAGAGAGAGAGAGAGAGAGAGAGAGCAGTTTTCCAGAGTTTCGATGTGGCCATTCTAGTCTACATAACCTGTGACCATTGTTTGTGTACACGCATCGCTCGCTGGCCACCCGTTACATGTCAACATGTTATCTGTAAACATGATCTGAATAGCTCCATCTAGTGGTCATATCTACTGGTCAGCATAATAACTCCATCTAGTAATCTTATACATCTAGTGGTCATATCTACTGGTCAGCATAATAACTCCATCTAGTAATCTTATACATCTAGTGGTCATATCTACTGGTCAGCATAACAAGTCCATCTAGTGGTCATATCTACTGGTCAGCATAATAAATCCATCAAGTAATCTTATACATCTAGTGGTCATATCTACTGGTCAGCATAACAAATCCATCTAGTAATCTTATACATCTAGTGGTCATATCTACTGGTCAGCATAACAAGTCCATCTAGTAATCTTATACATCTAGTGGTCATATCTACTGGTCAACATAATAACTCCATCTAGTACATGGGTGGGCAAACTATTTAAGACGCGGGCCGCATTGGACTCGTTAATTTTGATGGATGACGTGTTGAGATGACCTAATGGATGACGTGTTGAGATGACCTAATATATTCTAAAGGTAAAACCTAGAGGGCCATGTGTATACGTCACTCTGAATCACGTGGTGAGCCGCGGGCCAAATTTAAATCTCGGGCCAAGATCCGGATATGGTTCTCGGGCCAAGACCCGTATGTGGTTCTCGGGCCAAGACCCGGATATGGTTCTCGGGCCAAGATCCGGATATGGTTCTCGGGCCAAGACCCGGATATGGTTCTCGGGCCAAGATCCGGATATGGTTCTCGGGCCAAGATCCGGATATGGTTCTCGGGCCAAGACCCGGATATGGTTCTCGGGCCAAGAGCCGAATATGGTTTTCGGGCCAAGACCCGGATATGGTTCTAGGGCCAAGACCCGGATATGGTTTTCGGGCCAAGACCCGGATATGGTTCTCGGGCCGCAGTGTGTGATGGCTGATCCAGTATGACACCGGCGCTGTCAACACGACCTTATAATAATGTGACATCTGTCACCGCGACCTATATAAAATAATGTGACACAATCTCCTGGAGTTTGTTTTTGTTTTGGTAACGAGCATTGTTATGTGGCTAGTGAGTCGCTGTACTGATCATTGCTATGTGGCTAGTGAGTCGCTGTACTGATCATTGCTATGTGGCTAGTGAGTCGTTGTACTGATCATTGCTATGTGGCTAGTGAGTCGCTGTACTGATCATTGCCATGTGGCTAGTGAGTCGTTGTACTGATCATTGCCATGTGGCTAGTGAGTCGTTGTACTGATCATTGCCATGTGGCTAGTGAGTCGCGGTACTGATCATTGCCATGTGGCTAGTGAGTCGTTGTACTGATCATTGCTATGTGGCTAGTGAGTCGCTGTACTGATCATTGCCATGTGGCTAGTGAGTCGCTGTACTGATCATTGCCATGTGGCTAGTGAGTCGTTGTACTGATCATTGCCATGTGGCTAGTGAGTCGTTGTACTGATCATTGCTATGTGGCTAGTGAGTCGCTGTACGTATTATTTATAAATTACAATTAACTGACGGATACAAAATAATGACTTAAATGACTTCAGTTATTCAGGTGGTTTAAAGTGAAGGTTAAAAATAAACTCCATAAACTTCACTTCATTAGAACAAAACTTTTTACCACAAAAACTTCACATTTGTTTTTTTTTAATCTGATCTCTTACCGATATTAAAAAAAAACTACTCTTGACTTCCATTGATTCAATCTCTATGGACGTCTGATGAAGTGGTGGTGGGGGGAGGGGGGTAAGGGAGGGAGAAGTAAAGGGGGGAGGGGGATAGGTGAAGGAAAAAAAAACCGAAAACAATGCCAGTGTCATCTGCCATAAAAAGCGCATGCGTCACTTACCCTGTGGGGCGCCACCAAGCACCCTCTCCCCCTCCCCCACCCCTCCTCACTCTCGCTTCAATGCACTCACTGACTGGCGAGGAGAAGGGAGGGGGTGGAGGAGGAGGGAGGACAAAATTAATTTTCATTTTTCCCATTCAACCTTCAAAAGCTGATCGCTTTTCTGTGAGCGGTCGACGGATGAAGGGGGAGGGGGTGAGATTGCCTATAACCCCCCCTCCTCCACACACACCCCCTCCTTTACCCACCGCCTCCCCTTCTCGAGTAGAGCGCTTCAGTTCGGACAGAGTGGTCTTCAATAGATGGACTGGTCTCTCTTGACTGAGAGAGGGAGGGGGGACCACTCTAAGTCTACCATCTTATATGAACTACCCGGATGAAGTTTTTTTTTGACCGGAAGCAGAATATTAAACTAGGGGCGTATAACTAACTATACGCGTAGGTCGTTGTGTCCGTGAGACGGACGGATGTGCAGAAGGTGTGAGAGTTAGATGGGTGAACAGAGAAACTGGCGTGCAGAGAGATGGACGAGCAGACAGATATTACAGACAAGACAGATAAGCAGACAGATTGACAGACAGAGAGAGATAGATTGACAGACTGGCAAACTGACTTGCATAAAACTAGTGCATGGATATGTGTGGTCAAAGCGTGACTTACTTCACTTCGTATCACTCACGCGAGTATCGAAGGTGACCTATTGGTCTCTTAGTGCCCAAATATACAGCTCTTCCAGGAGTTGATTAGCTGTGGGTGTCTCTAATATTACGTGGCACACATATACACAAATTGTGACTATAGACACACATAGACATAGATGATGACTGTAGACACACAAACACACAGATTGTGACTATAGACACACATAGACACAGATTGTGACTATAGACACACATAGACACAGATTGTGACAATAGACACACATAGACACAGATTGTGACTATAGACACACATAGACACAGATGGTGATTATAGACACACATAGACACAGATTGTGACTATCATGGATCTCTTGCGTGGCCATAACTGAAAGCTATTTTTACACATTCACTGAAATAGGTTAAACAGACAGACAGATACATAGACAGACAGATAGATATACCGACAGGCCTACCAACATATAACAAGATAGATAGATAGATAGATAGATAGATAGATAGATAGATAGATAGATAGATAGATAGATAGATAGATAGATAGATAGATAGATAGATAGATAGATAGATAGATAGATAGATAGATAGATAGATAGATAGATAGATAGATAGATAGATAGATAGATAGATAGATATGCTCACTCTGTCAATAACCACCACACTGTAAAAACTCATCAAGTATTTCAGTCCACCCCTGTCGCAGTGATGGGGACAGTAAGGTGCCGGTCTGGTCAGGATCCCTGGCCCATTGTCCACTCACTTCACGCTTCTCGGGCGGACTGTAATACGATAGAGTGGTCAACTGATGACCAGGAGTAAGACGGACAATGCCAGAAGAGTGGACACATCTGGACTCCCTGCAGAGAAGGAATGGGATACGGCACCACGCAGAGGGTGGACGAGATGATAGCCCGGGCCCCCCTCCCCCTCGCGCCTGATGATAAAAGCCAAGACGACAATAAAGAAGATGGAAGACGGAGAGAGAAGATGACAAGAAAAAAATTCTGAACTAAAGGCCGGGCAGATTGTAATGACCTCTTTTAACTCCAGATGTTAACTTATTACAAGTATCGATTACTGCCTGTAAAAACTGTATAGTGTGTAAGACCCAAACAGTCTGATTGCGCACTTCAGCAGTTTATAGAACTATTGGTGACCTTATGAACCACACTTACGTCATTTACCCCCTGCCTCCCTTTTTTAAAGACTCCACACACACACACACACACACACGCACGCACGCACGCACGCACGCACGCACACACACACACACACACATTATTCTTCTCCCATATTAGTTTATCGAATGGCAATGTTTTTATTATTGTGTTACCATAATATTGTTTCAGTAAATAGGTCATGCTGTTCCATTAGCGAAATTAGCGACCTGCTGTGTCCAGATGAGACAAAAAATGTTCAGTTGCGGTCACTCTCTGTCGTTTATTGAATTGAACAGAAAAGTGAACACAGAGGGATCAGTTTTTTATATGAGTTGTTTTTTTTGTTTACGAGAATGGTTTTTTGTCCATGGTAGGTCATCTGAGCTGGGAAACTGGTCAGTTTCGTATAAAAGTTGGATGTTGGGCTGAAGATAGGTCATAAACGAAACAGACAACGGCGTCATCTGAGCCGGCCACTGGTCAGTTATTAGGCAGACGTATTAACACTAACAACATTTGATGACGTGTTATATATATATACACGTACAAGAGTTGGGGTGGGGTGGGGTGGAGGGTCGATACTAAACATTACATTGTTACAGCGTTCCTTGGGGGCTGGGTAAGGTCGTGGTGACATTTCTGTATGACGTGTCATATTGGGGTGTGGACCTCCCGTTTCGTTATCTAGTAGATATAAAGGCAATGACCGGAAGTGAAAGTTTCAGACTTGATGCCACTAATTTTTACTGAGGCTTATTTTAAAACTCACCCCTTCCCCGCTAAAATAAACAAATTTAAAATAAAACTTAAACATTTATTATTCAGTTCAGTTCATTAAGGAAAGTTCATTTGTGATGAATAGATTGACTGACAAACAGAGACGGGCGGATTGACAGACGGACGGACAGACAGACAGACAGGCAGTAAGATAGATAGATAGATAGATAGATAGATAGATAGATAGATAGATAGATAGATAGATAGATAGATAGATAGATAGATAGATAGATAGATAGATAGATAGATAGATAGATAGATAGATAGATAGATAGATAGATAGATAGATAGATAGATAGATAGATAGATAGATAGATAGATAGATAGATAGATAGATAGATAGATAGATAGATAGATAGATAGATAGATAGATAGATTATACACAGAATTCATTAAAGAGAAATTTACGGAACTATGGTGCAGCATTCGGTCATATCTCCGCAATTCACCGGCCCATAATTATTGGTTCGACAGCCTGCCAGTGTTGATTCTCCTTGTCTGTTTTTTCTACGGTTGCCCGTGTCCGCACATAGCAGACGACCACTCCAACCATCCAGCTAGGGCAGGGATCTTCAAAACGATGGCTAAACACAGACAGTTGGCCGGGGCCAGAGAGAGAGAGAGAGACGCCGAGAGGAATTTTCAAAAGAATCAAGGAGGGAAAGAATAGCCCAGCCTGCAAACAAACCAGACGACAAACAGATCTCGACTTTGTGGACATAATTTTATGGCCTGTGTTTTTACAGGAGCGAACTCTATTAAAAGGCAGGGACACGAGATGGGGGAACCTTTTTTTGTGTCAGAGGCGTAGAATAAGATCTCGCTTCCTTTTCCAGTTCATCTTTTTTAACACCCTGTTATTTTTTTTTTCGCCTTTCTTTAATAAGAATCGGATTTTTGTTTAACTCTTCAAATCCTGAAGTTTGAAAATCAGATTAACTTGGTAGTTACAATTTTAACATGTCAATATAATCAAACAACACCTCCCTCCCCTTTGCCAAGAGATGTGTTACATAACAAGGTCTTTGTCTACGTTTGTTTGTGTGTTTGGTTGTGTGTTTGTTTGCGTGTTTTGGTTGTGTGTGTTCATTAGTTGCTGCACGCCTAACTTGTCGAGTCTTATTGATAATTCGTTCAACTGAAATTATTTACCCACTTCGTAATAAAGGGCTTAGATACAGATATATTTTTTTCCCCGCCAAAAACAATTGGTTTAAGAATTTTCTTTTTAATTAATTTTTATTTTTGCGAACAATTAGATTCAGCAAAGTTTTATTTCTTTTTATTTCAATTGTAACAGATAGACAGGCAGAAAGATAAACGGACTGAAAGAGTGGATGGATAGATGTAAGTATGGATACAGAGATAGACAGACAATCAGACAGACAGGCGGGCAGGCAGACATGAAGGATGGATAGATGTAAGTATGGATACAGAGATAGACAGACAATCAGACAGACAGGCGGGAAGGCAGACATGAAGGATGGATAGATGTAAGTATGGATACAGAGATAGACAGACAATCAGACAGACAGGCGGGCATGCAGACAGGAAGGATGGAAGGATGTGTGTGTGGATGTTTGAGTGAAAAGAGAGACCGGCAGACAGACAGACAGTTTGTACTTGTATACCATGAACTAGTAAACAAAGGCCCGGTACGCGGACCGGCTTGTAGGCACGCAGTTGGAGTTGAAAATGGTGATATATATGTGCACGCGTTAACGATCAATCTATATATACACAAAATAGAATATCTATGTACTCGAAGTGACCCCCGACTATAAAACTTTCAATCTAACACCCAACTATACATGATCTGCGAACACAACACCATATCATTGATAAATCTTAATTCATTAATAATATTTTAAAAGACTCTTTCCCAACAGTTCTTAATTCTCATTATTTATCATGTTCAACATGACGTATTTAAAAAGAGAGAGAGAGAGAGACGTGAGTGGGTGCCATGCCAATGAAGCGTTTCGCTACATGTATAGCAGACGATATATTAACTGTTATACACACTGTAGAATAGTACAATATATCGTAACGAGAATTAACTTAGAAAATATTGTCAACCCGGTGCACTTTTGATTACAAAAAAAAATATGATTGAAAATGTAACATTCCTTTTACCCTTTACTTTACTTAATGGAAAGTAACTCAGAAATTCAATGAGTTCTTTCCAGACTATTTTGTTTATCATTCTCTGAAAGCTGCGGTTAAGTTAGTGGTGATGTATGGTTGTGTGCTGCACCACTCAGCCACTGTCCGAGATCCCAGGGTTCTATCACTAGTTAGTTCTTCGGGATCTTGTCGGGTCTGGTGAAAGTTCCCTCACGTCTCTCAAAGTGATTCCGTGACCAGTGCCCACCGCCCGTGGTGGAGATAAAAATAGGGAACACTATAATAACTTTAAACAATATTTAATAGAAATATGGTACGACGACCAACTCATGCAGTAGATATAACACGTATACAGTACATGGGAATGTTGATGACATCTTGTGGGACAGGCAAAACAAAATATGGATTTTTGGTTTGATAGATCGCAACTAAATACTTGCACATGTATCTCAATTAAATAATTGCAAATGTATTTCAACTAAATACTTGCAAATGTATTTCAATTAAATACTTGCAAATGTATTTCAACTAAATACTTGCACATGTATTTCAACTAAATACTTGCACATGTATTTCAACTAAATACTTGCACATGTATTTAACCAATAATAAAAGGGCAGAATCAATTATTATCTTAGCTTCAAATAATTTACTAAAATAATCAACTGATTATGATTATTTCTTTGTAAGAGACGATATCTATTTAATCACAATTTGATCAAACTTGTCCAACCCTGTCATATACCTAGCGATAACTGTCATATTTAGTCATAACCACCCAAAACTTGTCATATTTTGCCACAAACTTCCGATACCTGTCATATTTAGTCACAACCTGCTGGAGCTAGTCATATTCGCCACAGCTCAACATAACCTTTCACTGCTTAGCTTAGAAAACATAAAACTTGCTTTAACAATAATTTTCATTTGACTATGTTATAGTTCTTCTCTTATGTGCTTATATATAGTCAGGTGCTGGCCTAAATATTTCTTTAAACAAAACAAAACGAAAAATGAAGAGTAGCCGTATTTCTCAAACTGTCAGTCTATTTTTTCTCTCCACTTTGGGGGGCGTCACCGGAAGTGCGATCTTGTTGATAGATAAACTTGGCCAGTTACTCGTTTCCCTGGTGATAAAATATGGATGACCGTGTGCCGGGATGCCCATGATAGCAGGTGGGTAGTCAACTCAGACACACTCTTCCCCAATCTAATAAAGACAATTGGTGTCTTCAAAGGGACAGCACCGGACAACCTTAAGCCTACATCACAGTTATCTGCTCTCCCCCCCTCCTCAAAAGTTGTGGCTCTTTGTTTTTGTGTTAGTTTTTTTCTCGTTATTTTTTATGTTTTCTTGTTTTTTTTTGTTTTTGTAGTTTGTTTGTTTTTCAACACCAAACCTCAGCATGTTTTTTTTTATATGCACAACTTAAAACATTTAGCACGAATGTAGTAAAAGCATTAGTTTAGATAGATATATTTGTATGAAGCGATTTGTTAAAAGGCAGTGGGACATAAAATCTAGTGCACCAAACCAACTCTTTAAAACGGGGAGGGGGGGCACCCTGCCCTAGAATACGGCCACACTTTGTTGTAGCTAAATAAATCAACACACACACATACACACACACTTATATACATACACACACACATATATAACACATTCTAACGAGACGGATCCTTCACCTTCATCCAGTGGCTATCAGAGATGAGCGGACGCGGACGCGGATCATTGATAGAAATCCGCGGAC
>JAGDYQ010000008.1:6091562-6094002 GCA_021962125.1 Bulinus truncatus
AACAAAATTATTTTATCTTAAATCTAACTACAAGTGGTTTGTGGTCACAGTTAACAAAGTATAAACTCTGCCGTAACATATTTGGCGAGAATTTAAAGTTACATTTGGCGAGCCTGCCCTCAACTTATCAACTCTGACGTAACAGCTACACATAAAACAACGTACGGGAAGTAAGCCATATTGAATAAATGTTACAAAAATAAATAATGATTACGCCCCTTTGATTAGCTTTTATTATTTATGTTCAAAATATAAGCAAAACGGTACATAACAAACTCTTATATTTTGGCCCTGAGAGGTCAAATCGCGAAATGGACTTTTGATGTACACTTGGCAGGCCAAGACCTACAAAATGATATATACATCATGGGTCTAGGACTTATGGTTGCTGAGATATAGGGCGGTCCATTATTAATATAGCTTATATAGTAAAAAACGGTACTTTATAAGGCCCCTTTTACGGCCCTGAGAGGTCAGATCGCGAAATGGAAAAAAGTCATGTCTTGGCAGGCCAAGACCTACAAAATGATATATACATCATGGGTCTAGGACTTATGGTTGTTGAGATCTAGGGTGATGACAGACAGACAGACAGACAAAACGGGGACAATAGAGCATTTTTTTTCGAAAATGCTCTAAAAATTGCCTTTTATCTTTCTTTATTCCCGCTATGAATCAACCAATGGCTCCTACAGCAGGCACTGAATCAACGTACATAACCTATATATTTTCAAGAATCGTCTTTGGAATATATTCCATGCAACGCTGTTAATGCTTACGGTCTATAATAAAAGAAACTGTGTCAATCAAAATCAGGCATTGTCGTGTTTCATCAGTAAAATATTTTTTTTTAAATACTTTCTCTGAAATGTAGGTTGCATTGTGGTTGTTTTCATTAATACAATAAATAAGAAGCCCGATTTAAATATCTAGGCAAAACTGTTAAAATGTCTGCATTCATTTCTGCATTAAAGTTTAAAACAACCACTCCCCTAGTAAAGAAAATTATTTCACGAAATTCATCATTGTAATTTTTTTTAAAAATAAACTAATGTGTAGTTGTATTTGGATGATTTTAATGATATTTTAACGTGTGTACGACTATAGAATACAACATGATGCTGTGTATATTTTTTATTCGGTCACCCGATTTGAAGTCTGTGTTTTCTACGTGTAATCTGTGTTTTTTTTTTCCTTTTTGATTGTCATGCTGCCCATAATGCATAAAGCGGAACTCTCCGTTTCGTCGTGTTCAGGACGCCATATTTGTAATTTTGACTCCATCCCTGAAGATTATTGCTATTGTGGAACTCTCCTAACAAATAATTTTGGTGATTTTTTAAAATGATTTTTTCATGGTTTTAGAAATGCTGCACCCAGAAGCAGGACATTTGTGCACAACTAATGATTTCATTAGCATCTTTATTGCAGTATTTTATCATATTTAAAAACATGCAATTTGTGTATTTTCAAACTTTGTGTATCTTCAAGTATTGCACAAATTTTAAGCTTTTAGGGCTTTCAACTTCTTTACACCTACCAATTAGTAATCGGATTACGATTTATATTGATACCTGATCCCCCACCTTGAAATGGAACAGCATAATGTAATTTTTTTAATCTTTAATTAATCAAAATTGTGAAATGATATCAAGTCAACACAGTTTTCAAACAAATACCATTTGCTATGACATTTTACATGTTCAAAAGTTATTAGGCTAGTCTGTGAGAAAGAGACTGATCACAAGCCAACAAGACTCCATAACATAAGACATAATACTAAGTTGTTAAAAATAAGTTGAAACCTGTAATATTCTTTAGATAGTTATAGGCTTTGATAAATATACTTTTTAAGAAAATGGCATCTATTCTGTTAAAATTTTTAATTCAATAATTGTTTGAAGGTTTACATTTAAAAGCAAATGATTTTCAGTAATTTAGTGTGTACATTTGTATTGGAGTTAGACAATGTCAATGTAGTATTAATATTACAAGTAACAAGTGAATATACCAACTGAACTGTTCTGCATCCATGAAGACTAAGACATTGTTTATTATAGCCCAAAATCCTAGTAAACCGTAGCTACAAAAAGTGTTGATATATAATCAAGAATAATTAACCTTGGTTTTTTTGTTTTTTTACAAAATTTGTCTGTGACAACTTACAAAGTTAGCTTTAATTAGGTACTTTGATAAAAAATTCAAAATGTATATAACATGTCAAATCATACATAGATCAATAGAGCTCTAAAAATGCTTTAAAATGATACCTTGTTTAAGTATGTATGTCTTTTGGTTATTGAGATATTCAATTTCTTGTGCCGAAAAACAGACCTTTTTTTACTATAGAAAAAGTCAAGAAAATTGTGGCCCGAATTTTGAGATTGGGCTACTAAAACTGACATAACTTTTGAACCATTTAAGCTAGGAGGCTCAAATT
>JAGDYQ010000008.1:6094570-6112665 GCA_021962125.1 Bulinus truncatus
TACTATGTTTATACAATTATTTTGCGAGTGTTGTATCGCAAGTTAAATTAAAAAAAATGTTTTTGCTTTTGACAACTTTTTTCTTATGTGTTTTTTTCCATTCCTTACTACTAAACAAAGGCCCGGTACCCGGTACCCGGACCGGCTTGTAGGCACTAGGAACGCAGTTGGAGTTGAAAATGGTGATATATATGTGCGCGCGTTAACGATCAATCTATATATACACAAAATAGAATATCTATGTACTCGAAGTGACCCCCCGACTATAAAACTTTCAATCTAACACCCAACTATACATGATCTGCGAACACAACACCAGATCATTGATAAATCTGAATTCATTCATAATATTTTAAAAGACTCTTTCCCAACAGTTTTTAATTCTCATTATTTATCATGTTCAACATGGCGTATTTAAAAAAAAAAAGCAGACGATATATTTACTGTTATACACACTGTAGCATAGTACAATATATCGTACAAGAGAATTAACTAAGAAAATTATTTCAACCCGGTGCACTTTTGATTACAAAAAACATAATTGAAAATGTGAAATTCCTTTTACCTTTATTATACTTTACAGACCAATCGTTTTGAATAACAACGGAAAGCAGTACTTTATTGATACTATGTGTGGTAAAGTATAATGCGTCAAAGTGCATAATAGAAATAGATAGAAATCGTTGTGTAGCTTTTATCTGACCTTCAATTAAAACAAAATATGCCATCAATCCAGTCATGTATTAGTTGAGGCAGCAGACACAGAAGAAAATATCAGGCCTCTTTAAAAGTAAAGAAATATCAAAGATTTAAACATTATAGTTCTGTACCCCCCCCCTTCATAAATGGGTTAGTCTGCATTGTCTACATTGTGCACTCAGACTCCACCCTTATGCAATTCATTCATGTGACGTAATAATAAAAAAATGAAAAAAAATGTGTGAAGTTAGCGGTAAAGGGAGATAATTGTACATTAGATATAGACATTTTATAGAAATAATAACAAGCTGAAAGCCATAAATATTACATTATCTTGATATATATATATATATATATATATATATATATATATACATATATATATATACGTATATGCATTTCTTTATATGTATATGTGTATCCTAAATCGGTGTATTGTAGCATACAATAAATGTATTCTGTTTGCAGAAAGGGTTCATCCATTTCTGATACCTGCGGTAAATAAAACATTTCACCTGGGGATGTATGGTTGCGTGCTGCACCGTTCAGCCACTATCCGAGATCCCCGGGTTCTATCACTAATCAGTTTTGCGGGATCTTCACTGGTCTGGAGAAAGTTCCCTCACGTCTCTCATAGTGATTCCGTGACCAGTGCCCACTGCCCGTGGTGGAGATGAAAGAAGGGGGAGCACTATAATAACACTAAACAATATTTAATAAAAATATGGTACGACGACCAACTCACGCAGTAGATATATATAACACGTATAACATGGGAATGTTGATGACATCTTGTGGTACAGACAAAACAAAATATAGATTTTTTTTGTATTATAGATTTAGGAACAAAACGGTGTTAAGTGAACTATTGTTCTGACGACAGCATTTTTAGCTTAACTGAACAATCTAGCTAAACTATAAAGACTTTCTTCTGTGCGTGGAAATTAATCAACGAAATAAACGGTGCTACGTTATATGTCATTTTGACGCCATCAATTCAAGCTTATTCTTGATCAATTCTAAACTTCAAAGACACCTGTGTGAGGAGTGCGGTTAAAGAAACAAAAAGGCATCGAGATATAATTATTTAGACGTCATCAATTTAAGCGTACTTGAGAATACTCTCTAAACTTTAAAGACTATTTTCATCAGTGCGACGGAAAGCAGTTACAAAAAAGTGACCGTAATTTCTTCTTCTTTTTCTGGACACTACATTTACCTGCAGATATCCACTGTCCACTCATGATGGATTACACCTACCTGAACCAATCAAGCTTCGACGCGGCCAACTGCGGCCTGACCGGAATGGACTCTGGCCTTGGGAACCCCTGCAACATCCCTTGTTCCTACCCGGACACGGCCAACATGTTCTCCCAGATGGGTCAAGGCTACGGCAGGTACAACGGTGTACGGTCCTTCCCCACGATGGGCTCGAACCCTCCAGGCCTGGGGCCAGCTGGAAGTTGTAGCATGGTACCCCGGCCTAGGGATCACCACGCACAGGCTCCGGTCTTCGGTTCAGGTAAGTTCATCAAATGTTTTTTGTTTTAACATGATAAATAACTACTGGATCAATGGAATACTTATTATTAAAATCACATAATGAGTAAAAATTTAAAAACATGGAACAACTTCCTGATCTAAAATTTTAGTTGAAATGTATTCAGTAGCACTAACGAAACAAATTACATATCTTGTGTCAAGAATGAAACGATGAACATTTACGCTACTGTAAAACGGAGCTAGAAAAAAATTATGAATTAAAAATTTAAAACATAATATACTAGAAAAAAGTAATATGAACTATAAATGATTTCAATATGAACTATAGATGATTTCAATATGAACTAAAAATGGTTTTAATATGAACTATAGATGATTTCAATATGAACTATAGATGGTTTCAATATTAACCATAGATGATTTCAATATGAACTAAAGATGATTTTAATATGAACTATAGATGATTTCAATATGAACTATAGATGATTTTAATATGAACTATAGATGATTTCAATAAGAACTATAGATGATTTCAATATAAACAATAGATGATTTCAATATGAACTAAAGATGATTTCAATATGAACTAAAGATGGTTTCAATATGAACTATAGATGATTTCAATATGAACTAAAGATGGTTTCAATATGAACAAAAGATGGTTTCAATATGAACGATAGATGGTTTCAATATGAACTATAGATGATTTCAATATGAACTATAGATGATTTCAATATGAACTATAGATGATTTCAAACAGATACAAAAAACTGCACACAACTAACACATTTGTCTGACGTCCAATGTCACCCAAGATATTTAGATTATTTGTGAAATTGATTGTTTCACTGGAGATCGAACCCAGAACACTGAGCGGTAACCGCACGACCATTCGTCCACTGATTTTAATGTTTTGACCTATGAGTTCAGTATTCAGTCGTAGGTGTGTGTATTTAGTTGACTAATAAATGGTTGTGTCCTCGCAGTTTTATATGCACTACATGTGTATCGACCATCCACACAACAATACATACACTACATGTGTACAGGGGTTTTTTTGCTCAATAAGAGGTGGTGGGTCTCTTCAATAAGAGGTGGTGGGTCTCTGAAGTTTTTAACTTTTTACCAAATGAAGAAAACTATAAGAGGTGCCGGGTTGCATTTCAGAGGTGCCGGATCGCAGATCCGGCGCGCTACATGGCAAAAAAACCCCTGCATGTGTATCGACCATCCACACAACAATACATACACTACATGTGTATCGACCATCAACACAACAATACATTCACTACATGTGTATCGACCATCAACACAACAATACATTCACTACATGTGTATTGACCATCCACACAACAATACATTCACTACATGTGTATCGACCATCCACACAACAATACATACACTACATGTGTATCGACCAACAACACAACAATACATTCACTACATGTGTATCGACCATCAACACAACAATACATACACTACATGTGTATCGACCAACAACACAACAATACATTCACTACTGAGTTCGATGAAATAAAATGACATAAGTATGAGTTATCGATACAAAATGTAATTGAAAGTAATTGAAACCCATAATTTCTCTAGAAACCTTTTATTTCTTAACTATCCAGCTATGGATGAAATTGAAAATGCAGCGAACCAAAGTTTAGTCAATATTTTGTTACAATTAAATAAAATCACTCCCTACTTTGACTACCTTAACACCATTTCCATTTTTATTTTATGTTTTTTTGTGTGCAAATAAGCGTTCTAAAGTAAATGGATATTGTTGAAACCTTAATTTTACATTGAAGCGATTGTATCTACAATATTATATTACTAACAAAACAAAATTACTTCAAGAAATATTTCTATACTGTATTTTGCGTTTTAGACTGATATGTACTTCTTCCACAATGTGTTGTATTTCTTCTTCGATTTGTTGCATTTCTTCCTCGATTTGTTGTATTTCTTCCTTGACTTGTTGTGTTTCTTCCTCGATTTGTTGTATTTCCTGAGATAAAAAATGAAGCCAATTGTCAAAAAAAAAAAAAAAAAAAATTATTTTACGACTTATTGAGTCAATTCCAACACAAAACCATTATAATCAGATGCATCTCACACAACACAATGATAGTGATACATTTTTGTCAAACCATATTGATACATTCATGTCAAACCATATTGATACATTTATGTCAAACCATATTGATACATTTATGTCAAACCATAATGATAAATTTATGTCTAACCTAACTTCACTGTAATAAAAAAAATTAGACTTGCTGTTCGATTAAAAAAATTGATCGAAATTAACGCATGATTAAAAATTTTAATCGCAAATTAACGCACATTTTAATCGACACAATATAATACAATTGTTTGTATTCAAACTAATATGTCATAATATCAAAGCATAACATTGGCATAATAAACAAGATATTTTAATTTGCGAAAGAGGTTTAATGAATTATAACATATTTATTAAGCATTAGCATATATGTCTATTGAATTAGTTATTGAGACCAGTTTATGGACATGTATCAATCACGTCAATGATGCGAATTGTTTTCTTTTTATTCAACAACAATGTCTAACCTTTTTTTCGTACCACAGTTTCTGAACTAATGACGTATGTCAACCCCTCTTCCCTCCCTCCCTGTCATATTTTGCTTCACTTCGCCCACACGCAAGTCTGTTTACCCTACCCTCCATTTCCCATTCCAAAAAAAATACACATGTCATTTATATCTCAAATGTAACTTTTCTTTCATAAAATAATAGTACAGCCAGAAAATTGTCGCTCACTTATTTTTAAAGCGTTTTTTTCCCTTTATTCCCCCCCCCCCCTTTCCCCACCTAGTCACATGTTTAACACACTCTCTCTCCACTTAAAGATGTTCCAAAAACATGTTGACACCGGTTCCATTGTTTCAAGCTAGGAGCACGCGTCAGAAATGACAACCACAATCACCGAGTTGAAGGACAAATTTACTTTTAATCATCTTTTGAAGTTTTTTTGCTTTGCGCGTCAATGTATATAAATGTTACTCTTATATTCTTTCATTCATTTACTTTCATACTATAAACTATTTGTTCAATGTTTTAGTGAACAACAGAAAAGAAAATTTTATTTTTTTATCTGTCTGTCAGTTAAATTAATAAAAAAGTATCTTGTAAAATGACACTCTTTAATGTTACCGTTTCAAACGTTCAAAGCAAAATTTTGATAGGTCGGCTTTCATTTTTAATCTTCTGTTGTTCTTTTGTGTGTCAACATTAAAAATTCTTTATTTCGTTTCATTTTGGTTATAGCAACAGTTGTATCAGACTGTTTGCCGGTCTAACTCTTAGGGAAAAATCTATTGATGTATTTATTGCTAAAGCACAAATGAAAATATGCCTTTCTTTCCATCATATCGACACGGCTAGTTTCAGAACGTTAATTAATATAAAATATTAAATTTAGCTCAGTATCATAATAATTCTGAAAAATACATACACTGCCTCGTGTACTGATGTTTGCATAGCATAGTCTAGAGACTCTAGACCATTTCTAGACATTGATTTGAAGTGTCATGAAACTGTTAGTGCAGTTGATGCAAGACGCTGTATTTTCAAATGCGATAAAAAATTGGGCGCGAAAAAATGGTGATACAAAATTTCTAACATCTCGTTATTTTGACCTAATTATAACAGAGTTCACCAAACACTTGTCGCTGAGGCGTAGCTAGGAGGGTAGGCGGTACATATGTTCCACAAAAGACCTGTTTTACAATTGAACATTTTTATTCTTAAAATTTCCAATCATCATTTTCGAATGTAAAATTACAAGTCGCAGTACAGTAATTTTAAGAATGAATAATAAAAATGTTCAATTGTAAGACATGTCTTTTGTGTTTCTGATTGAAACGAATGAAATAAATAAACGGTTACTGCTACCCGTGGGGGGGGGGGGCAAGGGTTCAGGGGGCACTAGTCCAATGACGTTTAAAAAAGACATTCTTTAATATTAAACATGTCTGAAAATCTAAAAATAAAAATTATCTAAGTAGAGAATCTTTTACGATCTCCATGACAACCATAATATAAATAAATCACTAGTCTCTAGGGCATCCGCTACGGGTCTGATGCAGTTATGAGGGCCCAGACATCCTGGTGGGCCCACTATACGGTATACAACTTGGTGGGCCTCTCAACAAAGAGGACCTATACTACATGGTGGGCCTACACAATAAATAGTTGACAACATTTAGGCAACGGACACATTAAACTTGTCTCCTGTAAATAAACTGAAATTCACGCACACTGTTCAATCACCGGGATCTGTGGGAGAAACAAAAATAATACGTGGATTGAATCTGACATGGATGTATATTTATACATTTATATTCATATATTTATACATTTAAATTCATATATTTATATATATATATATATATATGTATATATATATATATATATAATTTTATTTATATACATTTAAATTGAAGAGCGCAAGAAATAGCGGAATTAAAAAACAAACAGAAATCCGTAAACGTTTTGACAATGTTCAACAATGTTCAACAATGTTCAATAATGTTCAATAATGTTCAACAATGTTCAATAATGTTCAATAATGTTCAACAATGTTCAATAATGTTCAATAATGTTCAACAATGTTCAATAATGTTCAATAATGTTCAATAATGTTCAACAATGTTCAACAATGTTCAATAATGTTCAATAATGTTCAATAATGTTTAACAATGTTAAACAATGTTCAATAGTGTTCAATAATGTTCAACAATGTTCAATAATGTTCATGAAATAACTAACTTTTTTTTTGTACTAACAAGTTGTGTTGACATTGTACACAAAATATTCTCAATCTATTCCTTGCTAATATAAAGATGGCCTGATGTAAAAATAGCTAGAATTATTACACCCCCCCCCATCTACCTGTAAATACTAATGTAATTAATCATGTAATCATAACTACATTTATAGGTCTTTAGAAAAAAAGTTTATTTGAATAACATTGCCGTTTTATAAAAAAAAATATTTTTAGGAAATTTCTTTTCAAAACTGACTGATAATACCGGCATATAGCTTTTAGTTTAATTGTGAGAAACATTTAATATAACCAATAATTTAACAGCTAAATGAAATAAGTAAAACGTCGAGATATTTCATCTACATTGAAATTAATGGTTTTAAAATAATGTGTCCATAGGGATGCAATGGTTCAATACCCGTGGAGTGCAATAGTCCCAACTGGTGTTCATTCAGTAACTGCCCGGAATAATTTGTTTGTTCTATTTGATACGTCATCAAATGTTTACAGCACGTGCAGAGTCAAACAAATACATAATTGGGGAGGGGGGGAATAGCAAAGAAGTAATAGATGATTATTTTATTTTGACAAGGCATAACTTATATCACCAGAGGCGGATTTATGGAGGGGCGTACTGGTCACGTGCCCAAAGCCCTCAAGTCTTTAATGGCCCCACAGAGCCGAATTTCAAACCCTATGATAGGTCTCTCTTTTTATAAAGGGCTCCCACATTTTTTTCTGCGCCCGGGGCCTCAGCTAACTTGAGTCCGTCCCTGTACATCACAGTAAACTGATTGTATATACATGTGTTATCTATCTATCTATCTATCTATCTATCTATCTATCTATCTATCTATCTATCTATCTATCTATCTATCTATCTATCTATCTATCTATCTATCTATCTATCTATCTATCTATCTATCTATCTATCTATCTATATGTTAATATATTATTCTGTAAAATGTAGCAATCAGACATTGAGTGTACAGTCCGTACTGCTTCCAAGAAATGACCGAGCTTGAAACCAGTGAACCGTGTCGTAAAAAACTGGGTCACAGCCTCTCAACTTTCCCGCCCAACCACCACTCTCTCTCCTCCCTCCTGTTAGTGTATGACGTCAACAGTTTAAAAAAGAATATAATCGGGTGTTGATTGTTTGTCGCTACATTGATACAGACAGCCTCAAAGTAGCCAGTCCGCTACACTTTCATTCGAGTGGACTGACCACTGGCGGCGGACTCGGCCCCGGTTTGACTGGCGTTGTGAATGTTGCGGGTTCGAGCCTCTTCGACTCCTCTGCCATGGTAAGGAAGATGTAATTTAACCCAATAGTGGTCAAAGTAATACGAGATAAACATCCTTTCCTTGTTGGGACATCACATGACCTTAACTGACCTGTCCATTTTAAGTATTCACATAGACAGCCAGCTGCTAACCCACACAATCGTGTATACAATACAGCTTTCTTCCATTGGTGCATGACGTCAATGTTCATATGTTGATCAGCTGATCACAAATTGACCAATCAGACATTGATAATGAAATATAAATTATCCTAATGTATTCCTAGACCTATGGTTGCACACGAGTCACGATCTGAGTTATAAAAAATGGAAAGGTTTGTTGCCCGCAGAAGCACTAGGTTGGCACACTTAATCAAATTTGCCCCCCCCCCACCTCCTTTCCACCTTTTCAACAAAAAAAAATATTATCGCTTACGCATGTTAACACCTAAAAAGTAATTAAGTAGCTCTGTTTTACATAAGTATCAATGTGTCTGCGCTTAATGTAAATAATCTCAGCGAAGCGAACTCTCAATGACATCACGATCTATTCATAGCAGCCAATGCGTGGTACACGAACGTCACTGCGTCTTGCTCTATTATTTTTAACAAACCGTTGGGTTTGAGATTAGAGTTTAACAAAACAAGTTTCCTATGCCAGTAACGGACATCGGGGCAGAGGAAGTTTAGATTTCACATGGCGTCACATAAAGGTTATATTGTGGTTAGCACAACGAACAGCCGCCTTTACTTCCCCCAACTTAAGTCAGGTGACCATTTTAAGTGGGGTGAAGGGAGGGGGGTTACTTTCAAGAGGGTCTGTAAAAATCGCCATTTTGTAGCCAAGGGTTAAACCAGAGACCCTCAGGTCGACAGTCAAGTGCTCGATCATCCGTATTCCTGTGAAAGTCAAACTTTTTGAAATATTTTCCATAGAGTTACACAACTTGGCACTAAAAGTGGACTCTCTTAGTTATTTCTCTTAAAACACTTCCTTATTTGTCTCATTATAAATTGAACAATTATATCTGATTTCTCTGTATTCCGTTCAATGTCTTCATATTGTTTCAGTATTAAATTCTCGATCAGTGTTTTAGCTGGGCCGTGGAGTTTTTGTTTTATCTCTAATTAATGGATCGCGAATCGTGTGAGCATAAATCAGAACTCTGTTTTTCTAACTGCAACAGATTTAAACGTTTTTTATTCTGCACATTATAAGGGACAATATTTGTGTGTATACAATATTTGTGTGTGGACAATATTTGTGTGTGTACAATATTTTTGTGTGTACAATATTTGTGTGTACAATATTTGTATGTGTACAATATTTGTGTGTGTACAATATTTGTGTGTGTACAATATTTGTGTGCGTACAATATTTGTGTGCGTACAATATTTGTGTGCGTACAATATTTGTGTGTGTACAATATTTGTGTGTGTACAATATTTATGTGTGTACAATATTTGTGTGTGTACAATATTTGTATGTGTACAATATTTGTGTGCGTACAATATTTGTGTGTGTACAATTAATGAAACTTTCATGCTCTCTCTTTCGTAGCAGTTTTTTTTCAAGGTAGATCGTAAAAACCAAACAGTTTCTCATGGTGGATCAAGATTTGTAAAATATTGAGAATCACTGTTCTAGGTTGATTGTTATCCACGTTAGACGTCATGCATTTTATCCACGTTAGACGTCATGCATTTTATCCACGTTAGACGTCATGCATTTTATCCACGTTAGACGTCATGCATTTTATCCACGTTAGACGTCATGCATTTTATCCACGTTAGACGTCATGCATTTTATCCACGTTAGACGTCATGCATTTTATCCACGTTAACCTAGTCCAATAGAACATTGGATTCATACTCAAAGCTCCTAAGGAAATAATCCAATGTTATGGTAACAGGCGAATAGCTTTGATGTATCTAATGGAAATAACACATTTCCCAGTTGGAAATGTTTTCAATTATAATCAATGCTCACTTCCCATCAGAAGTTTAACGTCGTCTGGTTCTGACGGATGGTGACATATTTATTCATACCAAAGCCTCATATAGTGACTTAATTTATTACAGCCAGATACACAACTCACAGAATGATTTCGTCATTTGTCCATATTTATGTCCACACGTATTTATTGCTACCAAAGTCTCTTATAGTGATTTAATCTATTACACGTTCACAACGCACATAATGATTACGTTATTTGTCCATATTTATGTCCATACGTATTCATTGCTACCAAAGTCTCATATAGTGAGTTAACCTATTACAACCAGGTTCACAACGCGCATATTGATTACGTCATTTGTCCATTTTATCCTTAGATGGACACTTTATCCATTGATCCCATTGGTTAGTATTCTGCACCGCTGTACAGATCTGCAATCTGGATATTTTTTTTATCCACATCTAGGTATACTAAAATGCTATCCAATGATAGATTTGAATAATTTTATTACGTCATTTAGATGTGATATTTTGATTATTCGCTCATGAACGTAAAAAGGGTGCTGGGTGTAGTGTGGACGCAGGGGCGTCGAGCTAGGAAAGGGCGCCAAATTAGCGCTGAAAATTGTTGTTGTCTTTTTTATGAATGTATCTCGCACAGGGTGACAAAATAGATAGCTACAGCTACAGCTCTATGTTTGCTATATGTTTAGTATAATCTACATATTTTCATATATTATCTAGAAAACTATATGTTTAGTATAATCTACATATTTTCATATATTATCTAGAAAACTATATGTTTAGTATAATCTACATATTTTCATATATTATCTAGAAAACTATATGTTTAGTATAATCTACATATTTTCATATATTATCTAGAAAATTTAGCAAGAAAGTATTGTTAAGTCCTGCCGTTGTATTCTCCCATATTTTTTTTTGTATGAAGATCAGAGTGCATGCGCCAAATTTAACAAGAAACATTGTTTTCCTTCACAACACTGAACTCACAATCTCCACACAGTTGAACTATTTCTTTTGTGTCAGTTCTTATGAAAATTCCTTGTAAGAACTGTAACAATAACAGAATAATAATAATAACAATAACACAATAATAATAATAACATAATAATAATAATAATAAAACTACATATCCAAAAAAAAAAAAAAATACTTCAGTTCACTGAAATCTAAAATTTAGAAAGCTGTCAGCTTAGTTCTTAAAGTCGTGCTGAAAACTTCTGCACTAAAATTCATATACATATAGTAATCCTGTATAGTGAAGTACATATACATATAGTAATCCTGCACGTTAAAAGCACTCCTGTATAGTGAAGTACATATACATATAGTAATCCTGTATAGTGAAGTTAGTAATCCTGCACATGAAAAGCTCTCCTGTATAGTGAAGTACACCGAGCCATGATCTCTAAGTGATTCGGTACATTCTATGCTTGTCACAATGATGAAATTTAGTTTAGTGTAATCTTCTAATAATCTGGTAAGTGAAACAGCTTACATTGTTCTTCAAGTAATCCTGACATTATAATCTTTCCTCTGCTAAGATTGAATTATACTACCATGTTTTTTTTAATAATCCTATACAATATCCAATTTTATCTTTTTGTCTGAAATGTAAGTCTACTACATTTTTCAGGTAATTCCATACAGTATAATATTTCCTGTGGTGAAATAAACTTTACAGTGTACTCCAAGTAATCATGTACATTATACACTTCTTTCTGCAATGAAATAAACTGTACCGCTTAATCCAAGTAATCCTGTACATTATATACTTCTCTCTGCAGTGAAATAAACCGTACCGCTTACTCCAAGTAATCCTGTACATTATATACTTCTCTCTGCAGTGAAATAAACCGTACCGCTTACTCCAAGTAATCCTGTACAGTATAAACTTCTCTCTGCAGTGTCAGAAATGTACTGTACCTTGCTCACTTCTTCTCCTAGTGTCTTTCCCCCAAGATCTCAAACTAAGGGTTTATATGGAGAAACCGAGTCGCTGGGAAATAGATTTGGAGCCACGAAATTGTTTTATGGTCTCCTAATTTCGTTAAGCCTCCAGACTAAGTGCGCGCCATTGAAACCGCCTATCTGATTAAGTCATCTGCCCCCCTTGGAAGTTTTACATAATTTTCTCAGCTATCAAATTTTCCTATTTATTTGCGGCTAAAGGAAATAATATAAACTAGGGGAGAGGAAAAAAAGTTTGTGGCTGAAATTGAATAAAATATTTCCTTGTTTTTTTTTTTCTTCTCTTGCTTTCACCGATAGAATTTTTTTGACAGATTATCTTGACGTGGCTTCATTTCGGTTTAGAGATATTCTTTCAAACTCATTCAACCTGGACAATTGTATTTGTTATCGTGAAACAAAAAGCTAATTTTGCCAGATTTTTCCGCATCAGAGTCTCTCTGCCACCCCCCCCCCCCTTTTTTTTCCCACTTATTTTAAAATGAAATCGATGATGACGCAAGAATGTATCTCCTTTGGGTAGTTGCAGGGGGCGCTGCACGCCCTTAGCGGCGCCATGTAGTGGCTTCCATGTGGAAATGTTTATCACTATATATGTATTATCAAGGGCACCGAAAGTCAGATTTCTCCAAAGCAATAAAAGCAAAGGAACTGCATATTATAATTAAAAAAAAAAAAGAATAATTTGGATAGCTGCATGGTAGAATTTTATTTACAAAACTACCATCAATCCACAGCAGTGGTTCTCAAAGATATACGCTTCACGAGCCCCTGTGACAACAGTTTTTGGTTTCACGAACCACTTGCAAAGTAAAAGTATGATAAAGGAAATAGAATAAAGGCGCCATCTACAGTATAAATGAATTTACATCGCAGACTGACAAACTTTGAGTTTTAAGACCGACATACCGACAGACAGACATACAGACATACCGACAGACAGACATACAGACATACCGACAGACAGATATACAGACATACCGACAGGCAGACATACCGACATACCGACATACAGACATACCGACAGACAGACAGACCGACATACCGACAGACAGACATACAGACATACCGACATACCGACATACAGACATACCGACATACCGACAGACAGACATACCGACATACCGACAGACAGACAGACAGATAGAGTTGCCATTATGGAAACAGATTTTTGTTCCTTTAACTATTAATTAATTTTTGTTGTTGCCATCCACTTGAAATTTGCCCGCAACCCACCAATGGCTCGAGAGTTGCACTTTAAGAACTATTTATGTGTTGTCCAAGTGAACTATATATGTGTGTAGTTTATTTATGTGTAGTCCAAGTGAACTATATATGTGTGTGTAGTTTATTTATGTGTAGTCCAAGTGAACTATATATATGTGTGTGTAGTTTATTTATGTGTAGTCCAAGTGAACTATATATGTGTGTGTAGTTTATTTATGTGTAGTCCAAGTGAACTATATATATGTGCGTAGTTTATTTATGTGTAGTCCAAGTGAACTATATATATATGTGTGTAGTTTATTTATGTGTAGTCCAAGTGAACTATATATATATGTGTGTAGTTTATTTATGTATAGTCCAAGTGAACTATATGTGTGTGTGTAGTTTATTTATGTGTAGTCCAAGTGAACTATATATATATGTGTGTAGTTTATTTATGTGTAGTCCAAGTGAACTATATATATGTGTGTAGTTTATTTATGTGTAGTCCAAGTGAACTATATATATGTGTGTAGTTTATTTATGTGTAGTCCAAGTGAACTACATATATATGTGTAGTTTATTTATGTGTAGTCCAAGTGAACTATATATATATATATATATATGTAGTTTATTTATGTGTAGTCCAAGTGAACTATATATGTGTGTGTAGTTTATTTATGTGTAGTCCAAGTGAACTATATATGTGTGTGTAGTTTATTTATGTGTAGTCCAAGTGAACTATATATATGTGCGTAGTTTATTTATGTGTAGTCCAAGTGAACTATATATATATGTGTGTAGTTTATTTATGTGTAGTCCAAGTGAACTATATATATATGTGTGTAGTTTATTTATGTGTAGTCCAAGTGAACTATATATGTGTGTGTGTAGTTTATTTATGTGTAGTCCAAGTGAACTATATATATATGTGTGTAGTTTATTTATGTGTAGTCCAAGTGAACTATATATATGTGTGTAGTTTATTTATGTGTAGTCCAAGTGAACTATATATATGTGTGTAGTTTATTTATGTGTAGTCCAAGTGAACTACATATATATGTGTAGTTTATTTATGTGTAGTCCAAGTGAACTATATATATATATATATATATATATATGTGTGTAGTTTATTTATGTGTAGTCCAAGTGAACTATATATGTGTGTGTAGTTTATTTATGTGTAGTCCAAGTGAACTATATATGTGTGTGTAGTTTATTTATGTGTAGTCCAAGTGAACTATATATATGTGTGTAGTTTATTTATGTGTAGTCCAAGTGAACAATATATATGTGTGTAGTTTATTTTTGTGTAGTCCAAGTGAACTATACATATGTGTGTAGTTTATTTATGTTCTCTTATTAAAATCTCAGCTGCTCACAACTTTCATAATTCAAAAGTCACATATAAAGAGCTCATTGGAACACATTGTGGAATGTTAATCATGTACTTAGGTCAGAGTATAACGTGTTGAGACACTTTCAAATGCACACACATACACACACACACACACTCACACACGTTCATACCTAAACATTATCTTATCGGGTGAGGTGTTCATGTCTTGATTGTAAAGTTATCCCTCATTTTTCACGGTTTATCTGTTCCTCTCTTCTGTTCCTCTCTTCTGCGATTAGTGAATTTTTGCGAAGTGGGGTTCTTTACGGTCAAAGGAAATATTCTCACAATAGAGCATTAAAAAAAAAAAAGCTAAAATCTAAAATCAAGTCACGTGACGACCTCAAGTTTACACCAAGGGCATAGTCAGCCGCCATATTAAATTATCTACTCGCCAGCACACAAGTCTGGGCATTGATTCACTTCGAGGGAAGATTAAAAAAGCAAACACCCCAAAAACAGTGGAAAATAAAATCATCATTAAAACTGTGTACTTTTTTTTTCGGACCATACAACGACAGCAGACGTGGGTAAAGGGGAGGTCAATCCCCCAGTGTGCGGCAACCAATCCCCGGCAAGTACGGCCGTTATGAATCGAGGAGTTCTCTCCCGTCGTCCGCAGACAGTTCAGAGGTTAAAACTATCCAGGGAATCACGGGAGTAAGGGGAGCCAATTCCGCTAATGTGTAAGGGGAGAGAAGAAGAGGTTTAAAAAAAATAGGAGCGGTAATTAATCATATTTGGGGGAGGCGGAAATATAGGAGGACCGAAGCTCCTCACAACAATGGCGGGGAGGGGAGAATGAGATACAGCACACACACACACAAAATCAAAAGGAGATTGTCATATTAATCAAAACCCTCGCCGTACGCTCAATAAAACATTGCACGAGGGAGGGGGCGAGAAGAAATGTCGAGACCGTCCCATTGAGATGGTGCCGGCCAACTATGGAGACCCCGGGACCCACCCTCCTTCCTTTCGTCAAAACGTTTAGCTTTCGTAGCCGGACGTCCGGGGCCATTTTGTGGCAATTAGTCGCGTGGCGGAATCAACCAGCAACCCATGCGCACCAGGCGTTTGCCGGCCAGGCACACAGAGAGAAAAGGCCGGCGGACGGCCCGCCGGTCGAATTATCCTGTAGTTACGGAAAGTCCCAAAGCTAATTGGTTTTTACAGAGATTGCGCTAGCGAAATTTTCTTAGGGGGTCATATTGCGAATTGATGGATAAAGTCACCGAGTGGACTGTCTCTGCTCATCTCACAGGCAGAGGACTGGCAGGCTCTGGCAGAATGAGTCAAGGCTGTCCGCCAGAGTGCAGGGGGAAGAAAAAACAGGCTACATCTGGCAGAACAATCTAGTAGACGTTTAGATTGAACTACAGTCGAATCTAGTAGACGTTTAGATTGAACTACAGTCGAATCTAGACGTTTAGATTGAACTACAGTCGAATCTAGTAGACGTTTAGATTGAACAACAGTCGAATCTAGTAGACGTTTAGATTGAACTACAGTCGAATCTAGTAGACGTTTAGATTGAACTACAGTCGAATCTTGTAGACGTTTAGATTGAACTACAGTCGAATCTAGTAGACGTTTAGATTGAACTACAGTCGAATCTAGTAGACGTTTAGATTGAACTACAGTCGAATCTAGTAGACGTTTAGATTGAACTACAGTCGAATCTAGTAGACGTTTAGATTGAACTACAGTCGAATCTAGTAGACGTTTAGATTAAACTACAGTCGAATCTAGTAGACGATTAGATTGAACTACAGTCGAATCTAGTAGACGTTTAGATTGAACTACAGTCGAATCTAGTAGACGTTTAGATTGAACTACAGTCGAATCTAGTAGACGTTTAGATTGAACTACAATCGAACCTAGTAGACGTTTAGATTGAACTACAGTCGAATCTAGTAGACGTTTAGATTGAACTACAGTCGAATCTAGTAGACGTTTAGATTGAACTACAGTCGAATCTAGTAGACAATTAGATTGAACTACAGTCGAATCTAGTAGACGTTTAGATTGAACAACAGTCGAATCTAGTAGACGTTTAGATTGAACTACAGTCGAATCTAGTAGACGTTTAGATTGAACTACAGTCGAATCTAGTAGACGTTTAGATTGAACAACAGTAGAATCTAGTAGACGTTTAGATTGAACTACAGTCGAATCTAGTAGACGTTTAGATTGAACTACAGTCGAATCTAGTAGACGTTTAGATTGAACTACAGTCGAATCTAGTAGACGTTTAGATTGAACTACAGTCGAACTTGGTTTTTTTTATGCGGTTAACCGGTTGCGTACTATATCGCAATAAGGGGCCATTCACTTATTACGTAACGCTTTTTTTTCTATTGATTCTGGTTTCCCTCCTTCCGTGTAGCGTTTTATAAATCATTCCTTATCGCTGAGCGTCTTTTCTCCACTCCCCCCCCCCCCCAATAATGGCGTAGCGAGGGGTGGGCAAGGGGGGCATCATGCCTCGGGCGCTACGTACAACTGGGCGACAAATGGTTTATTTTACATATAATATTTTATTGTTTTCGAATGGGGGGGGGCGCTAAAAAGGTATTGTGCCCCGGGCGGGGGTTCAGCTCGCTACGCCACTGTACCCAGGTGAAGAAATGTATAAACAACACAACTCACATATTCGTTAAACATATATAGGCCAGGGTGTGATAACTCTAGGGGATAACCAGGTGGAATACTTTTCTTTGGAGGTAGAGGAGGGCCCTCATGGTATATTGTTTGAAGGGCCCATGATAGATCCGACCTGCCCATGGTATATGTTTTGAGGGGCCCATGATAGATCCGACCTGCCCATGGTATATGTTTTGAGGGGCCCATGATAAATCCGACCTGCCCATGGTACATTTTTTGAGGGGCCCATGATAGATCCGACCTGTCCATGGTATATGTTTTGAGGGGTCCATGATAGATCCGACCTGCCCATGGTATATGTTTTGAGGGGCCCATGATAGATCCGACCTGTTCATGGTATATGTTTTGAGGGGCCCATGATAGATCCGACCTGCCCATGGTATATGTTTTGAGGGGCCCATGATAAATCCGACCTGCCCATGGTATATGTTTTGAGGGCCCTGATAGATCGACCTGCCTTATGGTATATGTTTTGAAGGGCCCATGATAGATCCGACCTGCCCATGGTTTTCTATAATGTTTTGGAGGGGTTTATGATAGATCCGACCTTCCCATGGTATATGTTTG
>JAGDYQ010000008.1:6113165-6234299 GCA_021962125.1 Bulinus truncatus
ACTACCCCCATTTAACAGACATTAGCTACACTACCCTCCATTTAACAGACATTAGCTACCACTACCCCCATTTAACAGACATTAGCTACACTACCCCCATTTAATAGACATTAGCTATACTACCCACCATTTAACAGACATTAGCTACACTACCCTCCAATTTAACAGACATTAGCTACACTACCCCCTCCATTTAACAGCCATTAGCTACACTACCCCCTCCATTTAACAGCCATTAGCTTTACTACCCCCCATTTAACAGACATTAGCTACCACTACCCCCCATTTAACAGACATTAGCTATACTACTCCCCCATTTAACAGACATTAGCTATCACTACCCCCATTTAACAGACATTAGCTATACTACTCCCCCAAATTAACAGACATTAGCTACACTACCCCCCATTTAACAGACATTAGCTATACTACCCACCATTTAACAGACATTAGCTACACTACCCTCCAATTTAACAGACATTAGCTACACTACCCCCTCCATTTAACAGCCATTAGCTACACTACCCCCCATTTAACAGACATTAGCTACACTACCCCCTCCATTTAACAGCCATTAGCTATACTACCCCCCATTTAACAGACATTAGCTACCACTACCCCCCATTTAACAGACATTAGCTACACTACCTCCCCATTTAATAGACATTAGCTACACTACCCCCATTTAACAGACATTAGCTATAGTACTCTCCCATTTAACAGACATTAGCTACACTACCTCCCCATTTAACAGACATTAGCTACACTACCCCCCATTTAACAGACATTAGCTACACTACCCCCCATTTAACAGACATTAGCTATACTACCCCCCATTTAACAGACATTAGCTACACTACCCCCCCCATTTAACAGACATTAGCGACACTACCCCCCATTTGACAGACATTAGCTACACTACCCCCCCATTTAACAGACATTAGCTACACTACCCCCATTTAACAGACATTAGCTACACTACCCCCCAATTTAACAGACATTAGCTACCACTACCCCCCATTTAACAGACATTAGCTATACTACTCCCCCATTTAACAGACATTAGCTATACTACTCCCCCATTTAATAGACATTAGCGACACTACCCCCCATTTAACAGACATTAGCTACACTACCCCCCATTTAACAGACATTAGCTACACTACCCCCCATTTAACAGACATTAGCTACCACTACCCCCCATTTAACAGACATTAGCAAAACTACCCCCCATTTAACAGACATTATCTACCACTACCCCCCATTTAATAGATATTAGCTACACTACCCCCCATTTAACAAACATTAGCGACACTACCCTCCAATTTAACAGACATTAGCTACACTACCCCCTCCATTTAACAGCCATTAGCTACACTACCCCCCATTTAACAGACATTAGCTACACTACCCCCTCCATTTAACAGCCATTAGCTATACTACCCCCCATTTAACAGACATTAGCTACCACTACCCCCCATTTAACAGACATTAGCTATACTACTCCCCCATTTAACAGACATTAGCTACACTACCTCCCCATTTAACAGACATTAGCTACACTACCCCCCATTTAACAGACATTAGCTATACTACTCCCCCATTTAACAGACATTAGCTACACTACCTCCCCATTTAACAGACATTAGTTACACTACCCCCATTTAACAGACATTAGCTATACTACTCCCCCATTTAACAGACATTAGCTACTCTACCTCCCCATTTAACAGACATTAGCTACACTACCCCCCATTAAACAGACATTAGCTATACTACTCCCCTATTTAATAGACATTAGCGACACAACCCCCCAATTTAACAGACATTAGCGACACTATCCCCAATTTAACAGACATTAGCTATACTACCCCCCAATTTAACAGACATTAGCTACACTACCCCCCATTTAACAGACATTAGCTATACTACTCCCCCATTTAACAGACATTAACTATACTACTCCTCCATTTAATAGACATTAGCGACACTACCCCCCCATTTAACAGACATTAGATACACTACCCCCCATTTAACAGACGTTAGCTACACTACCCCCATTTAACAGACATTAGTTACCACTACCCCCATTTAACAGACATTAGCAAAACTACCCCCCATTTAACAGACATTATCTACCACTACCCCCATTCAAATAGATATTAGCTACACTACCCCCCATTTAACAGACATTAGCTACCACTACCCCCCATTTAACAGACATTAGCGAAACTACCCCCCCCCATTTAACAGACATTAGCGACACTACCCCCCATTTAACAGACATTAGCTACACTACCCCCATTTAACGGACATTAGCTACACTACCCCCCATTTAACAGACATTAGCTACCACTACCCCCCATTTAACAGACATTAGCTATACTACTCCCCCATTTAACAGACATTAGCTATACTACCCCCCATTTAACAGATATTTTCTACCACTACCCCCCATTTAACAGACATTAGCTACCACTACCCTCCATTTAACAGACATTAGCTACACTAACCTCCATTTAAAAGACATTAGCAACACTACCCCCCATTTGACAGAAATTAGCTACCACTACCCCCCATTTAACAGACATTAGCTACCACTACCCCCCATTTAACAGACATTAGCTACCACTACCCCCATTTAACAGACATTAGCTACCACTACCCCCATTTAACAGACATTAGCTACACTACCCTCCATTTAACAGACATTAGCTACCACTACCCCCATTTAACAGACATTAGCTACACTACCCCCATTTAACAGACATTAGCGACACTACCCCCCATTTAACAGACATTAGCGACACTACCCCCATTTAACAGACATTAGCTACCACTACCCGCCATTTAACAGACATTAGCTATACTACCCCCAATTTAACAGACATTAGCTATACTACCCACCATTTAACAGACATTAGCTACACTACCCTCCAATTTAAAAGACATTAGCTACACTACCCCCTCCATTTAACAGCCATTAGCTATACTACCCCCCATTTAACAGACATTAGCTATACTACCCCCCATTTAACAGACATTAGCTACCACTACCCCCAATTTAACAGACATTAGCTACACTACCCCCATTTAACAGGCATTAGCGACACTACCCCCCATTTAACAGACATTAGCGACACTACCCCCATTTAACAGACATTAGCTACCACTACCCGCCATTTAACAGACATTATACCCCCAATTTAACAGACATTAGCTACACTACCCCCATTTAATAGACATTAGCTATACTACCCACCATTTAACAGACATTAGCTACACTACCCTCCAATTTAACAGACATTAGCTACACTACCCCCTCCATTTAACAGCCATTAGCTACACTACCCCCCATTTAACAGACATTAGCTACACTACCCCCCATTAAACAGACATTAGCTATACTACTCCCCCATTTAATAAACATTAGCGACACTACCCCCCCCCAATTTAACAGACATTAGCGACACTACCCCCAATTTAACAGACATTAGCTATACAACCCTACAATTTAACAGACATTAGCTATACTACTCCCCCATTTAACAGACATTAGCTATACTACTCCCCCATTTAATAGACATTAGCGACACTACCCCCATTTAACAGACATTAGCTATACTACTCCCCCATTTTACAGACATTAACTATACTACTCCCCCATTTAATAGACATTAGCGACACTACCCCCCCATTTAACAGACATTAGCTACACTACCCCCCATTTAACAGACATTAGCTACCACTACCCCCATTTAACAGACATTAGCTACACTACCCTCCATTTAACAGACATTAGCTACCACTACCCCCCATTTAACAGACATTAGCTAAACTACCCCCCATTTAACAGACATTAGCGACACTACCCCCATTTAACAGACATTAGCGACACTACCCCCCATTTAACAGACATTAGCTACCACTACCTGCCATTTAACAGACATTAGCTATACTAACCCCCAATTTAACAGACATTAGCTACACTACCCCCCATTTAACAGACATTAGCTACACTACCCCCATTTAACGGACATTAGCTACACTACCCCCCCATTTAACAGACATTAGTTACCACTACCCCCCATTTAACAGACATTAGCTATACTACTCCCCCATTTAACAGACATTAGCTACCACTATCCCCCATTTAACAGACATTAGCTACACTACCTCCCCATTTAACAGACATTAGCTACCACTACCCCCATTTAACAGACATTAGCTATACTACCCACCATTTAACAGACATTAGCTATACTACCCTCCATTTAACAGACATTAGCTACCACTACCCCCCATTTAACAGAGATTAGCTATACTACTCCCCCATTTAACAGACATTAGCTATACTACTCCCCCATTTAACAGACATTAGCTATACTACCCCCATTTAACAGACATTAGCGACACTACCCCCCATTTAACAGACATTAGCGACACTACCCCCATTTAACAGACATTAGCTACACTACCCCCATTTAACAGACATTAGCGACACTACCCCCAATTTAACAGACATTAGCTACACTACCCCCATTTAACAGACATTAGCTATACTACCCACCATTTAACAGACATTAGCTACACTACCCTCCAATTTAACCAAGACATTAGCTACACTACCCCCTCCATTTAACAGCCATTAGCTACACTACCCCCATTTAACAGACATTAGCGACACTACCCCATTTAACAGACATTAGCTACCACTACCCCCATTTAACAGACATTACGACACTACCCCCAATTTAACAGACATTAGCTACACTACCCCCATTTAACAGACATTAGCTATACTACCCACCATTTAACAGACATTAGCTACACTACCCTCCAATTTAACAGACATTAGCTACACTACCCCCTCCATTTAACAGCCATTAGCTACACTACCCCCCATTTAACAGACATTAGCTACACTACCCCCTCCATTTAACAGCCATTAGCTATACTACTCCCCATTTAACAGACATTAGCTACCACTACCCCCATTTAACAGACATTAGCTATACTACTCCCCCATTTAACAGACATTAGCTACACTACCTGCCCCCATTTAACAGACATTAGCTACCACTACCCCCCATTTAACAGACATTAGCTATACTCCCCCATTTAACAGACATTATTACCTCCCCATTTAACAGACATTAGTTACCCTACCCCCCATTTAACAGACATTAGCTATACTACCCACCCATTTAACAGACATTAGCTACACTACCCCCCCATTTATCTATTAGCTACACTACCCCCATTTAACAGACATTAGCTACCACTACCTGCCATTTAACAGACATTAGCTACTACCCCCATTTAACAGACATTAGCTACACTACCCCCATTTAACAGACATTAGCTACACTACCCTCCAATTTAACAGACATTAGCTACACTACCCCCCCATTTAACAGACATTAGCTACACTACCCCCATTTAACAGACATTAGCTATACTACCCCTCCATTTAACAGCCATTAGCTATACTACTCCCCATTTAACAGACATTAGCTACCACTACCCCCATTTAACAGACATTAGCTATACTACTCCCCCATTTAACAGACATTAGCTACACTACCTCCCCATTTAACAGACATTAGCTACACTACCCCCAATTAACAGACATTAGCTATACTACTCCCCCATTTAACAGACATTAGCTACACTACCTCCCCATTTAACAGACATTAGTTACACTACCCCCCATTTAACAGACATTAGCTATACTACTCACCCATTTAACAGACATTAGCTACTCTACCTCCCCATTTAACAGACATTAGCTACACTACCCCCCATTAAACAGACATTAGCTATACTACTCCCCTATTTAATAGACATTAGCGACACAACCCCCCAATTTAACAGACATTAGCGACACTACCCCCAATTTAACAGACATTAGCTATACTACCCCCAATTTAACAGACATTAGCTACACTATCCCCCATTTAACAGACATTAGCTATACTACTCCCCCATTTAACAGACATTAACTATACTACTCCTCCATTTAATAGACATTAGCGACACTACCCCCCCATTTAACAGACATTAGCTACACTACCCCCCATTTAACAGACGTTAGCTACACTACCCCCATTTAACAGACATTAGTTACCACTACCCCCCATTTAACAGACATTAGCAAAACTACCCCCCATTTAACAGACATTATCTACCACTACCCCCATTAAATAGATATTAGCTACACTACCCCCCATTTAACAGACATTAGCTACCACTACCCCCCATTTAACAGACATTAGCGAAACTACCCCCCCATTTAACAGACATTAGCGACACTACCCCCCATTTAACAGACATTAGCTACACTACCCCCCATTTAACAGACATTAGCTACACTACCCCCCATTTAACAGACATTAGCTACCACTACCCCCCATTTAACAGACATTAGCTATACTACTCCCCCATTTAACAGACATTAGCTATACTACCCCCCATTTAACAGACATTATCTACCACTACCCCCCATTTAACAGACATTAGCTACCACTACGCTCCATTTAACAGACATTAGCTACACTAACCTCCATTTAAAAGACATTAGCTACACTACCCCCATTTGACAGACATTAGCTACCACTACCCCCATTTAACAGACATTAGCTACCACTACCCCCCATTTAACAGACACTAAGCTACCACTACCCCCATTTAACAGACATTAGCTACCACTACCCCCATTTAACAGACATTAGCTACACTACCCTCCATTTAACAGACATTAGCTACCACTACCCCCATTTAACAGACATTAGCTACACTACCCCCATTTAACAGACATTAGCGACACTACCCCCATTTAACAGACATTAGCGACACTACCCCCATTTAACAGACATTAGCTACCACTACCCGCCATTTAACTGACATTAGCTATACTACCCCCATTTAACAGACATTAGCTATACTACCCACCATTTAACAGACATTAGCTACACTACCCTCCAATTTAAAAGACATTAGCTACACTACCCCCCTCCATTTAACAGCCATTAGCTATACTACCCCCCATTTAACAGACATTAGCTATACTACCCCCATTTAACAGACATTAGCTACCACTACCGCCAATTTAACAGACATTAGCTACCACTACCTCCCATTTAACAGACATTAGCGAAACTACCCCCCATTTAACAGACGTTAGCGACACTACCCCCATTTAACTGACATTAGCTACCACTACCCGCCATTTAACAGACATTAGCTATACTACCCCCAATTTAACAGACATTAGCTACACTACCCCCCATTTAACAGACATTAGCTATACTACCCACCATTTAACAGACATTAGCTACACTACCCTCCAATTTAACAGACATTAGCTACACTACCCCCTCCATTTAACAGCCATTAGCTACACTACCCCCCATTTAACAGACATTAGCTACACTACCCCCCATTAAACAGACATTAGCTATACTACTCCCCCATTTAATAAACATTAGCGACACTACTCCCCCCCCCAATTTAACAGACATTAGCGACACTACCCCCCAATTTAACAGACATTAGCTATACAACCCTACAATTTAACAGACATTAGCTATACTACTCCCCCATTTAACAGACATTAGCTATACTACTCCCCCATTTAATAGACATTAGCGACACTACCCCCCATTTAACAGACATTAGCTATACTACTCCCCCATTTTACAGACATTAACTATACTACTCCCCCATTTAATAGACATTAGCGACACTACCCCCCATTTAACAGACATTAGCTACACTACCCCCCATTTAACAGACATTAGCTACCACTACCCCCATTTAACAGACATTAGCTACACTACCCTCCATTTAACAGACATTAGCTACCACTACCCCCATTTAACAGACATTAGCTAAACTACCCCCATTTAACAGACATTAGCGACACTACCCCCCATTTAACAGACATTAGCGACACTACCCCCATTAAACAGACATTAGCTACCACTACCTGCCATTTAACAGACATTAGCTATACTACCCCAATTTAACAGACATTAGCTACACTACCCCCCATTTAACAGACATTAGCTACACTACCCTCCAATTTAACAGACATTAGCTACACTACCCCCTCCATTTAACAGCCATTAGCTACACTACCCCCATTTAACAGACATTAGCTATACTACTCCCCCATTTAACAGACATTAGCTACCACTACCCCCATTTATCAGACATTAGCTACACTACCTCCCCATTTAACAGACATTAGCTACACTACCCCCATTTAACAGACATTAGCTATACTACCCACCATTTAACAGACATTAGCTACACTAACCTCCATTTAACAGACATTAGCTACCACTACCCCCCATTTAACAGAGATTAGCTATACTACTCCCCCATTTAACAGACATTAGCTATACTACTCCCCCCATTTAACAGACATTAGCTATACTACCCCCCATTTAACAGACATTAGCGACACTACCCCCCATTTAACAGACATTAGCGACACTACCCCCATTTAACAGACATTAACTACACTACCCCCATTTAACAGACATTAGCGACACTACCCCCAATTTAACAGACATTAGCTACACTACCCCCATTTAACAGACATTAGCTATACTACCCACCATTTAACAGACATTAGCTACACTACCCTCAAATTTAACAGACATTAGCTACACTACCCCCTCCATTTAAAAGCCATTAGCTACACTACCCCCCATTTAACAGACATTAGCGACACTACCCCCATTTAACAGACATTAACTACACTACCCCCATTTAACAGACATTAGCGACACTACCCCCAATTTAACAGACATTAGCTACACTACCCCCATTTAACAGACATTAGCTATACTACCCACCATTTAACAGACATTAGCTACACTACCCTCCAATTTAACAGACATTAGCTACACTACCCCCTCCATTTAACAGCCATTAGCTACACTACCCCCCATTTAACAGACATTAGCTACACTACCCCCTCCATTTAACAGCCATTAGCTATACTACTCCCCATTTAACAGACATTAGCTACCACTACCCCCCATTTAACAGACATTAGCTATACTACTCCCCCATTTAACAGACATTAGCTACACTACCTCCCCATTTAACAGACATTAGCTACACTACCCCCATTTAACAGACATTAGCTATACTACTCCCCCATTTAACAGACATTAGCTACACTACCTCCCCATTTAACAGACATTAGTTACACTACCCCCCATTTAACAGACATTAGCTATACTACTCACCCATTTAACAGACATTAGCTACACTACCTCCCCATTTATCAGATATTAGCTACACTACCCCCATTTAACAGACTTTAGCTACCACTACCTGCCATTTAACAGACATTAGCTATACTACCCCCAATTTAACAGACATTAGCTACACTACCCCCCATTTAACAGACATTAGCTACACTACCCTCCAATTTAACAGACATTAGCTACACTACCCCCTCCATTTAACAGCCATTAGCTACACTACCCCCCATTTAACAGACATTAGCTACACTACCCCCTCCATTTAACAGCCATTAGCTATACTACTCCCCATTTAACAGACATTAGCTACCACTACCCCCCATTTAACAGACATTAGCTATACTACTCCCCCATTTAACTGACATTAGCTACACTACCTCCCCATTTAACAGACATTAGCTACACTACCCCCATTTAACAGACATTAGCTATACTACTCCCCCATTTAACAGACATTAGCTACACTACCTCCCCATTTAACAGACATTAGTTACACTACCCCCCATTTAACAGACATTAGCTATACTACTCCCCCATTTAACAGACATTAGCTACTCTACCTCCCCATTTAACAGACATTAGCTACACTACCCCCCATTAAACAGACATTAGCTATACTACTCCCCTATTTAATAGACATTAGCGACACAACCCCCCAATTTAACAGACATTAGCGACACTACCCCCAATTTAACAGACATTAGCTACACTACCCCCATTAAACAGACATTAGCTACCACTACCTGCCATTTAACAGACATTAGCTATACTACCCCCAATTTAACAGACATTAGCTACACTACCCCCCATTTAACAGACATTAGCTACACTACCCTCCAATTTAACAGACATTAGCTACACTACCCCCTCCATTTAACAGCCATTAGCTACACTACCCCCCATTTAACAGACATTAGCTATACTACTCCCCCATTTAACAGACATTAGCTACCACTACCCCCCATTTATCAGACATTAGCTACACTACCTCCCCATTTAACAGACATTAGCTACACTACCCCCATTTAACAGACATTAGCTATACTACCCACCATTTAACAGACATTAGCTACACTAACCTCCATTTAACAGACATTAGCTACCACTACCCCCCATTTAACAGAGATTAGCTATACTACTCCCCCATTTAACAGACATTAGCTATACTACTCCCCCATTTAACAGACATTAGCTATACTACCCCCCATTTAACAGACATTAGCGACACTACCCCCCATTTAACAGACATTAGCGACACTACCCCCATTTAACAGACATTAGCTACCACTACCCGCCATTTAACAGACATTATACCCCCAATTTAACAGACATTAGCTACACTACCCCCATTTAATAGACATTAGCTATACTACCCACCATTTAACAGACATTAGCTACACTACCCTCCAATTTAACAGACATTAGCTACACTACCCCTCCATTTAACAGCCATTAGCTACACTACCCCCCATTTAACAGACATTAGCGACACTACCCCCATTTAACAGACATTAACTACACTACCCCCATTTAACAGACATTAGCGACACTACCCCCAATTTAACAGACATTAGCTACACTACCCCCATTTAACAGACATTAGCTATACTACCCACCATTTAACAGACATTAGCTACACTACCCTCCAATTTAACAGACATTAGCTACACTACCCCCTCCATTTAACAGCCATTAGCTACACTACCCCCCATTTAACAGACATTAGCTACACTACCCCCTCCATTTAACAGCCATTAGCTATACTACCCCCCATTTAACAGACATTAGCTACCACTACCCCCCATTTAACAGACATTAGCTATACTACTCCCCCATTTAACAGACATTAGCTACACTACCTCCCCATTTAACAGACATTAGCTACACTACCCCCATTTAACAGACATTAGCTATACTACTCCCCCATTTAACAGACATTAGCTACACTACCTCCCCATTTAACAGACATTAGTTACACTACCCCCCATTTAACAGACATTAGCTATACTACTCACCCATTTAACAGACATTAGCTACACTACCTCCCCATTTAACAGATATTAGCTACACTACCCCCATTTAACAGACTTTAGCTACCACTACCTGCCATTTAACAGACATTAGCTATACTACCCCCAATTTAACAGACATTAGCTACACTACCCCCCATTTAACAGACATTAGCTACACTACCCTCCAATTTAACAGACATTAGCTACACTACCCCCTCCATTTAACAGCCATTAGCTACACTACCCCCCATTTAACAGACATTAGCTACACTACCCCCTCCATTTAACAGCCATTAGCTATACTACTCCATATTTAACAGACATTAGCTACCACTACCCCCAATTTAACAGACATT
The DNA here is from genome assembly GCA_021962125.1 of Bulinus truncatus. NCBI lineage: Eukaryota > Metazoa > Mollusca > Gastropoda > Planorbidae > Bulinus > Bulinus truncatus. The sequence continues at coordinate 6,124,818 of JAGDYQ010000008.1, forward strand.
AGCTATACTACTCCCCCATTTAACAGACATTAGCTACACTACCTCCCCATTTAACAGACATTAGCTACACTACCCCCATTTAACAGACATTAGCTATACTACTCCCCCATTTAACAGACATTAGCTACACTACCTCCCCATTTAACAGACATTAGTTACACTACCCCCCATTTAACAGACATTAGCTATTTTACTCCCCCATTTAACAGACATTAGCTACTCTACCTCCCCATTTAACAGACATTAGCTACACTACCCCCCATTAAACAGACATTAGCTATACTACTCCCCTATTTAATAGACATTAGCGACACAACCCCCCAATTTAACAGACATTAGCGACACTACCCCCAATTTAACAGACATTAGCTATACTACCCCCCAATTTAACAGACATTAGCTACACTTTCCCCCATTTAACAGACATTAGCTATACTACTCCCCCATTTAACAGACATTAACTATACTACTCCTCCATTCAATAGACATTAGCGACACTACCCCCCATTTAACAGACATTAGCTATACTACTCCCCCATTTAACAGACATTAGCTATACTACCCCCCATTTAACAGACATTAGCGACACTACCCCCCATTTAACAGACATTAGCAAAACTACCCCCCATTTAACAGACATTAGCTACCACTACCCCCCATTTAACAGAGATTAGCTATACTACTCCCCCATTTAACAGACATTAGCTACACTACCTCCCCATTTAACAGACATTAGCTACACTACCCCCATTAAACAGACATTAGCTACCACTACCTGCCATTTAACAGACATTAGCTATACTACCCCCAATTTAACAGACATTAGCTACACTACCCCCCATTTAACAGACATTAGCTACACTACCCTCCAATTTAACAGACATTAGCTACACTACCCCCTCCATTTAACAGCCATTAGCTACACTACCCCCCATTTAACAGACATTAGCGAAACTACCCCCCCATTTAACAGACATTAGCGACACTACCCCCCATTTAACAGACATTAGCTACACTACCCCCCATTTAACAGACATTAGCTACACTACCCCCCATTTAACAGACATTAGCTACCACTACCCCCCATTTAACAGACATTAGCTATACTACTCCCCCATTTAACAGACATTAGCTATACTACCCCCCATTCAACAGACATTATCTACCACTACCCCCCATTTAACAGACATTAGCTACCACTACGCTCCATTTAACAGACATTAGCTACACTAACCTCCATTTAAAAGACATTAGCTACACTACCCCCATTTGACAGACATTAGCTACCACTACCCCCCATTTAACAGACATTAGCTACCACTACCCCCCATTTAACAGACACTAAGCTACCACTACCCCCATTTAACAGACATTAGCTACCACTACCCCCATTTAACAGACATTAGCTACACTACCCTCCATTTAACAGACATTAGCTACCACTACCCCCATTTAACAGACATTAGCTACACTACCCCCATTTAACAGACATTAGCGACACTACCCCCCATTTAACAGACATTAGCGACACTACCCCCATTTAACAGACATTAGCTACCACTACCCGCCATTTAACTGACATTAGCTATACTACCCCCCATTTAACAGACATTAGCTATACTACCCACCATTTAACAGACATTAGCTACACTACCCTCCAATTTAAAAGAGATTAGCTACACTACCCCCTCCATTTAACAGCCATTAGCTATACTACCCCCCATTTAACAGACATTAGCTATACTACCCCCCATTTAACAGACATTAGCTACCACTACCCCCAATTTAACAGACATTAGCTACACTACCCCCATTTAACAGACATTAGCGACACTACCCCCCATTTAACAGACGTTAGCGACACTACCCCCATTTAACTGACATTAGCTACCACTACCCGCCATTTAACAGACATTAGCTATACTACCCCCAATTTAACAGACATTAGCTACACTACCCCCCATTTAACAGACATTAGCTATACTACCCCCCATTTAACAGACATTAGCTACACTACCCTCCAATTTAACAGACATTAGCTACACTACCCCCTCCATTTAACAGCCATTAGCTACACTACCCCCCATTTAACAGACATTAGCTACACTACCCCCCATTAAACAGACATTAGCTATACTACTCCCCCATTTAATAAACATTAGCGACACTACCCCCCCAATTTAACAGACATTAGCGACACTACCCCCAATTTAACAGACATTAGCTATACAACCCTACAATTTAACAGACATTAGCTATACTACTCCCCCATTTAACAGACATTAGCTATACTACTCCCCCATTTAATAGACATTAGCGACACTACCCCCCATTTAACAGACATTAGCTATACTACTCCCCCATTTTACAGACATTAACTATACTACTCCCCCATTTAATAGACATTAGCGACACTACCCCCCATTTAACAGACATTAGCTACACTACCCCCATTTAACAGACATTAGCTACCACTACCCCCATTTAACAGACATTAGCTACACTACCCTCCATTTAACAGACATTAGCTACCACTACCCCCATTTAACAGACATTAGCTAAACTACCCCCATTTAACAGACATTAGCGACACTACCCCCCATTTAACAGACATTAGCGACACTACCCCCATTAAACAGACATTAGCTACCACTACCTGCCATTTAACAGACATTAGCTATACTACCCCCAATTTAACAGACATTAGCTACACTACCCCCCATTTAACAGACATTAGCTACACTACCCTCCAATTTAACAGACATTAGCTACACTACCCCCTCCATTTAACAGCCATTAGCTACACTACCCCCCATTTAACAGACATTAGCTATACTACTCCCCCATTTAACAGACATTAGCTACCACTACCCCCCATTTATCAGACATTAGCTACACTACCTCCCCATTTAACAGACATTAGCTACACTACCCCCATTTAACAGACATTAGCTATACTACCCACCATTTAACAGACATTAGCTACACTAACCTCCATTTAACAGACATTAGCTACCACTACCCCCCATTTAACAGAGATTAGCTATACTACTCCCCCATTTAACAGACATTAGCTATACTACTCCCCCATTTAACAGACATTAGCTATACTACCCCCCATTTAACAGACATTAGCGACACTACCCCCCATTTAACAGACATTAGCGACACTACCCCCATTTAACAGACATTAACTACACTACCCCCATTTAACAGACATTAGCGACACTACCCCCAATTTAACAGACATTAGCTACACTACCCCCATTTAACAGACATTAGCTATACTACCCACCATTTAACAGACATTAGCTACACTACCCTCCAATTTAACAGACATTAGCTACACTACCCCCTCCATTTAACAGCCATTAGCTACACTACCCCCCATTTAACAGACATTAGCGACACTACCCCCATTTAACAGACATTAACTACACTACCCCCATTTAACAGACATTAGCGACACTACCCCCAATTTAACAGACATTAGCTACACTACCCCATTTAACAGACATTAGCTATACTACCCACCATTTAACAGACATTAGCTACACTACCCTCCAATTTAACAGACATTAGCTACACTACCCCCTCCATTTAACAGCCATTAGCTACACTACCCCCATTTAACAGACATTAGCTACACTACCCCTCCATTTAACAGCCATTAGCTATACTACTCCCCATTTAACAGACATTAGCTACCACTACCCCCCATTTAACAGACATTAGCTATACTACTCCCCCATTTAACAGACATTAGCTACACTACCTCCCCATTTAACAGACATTAGCTACACTACCCCCATTTAACAGACATTAGCTATACTACTCCCCCATTTAACAGACATTAGCTACACTACCTCCCCATTTAACAGACATTAGTTACACTACCCCCCATTTAACAGACATTAGCTATACTACTCACCCATTTAACAGACATTAGCTACACTACCTCCCCATTTAACAGATATTAGCTACACTACCCCCATTTAACAGACTTTAGCTACCACTACCTGCCATTTAACAGACATTAGCTATACTACCCCCAATTTAACAGACATTAGCTACACTACCCCCCATTTAACAGACATTAGCTACACTACCCTCCAATTTAACAGACATTAGCTACACTACCCCCTCCATTTAACAGCCATTAGCTACACTACCCCCCATTTAACAGACATTAGCTACACTACCCCCTCCATTTAACAGCCATTAGCTATACTACTCCCCATTTAACAGACATTAGCTACCACTACCCCCCATTTAACAGACATTAGCTATACTACTCCCCCATTTAACAGACATTAGCTACACTACCTCCCCATTTAACAGACATTAGCTACACTACCCCCATTTAACAGACATTAGCTATACTACTACCCCATTTAACAGACATTAGCTACACTACCTCCCCATTTAACAGACATTAGTTACACTACCCCCCATTTAACAGACATTAGCTATACTACTCCCCCATTTAACAGACATTAGCTACTCTACCTCCCCATTTAACAGACATTAGCTACACTACCCCCCATTAAACAGACATTAGCTATACTACTCCCCTATTTAATAGACATTAGCGACACAACCCCCCAATTTAACAGACATTAGCGACACTACCCCCAATTTAACAGACATTAGCTATACTACCCCCCAATTTAACAGACATTAGCTACACTATCCCCCATTTAACAGACATTAGCTATACTACTCCCCCATTTAACAGACATTAACTATACTACTCCTCCATTTAATAGACATTAGCGACACTACCCCCCATTTAACAGACATTAGCTATACTACTCCCCCATTTAACAGACATTAGCTATACTACCCCCCATTTAACAGACATTAGCGACACTACCCCCCATTTAACAGACATTAGCAAAACTACCCCCCATTTAACAGACATTAGCTACCACTACCCCCCATTTAACAGAGATTAGCTATACTACTCCCCCATTTAACAGACATTAGCTACACTACCTCCCCATTTAACAGACATTAGCTACACTACCCCCATTAAACAGACATTAGCTACCACTACCTGCCATTTAACAGACATTAGCTATACTACCCCCAATTTAACAGACATTAGCTACACTACCCCCCATTTAACAGACATTAGCTACACTACCCTCCAATTTAACAGACATTAGCTACACTACCCCCTCCATTTAACAGCCATTAGCTACACTACCCCCCATTTAACAGACATTAGCTACACTACCCCCTCCATTTAACAGCCATTAGCTATACTACTCCCCATTTAACAGACATTAGCTACCACTACCCCCCATTTAACAGACATTAGCTATACTACTCCCCCATTTAACAGACATTAGCTACACTACCTCCCCATTTAACAGACATTAGCTACACTACCCCCATTTAACAGACATTAGCTATACTACTCCCCCATTTAACAGACATTAGCTACACTACCTCCCCATTTAACAAACATTAGTTACACTACCCCCCATTTAACAGACATTAGCTATACTACTCCCCCATTTAACAGACATTAGCTACTCTACCACCCCATTTAACAGACATTAGCTACACTACCCCCATTAAACAGACATTAGCTATACTACTCCCCTATTTAATAGACATTAGCGACACAACCCCCAATTTAACAGACATTAGCGACACTACCCCCAATTTAACAGACATTAGCTATACTACCCCCCAATTTAACAGACATTAGCTACACTATCCCCCATTTAACAGACATTAGCTATACTACTCCCCCATTTAACAGACATTAACTATACTACTCCTCCATTTAATAGACATTAGCGACACTACCCCCATTTAACAGACATTAGCTATACTACTCCCCCATTTAACAGACATTAGCTATACTACCCCCATTTAACAGAAATTAGCGACACTACCCCCCATTTAACAGACATTAGCAAAACTACCCCCCCATTTAACAGACATTAGCTACCACTACCCCCATTTAACAGAGATTAGCTATACTACTCCCCCATTTAACAGACATTAGCTACACTACCTCCCCATTTAACAGACATTAGCTACACTACCCCCATTAAACAGACATTAGCTACCACTACCTGCCATTTAACAGACATTAGCTATACTACCCCCAATTTAACAGACATTAGCTACACTACCCCCCATTTAACAGACATTAGCTACACTACCCTCCAATTTAACAGACATTAGCTACACTACCCCCCTCCATTTAACAGCCATTAGCTACACTACCCCCCATTTAACAGACATTAGCTACACTACCCCCTCCATTTAACAGCCATTAGCTATACTACTCCCCATTTAACAGACATTAGCTACCACTACCCCCATTTAACAGACATCAGCTATACTACTCCCCCATTTAACAGACATTAGCTACACTACCTCCCCATTTAACAGACATTAGCTACACTACCCCCATTTAACAGACATTAGCTATACTACTCCCCCATTTAACAGACATTAGCTACACTACCTCCCCATTTAACAGACATTAGTTACACTACCCCCCATTTAACAGACATTAGCTATACTACTCCCCCATTTAACAGACATTAGCTACTCTACCTCCCCATTTAACAGATATTAGCTACACTACCCCCATTTAACAGACTTTAGCTACCACTACCTGCCATTTAACAGACATTAGCTATACTACCCCCAATTTAACAGACATTAGCTACACTACCCCCCATTTAACAGACATTAGCTACACTACCCTCCAATTTAACAGACATTAGCTACACTACCCCCTCCATTTAACAGCCATTAGCTACACTACCCCCCATTTAACAGACATTAGCTACACTACCCCCTCCATTTAACAGCCATTAGCTATACTACTCCCCATTTAACAGACATTAGCTACCACTACCCCCCATTTAACAGACATTAGCTATACTACTCCCCCATTTAACAGACATTAGCTACACTACCTCCCCATTTAACAGACATTAGCTACACTACCCCCATTTAACAGACATTAGCTATACTACTCCCCCATTTAACAGACATTAGCTACACTACCTCCCCCTTTAACAGACATTAGTTACACTACCCCCCATTTAACAGACATTAGCTATACTACTCCCCCATTTAACAGACATTAGCTACTCTACCTCCCCATTTAACAGACATTATCTACCACTACTCCCCCATTTAACAGACATTAGCAAAACTACCTCCCCATTTAACAGACATTTGCTACACTACCCCCCATTTAACAGACATTAGTTACCACTACCCCCCATTTAACAGACATTAGCGACACTACCCCCCATTTAACAGACATTATCTACCACTACTCCCCCATTTAACAGACATTAGCTACCACTATCCCCCATTTAACAGACATTAGCTACACTAACCCCCATTTAACAGACGTTAGATACCCCTACCCCCCCATTTAACAGACCTGCGCTAACAGCCAAACCCGCTACAAGGCAGGGCTATTTGAGCTCTTGTCAAGGACCCCAGGCTACACGACTTAATAGTTTGGGGTGTCAGAAGGGCCCCAATTTTCAATGTCGAAGGACCCATTACTGGCAGACGGCAGTCATGATGATATTAATTGTAACGCTCCTCCCCCCCCCCACCCTTCCCCCACCAAATGAGCCTTTGCATAGAGTCCCGCTGTCCAGAATATCTTTCTTTAAATATGTCAGTCATTTCATAAATAGCAGGAGATAATTGATTAATTAATACCCTACGACCTTCCCGCCTAAATTAATAACAAAAAAAAAAGGTTATTTACATCGGCAGTCTACAAAAAAAATTATTTAAATGACGCATTGCAGTGTTTCTCAAAATATGGGTCGCGCAGGAGCTTGAGATGGGTTTGCGAGATAAGAATTTAAGATTTGTAATTAATAGATCTAGAATCCATGCGTGAATAATAAAAAAACACACACAAAAAAAAAAACGATTTCTCGATACGTTTCGTTTATATTCAAAGTAAAGGGGAAATTGATCTGTACAATTAATGGCACCTTAATACTCTTACTTTTTTTCGTAGTTTTCCTTTTAAGGCGAATCGCAAAAAAACAAAAGAAAAAAAATGTTCTCATTGTGAGTCACGAAGTTTAAAAGTTTGAGAAACACTGGCGTAATGTACAAGCGTACGAAATATCAGATCTCGAAAATTGGCCGAGACATTAACAGGCTCAGAATTGTAATCTAATTAGAAACGTCTGCAAAGTTAAGCAATCCAGTGACGTCATAGTTCTCTGTGAATAACATTGGACAACTCTTTATCAGTCTACTGGTGTACACAGGGGCACGTCTTAAGTAATAATGACCGTCTTGAATACAAATGACCGTATTTAAAACTAATGACAGTTTCTAATACAAATGACCGTCTTAAATAATAATGACCGTATCGTATACAAATGACCGTCTTGAATACAAATGACCGTCTTTAAAACAAATGACGTTCTCTAATACAAATGACCGTCTTAATTGATAATGACCGTCTTGAATACAAATGACCGTCGTAAATGATACTGACCGTCTTGTATACAAATGACCGTCTTGAATACAAATGACCGTCTTTAAAACAAATGACCGTCTTAAATGATAATGACCGTCTTGAATACAAATGACCGTCGTAAATGATAATGACCGTCTTGAATACAAATGACCGTCGTAAATGATAATGACCGTCTTGAATACAAATGACCGTCTTGAATACAAATGACCGTCTTGAATACAAATGACCGTCTTGAATACAAATGACCGTCGTAAATGATAATGACCGTCTTGAATACAAATTACCGTCGTAAATGATAATGACCGTCTTGAATACAAATGACCGTCTTGAATACAAATGACCGTCTTGAATACAAATGACCGTCTTGAATACAAATGACCATCTTAAATACAAATGACCGTCTTGAATACAAATGACCGTCTTGAATACAAATGACCGTCTTAAATGATAATGACCGTCTTGAATACAAATGACCGTCGTAAATGATAATGACCGTCTTGAATACAAATGACCGTCGTAAATGATAATGACCGTCTTGAATACAAATTACCGTCTTGAATACAAATGACCGTCGTAAATGATAATGACCGTCTTGAATACAAATGACCGTCGTAAATGATAATGACCGTCTTGAATACAAATGACCGTCGTAAATGATAATGACCGTCTTGAATACAAATGACCGTCTTGAATACAAATGACCGTCGTAAATGGACTTCACAATTGCAGGGTCGAATGTCAGAGTGACACGAAAAAAACATCTAGATAAAAAGTTTAAGCGTACAAAATAAGTTTGCATGAACATTAAAACTAAAACAACTTTGTACCACTTCACAAAAGTAAACAATGTTTTAAAAAAAAGTGTTTACCGTTTATATCTTTCTTCTATTTTTGCCTTCTCTTTCTGTGCATCCTGTCCAAAAATAATAATAAAGAATACATGATTATCATCTCTGTTCCATTTCGAGACTGTCATTGTCTTATTTCTAAATTCTTCAATTAATTGACTTTTATTTTTGAGAATCCCAAGCAGTAATTATAATAAAATCAATTAAAAAAAACAAAGAAACAATAAAATAGCGAAATGATGCACATTTTTGGCGGGGTTAATGTTGGTTGAAATATGTCATTGACAGGAATATTACCACAAAAAAAAGGATGAATATTGATGACAAACTTTTTGACCAATGATGAACTTACACCAACAGAAGTTCAAAAAAAGCAAAAAAAAAAAACCCATTAACTTTAATGTAATGTAATGTAAAGATCACAGAAATAATATGGATATAAGTTGACAGGGTTGGCTCAGGGGAGTATCTAATCCAGGGTTGGGCAAGCTATTTGATCCGTGGGTCACATTGGGGTATTAAATTGGACTGTAGGTACGGATCAAGAGAAGATGGTTGGAGTTTTTAAACAAACTAATATAAATTAAGGTCTAGATGCAAGAAAATCCAACCAATACCCATTGATACTAAGTATATGTACTGTATATTGGCACATTGGTTGAATTTGCCTCATCAGTCAAAATGACACATACACAGTGCTACTAGACAGCCAGAAACAATTGCGTCATCATTCTAATAGGACTCACTTTTCCACAGCAGACTATATTACAATTTGGCCGACAGAGTTATTATTTTTTTTATCTACTGCGATCTAATAAGCCACTAAATGACATAGTGTCTCCAGACATGCCTATCTACTGCGATCTAATAAGCCACTAAATGACATAGTGCCTCCAGACATGCCTATCTACTGCGATCTAATAAGCCACTAAATGACATAGTGTCTCCAGACATGCCTATCTACTGCGATCTAATAAGCCACTAAATGACATAGTGTCTCCAGACATGCCTATCTACTGCGATCTAATAAGCCACTAAATGACATAGTGTCTCCAGACATGCCTATCTACTGCGATCTAATAAGCCACTAAATGACATAGTGTCTCCAGACATGCCTATCTACTGCGATCTAATAAGCCACTAAATGACATAGTGTCTCCAGACATGCCTATCTACTGCGATCTAATAAGCCACTAAATGACATAGTGTCTCCAGACATGCCTATCTACTGCGATCTAATAAGCCACTAAATGACATAGTGTCTCCAGACATGCCTATCTACTGCGATCTAATAAGCCACTAAATGACATAGTGTCTCCAGACATGCCTATCTACTGCGATCTAATAAGCCACTAAATGACATAGTGTCTCCAGACATGCCTATCTACTGCGATCTAATAAGCCACTAAATGACATAGTGTCTCCAGATATGCCTATCTACTGTGATTTAATAAAACAACAAAACAACTTATCAGACAGTTTTAGATAGGCGCTTTCTACATGATCACCAAAGCTCACAGTACAGTGAATACGAAAGCACCACTGAAGACAAAAGTAAGTGACTAGGATTTAAACCGTAACTGACATCATGCATATGGGCATGGGCGTATTTCTGGGGAGGGCCAAAAGGAGGTTTCCCCCCCATACATTTTGAAAAAATGTCATATAAGAGGGGGGCATTTGCTCCCCCCCCCCTTACATTTAAAAAATTGTCATAAAGTTGTTATTTGCCCCCCCCCCTGGAAAATTTTTGCCCCCCCTGGAAAAATTCCTAGCGACGCCCATGCATATGGGACTCACAACCAAAGCACCCTAGACCTGGTCATCCATATATTTGTGGTTCCCGTGTTGAATATGATGCTTACTACTATTCAATGCTGCTATGATGTTTGCTACTATTCAATGCTGCTATGATGCTTACTACTATTCAATGCTGCTATGATGTTTGCTACTATTCAATGCTGCTATGATGCTTACTACTATTCAATGCTGCTATGATGTTTGCTACTATTCAATGCTGCTCAATTTCCGTGCCGTTATACAATACACTATTGTCTGTACAAGGGCAATAAAGATTTCTCATGTTTTTTTTTGTTACGCAATTAATGAAATGAAATTATGGTCAACAGGAAATAGACAATTTATTCTGGTGGAAGACGATGTGCGAAATCCGAAATATTTCTTTTTGTGAAAAACGTTTGGAAAACGGAAAAAAAAATTTTTTTTAAACAAAATGTCATTTTACACCTGAATAATTTAGGGGAAGGGAGGATTATGGTTGGCAGCCAAACTTTATTATGTCTGTGAGCAAAAGTCGCCCTCTATCCACAAGGGGGTATTGTTTGCGAGCGCACGTCACACTCTATCTACCCTCGGTTCTCAACCGGTGGTAGGGGAAAGGGAATGTATGGGTACGCATAATGAGTACACTTACTAGCTGTACCCTGCAAAACCCTTTGCATAGAGTTATATCCCCTTAGGTTTGATCTGTTGGCTAGGTTTTTTTTTGGTTTCGGGCAGATCCGATTTTCTCATGATTGTATTTTAAACTGGAATACTGTTGTATTAATTCTTTTCTTTCGATTTAACGCAGATCCCACACCGCTATTATTTTATATAGATTAGCAAAGTCACGTTTGAGGGGTACCCGCGGACATACCTTCGCACCCTCTGGGGGTACAGTTGAGAAAATAAGGTTGAGATCCGCTGCTCTGTACAGAAAACGTCATTGACGTTTGCGAGCACAACAATGCCCTCTTCGCATCATTAATGTTGTATGTGATGTTGTCTGTGGGCACCTGTTGCCCCGTATACATCAACACAATGTTTCTATTATAATTACAAACTTTCACAGACTGGGAATCAATAATACTAACAAATCCGAATTTCCCTTACTGGAGAAACAGAAGAAAAACAACGGCAGATAATAATAATAATAAAAAAACTTTAAAAAAAATAAATAAATTGAGAGATTAAATTGTTGTTCTGTTGCTTGATTCTTTTTTTTACCCGTCCAGCACAAAAGGCAAGATTGGCATTCATTCTGCTTTTTTTTTGTAACGAACTCTGCATTCTTTGATGAGCTTTCAGTTGGGTCAAAACGTTTTGGCCAGGTGTTTTTTTAACTGCACAAATTAAAATTGTCCACAGCAAACACAAGGGCGGTGATTTCCATTCCTGGCTGGCATTCTCGTTAACATGCAATACGTATCACGACGTAGCAATATGTCTACCCACTCACCTCTGTAAGTTGATAAAATGAAGCATTTCAGATTATAAAATCGGCCAGTTGGGGAAATGGCGGGGGGCGGGGGGGGGGACTGATTGACAATGACGTGAACAAATGTTTGACACAGAACAAATATTGGTATTTATTTATACGTCTCAGTAGACAACGAAAATTGATTGTGTTTTTTTTTAATTGTCTACTAATAGGATCATCTTTTCTGACTGGAACAAGTTTGTTCAAACACAAGCCTGTTTTCTGACTGCAACAAGTTTGTTCAAACACAAGCATGTTTTCTGACTGCAACAAGTTTGTTCAAACACAAGCATGTTTTCTGACTGCAGCAAGTTTGTTCAAGCACAAGCCTGTTTTCTGACTGTAGCAAGTTTGTTCAAACACAAGCATGTTTTCTGACTGCAGCAAGTTTGTTAAGTAAACTATATATGATGTCTACATCTGGATATACATTATCTCAGTCAGCAGCCCTGAACGAAGGCCAAAAGATAATTTTTATATGTGTGGAAAGAAAAAGGGAAAACCAATGTTATTATGAAAATAGTTTTGAGAAACCAAACTGCCTAGCAATGTGTGTATTTAGAAAAAAAAACATCTGTTATACTACCGATACAATATAACGGAGAGTTTGAAAAAAAAGATGGGATGGGGGGGGGGGGGAGAGGGGGGGTTGGAGTGACTAAATCCGATGAAGTATGTAGTGTAGGGTTGGCCGGGAGCTATTTCTCAGTTTTGTGTGCGAAATAACACTCGGGGGGAGGGGAGAACAATGGGCAGAGAACTCCGCTTGTCAATCAAAATGTGGACGGATTAAAGACAAGAATACAGGGCATTAGGTGTAGTGACGCAACAGTGATCTGAAACAATCGGCCTGCCTTGTGTCCTGTGGGTTTAAACAGGGCCGTGCATACCCCCACACACACACACACCCACCCCTCCTTCCCCATTCTTTAAATACACAGAATCGCAAAAAAAAAAAAAAAAAAAAACAACAACAAACAACTAACCGCCCACCATGGAGGATTCATATTAAAAATAAATATAAAACTTGGCTGCTCTCAAACCACACCTACGAATATATTAGTCCAATAGCCCATTTCAAGGACATTGCAGACAATACTTGTGACATTCCAGCGAAAATGTGTCGCGTCCTTGTACACAAACATATGTATGCCCAGCCCCGTAGCGTGAAAATTCTACAGGAGGAGGCCATGCATTCTACAGCAGGGGCTAGGCAATAGCAGGGGGGGGGGCAGGCAATACATTTTACTAAGTAGAACAAATAAGCAGGAGGGGCAGAAAAAACGCAGGGGGGAGGCGGCCCCCTGCCCCCCCCCGCACGCTACGGGCCTGTGTATGCCTGTGTTTGCGCGACATGCCTGTTTAGACCACAGTTTTAATTATGCCGCATAATTTAGTCATGCGATCAAAGACTATTTACCGATGGATCGAACAGTGGAACCAATGATATACAAATATTGGTCGCTAATTCAAACTTTTTTTTTTTATTTTATCTCTACGCGCCTGGACTTGAAAGAACGTGTATATTCGAAACCCAACCGGGGGGGGGGGGGTACAAGTGACAAAGGTCACAAACTAAACAATATGGCGCAGAATTTATTTTTTCATAATAACGTCTAGTCTTTAAAAAAAAAAAATAATAACAGACGGTTGGCCAGCAGAGTTCAGAATGGCCAGCAGAGTGAGTTACAGATGGCCAGCAGAGTTAGTATTGGGCTGCAGAGTTACGGTTGGCCATAAGGAGTTACGATTGGGCGACAGATTTACAGCTGGTCAACAAAGTTACGGTTGGCCAGCAATGCGTGAAATGTACATTTTTTGGGGAGTTAAAATGGAGTAGGTGTAAATATGAACGGTCTACTGGCTGCTCTACAGCAAACAGAGACTAAATTATTTTAAAATTATTTTTATTTTATAAGGGCAAATTACTGAAAATGTCACAGTTTACTTTCAACCCGCTTCCCTCCTCCCCTCCACACACACACACACAAAGTCTTATTTGAACCGAGTGTCAAAAGTCAATGTTCAGACAACTAGACACTCACCAGGATATTCTCCATCTCGGAGATGATGCTGTGTTTCTCTCGGACAAACAGCTTCTTCTGCTCCTCTTCTCGTATTTTCCTCAGCAGAAGCTCGTCAGAAAGGTCAAGGACATGCTCCTAAAATAAATGAACTCTAGGTATTAAACGCAGTGTTTATAGTAAGAAGAGCGTAAGGTTAAAAGTAACAACAACATAAAAAAATGGTTATCGGAGATCAGGCATGTTTAGTTATTTCTCCAAGTAATAACAACAAAAATCGTGATGTTTTTCAGTTGGCAACAAAAAAAAAATTGCTAAATTTACCGCGTGCAGCAAGTGATCTTAAAGAAGAAAGGTAAGAATAAGAATGTCTTAAGATAATACTTCACAAGCATCTATGTTGTTATTGCTATTCATAAATCATTCTGTGAAAGTTTATTTCATTTCCGTGACGCCCCTGTAAGGATGAACTGCTCATAAAGAACCTCATTTAGAGCCCGTCGCGGTCAGTTGGGGGCGTATTTTGAGTTGTTCTGCGCCCTTCCCCCTTTTTTTGTGATCACGGTGGCCGGTGCAGCGGCGTAGCGAGGTTTACTCGTGCCCGGGGCACAATACCTTTTTAGCGCGATCCCCCCCATTTGATAACCATATAACATTATATGTAAAATATACCATCTGGCGCCCCTTTGTGAGTAGCGCCCGGGATATAATGCCCCCTTGCCCCCCACTATGTCACTGGGCCCATGCAGCGATAGTCATAGAGGCCCCCCCCACACAGGGAACAGATGTCGCTCGTTCTAACACAAGTCTCGACACCAACCATTCACACACAATCATTTCAGTGACAAAAATGGACGAACAATTTGTGAACATAATACTATTGAAACCCACAGATACAATATGGCGGACTTGTGTGGTTTCATTCGTTCAATATCAGCTTACAATTCCCGCACCCAATGCAGGGACACACACACAAACAGACTGGATAACATAAGCTGTAGATGCAGTGGCTTAGCTGTGTGTGTGTGTGTGAAGTCCCTGTAAGGATGAGATGAAATCTCTCGGATCCTACTAATGGGACAGTTTTTTATGGTGCCCTTCTTTCATCCCCACCATAGCCGATAGTGCAATGGCCATGGTGGCTCCACGGGAGATATATCGGGAACTTGAGCCAGGACCTGAACAATTTCCTTGGTCCTCACCGGAGATCGAACCAGGTACCTTCAGGTAGAACGCTTTACCGCACGACCATCCGTTATCGTTTCACGCGCATTTATTTTAGTCAATAAAATTTAAATGATTGTTTGTATGATATAAGCCATTTTAATAAAAGTATTTTTTTTTACAGTTTGTAGTTTTTTTTTATTATTATTACTTTTATTTTATACCATTAAGTATCAAAAGTTTTAATCTCGGTTTTGTACAGTTAATATAAACTAATAAGTGGTGTACATGGAGTGATCTGGAATGCCTACAAAATCTTTTGTTTTTTATATTTTCTTATACTTTGCGTTGCGAAAAAGAATTTCACTTGCTTTTCTTGGCCAAATTTATAAACAACTAGTTGCAAGTACCCGGCTTTGCCCGGGTTTAAAATAAGGTTTTCTGTTTACCTTCTGTTTTCTCCCTACCCCCTCCCTCCCTTTCTCCCTCCCTCCCTCTCTCCCATCTCTCTCCGTCCCTCTCCCATCTCCCTCTATCCCCCTCCTTCTCTCCCCCCGTCCATCCTCCTCCCTCCTCCTTCCCTCTCTCTCCCTCCCTGCCCCCTCTTTCTCTGTATCTCTTCCTCCCATTTCTCCCCTCTCTCTCCCTCCCTAACCCCTCTCTCCCTCCCTCCCCTTTCCACCTCTCTCCCTCCCCCTCTCTCCCCCTTTCTCCCTCCCTCATTCCCTCTCTCTCCCTCCCTGCCCCCCTCACTCTTTATCTCTCTCCCTCTCTCCCACCCTCTCTCTCCCTCTCTACCCCCTCCCTCCCTCCCTTTCTCTCTCCCTCACCCCCTGCTCCTCTCCCCCTGCTCCCTTTCCCATCTCCCTCTCTCCCCCCCCCTTTTCTCCCCCTGTCCATCCCCCCTCCCTCCCTCTCCTCCCTCTCCCTCCCTCCCTCCTACCCTCCTTTCCCTCTCTCTCCCCCTGCCCCCCTCTCTCTCTTTATCTCTCTCTCCCTCCCCCTCTCTCTCTCTCTCTCCCTCTATCTCTCTAATATATATATATTATATATATATATATATATATATATATATATATATATATATACTTATTATTATGGCTTCACACTTCTTCTAAAATCCTTCTTCATTCCTTTACCTTCCTCAAACTGTACAAATCAGAGAGCATGAAAAAACAACAATTCTTTGCATCACAAAGGCACAATACAGCACCAGCGCGCAAGTTCTATTCGATCATCGGGAAATGACGTCACAGAGGAATTTATTTATGGCGCCGTCGAGATTACTTTAATATAGAAAATTCTAAAATAAAAAAAAAAATTATTACAATTAAACTACCCATCGAGATGAAACGAAACCTGTCCTATAACCTTCCCCGTGTAATTATGTGTATGTGTAACAAATTTCACGTTATTTGTTTGTCTGGATCTTGAGTTATAAGGGAACAGACAGACAGACAGACAGACAACAAATGCGTCTTATAAGTATAGAGATATTAAAAATAGCGCGCCTGACTGTAAGAACAAACAAACTTCAGAACTCAGCACATTTAATAGACCGTGCTTAACTTGAGAAGCCATAATATCTTTCCGCTATTTTCTCGGTATATAAACACTAGTATTTGTACCCTCTCTACACGCTCGGGTGGAGAGCCTCTGCAATATTACAGTTTGTATAGGCTAAAAATAGACCTTCAAATTTTCACATGTTTGGACGAAAGTATAACTCAAACCATTAACACAACCAACACTAATTTTACTTGAAGACAAAAAAAAAATTCCCTTGGGCGCAAGTGTGTTGCCGTTTATTTTAGAAATATTTAATTTCAAGTACGATCATGCGCATTAAGGATATACTCGAGACACTCTCGTTGAGAGGAGTTAGCAATCATTTATAAATATTTCTTCGCGCTGAAATGGTCTCCATGGCGACATTCGGGTGACGTTAGAGTTAAGACGATTGCATACAAGGAAGGAGATGATTACATAAGTAGCTATAGCTTGCTTCTTCAGGCTCCATAAGAATTTCATTAATTGACACCGAACGTCTTAAAATAGTGTGTTCAAATTTCAAATCGAATGGGCTTCGAGAAGTTGGTGAAAAAAATCGGGATTTCTAAGTTCCCGAAACACAAGAATTCATGTGTCAGAGAATGAATGTAATAAAAGACTTACAAATAACTCGTTATATCATACAAATATTATATAAAATTTTCTTTGTAAAAAATATAAGCGTGGGTAATCATCCTAGATATATAGACTATTTATTTATTTATTTATTTCTCCTCATCAGCTAATGAAAAGTAGATTTAGTTGAGTATACTGTCATCACACGCGCTTTTACTTAATACCATTTTATTATATCTAGATTTCTCAGAAAAATACATCTGGCTATAAAAAAAAAACATCCAGATTGGCAGTCCTGGGGGTTCTGCTGAGCCAACAGCTTTCACTTTCCCGCCTTTATAACAATAAAAATTATAAAAAATTTTTTTGGATGAATTATGCGAAAAAGGGATACTCCCCCCCCCCCCGTTTTAAATAAATAAATAAATAACTGTCAGAGTATGGATGCGGTGGTCTCTTTTATATATTTATTTTTCAATTACTTTCTTTAATTGCACAACTTATACAAGTTCATAACACCTCCAGTTATTAACCAAAATCACTTTATTGAATAATCGTAAGAACTAGTTATTCAATAATGAACATTAACCATTAAATCATGTCTCTACGATAAATACCAGTTGTCCATTCTTTTAATACAATAAATACTTCTTCCTAGCTCCTCCGTTCCTTCCTAATTCCCCTACCTTCTTCAAACTTAAAATAAAACAAAAATAACCAAAACAATGTTCTATCTCTTTCCTCGTCAGCCGTTTGTGTCTTTCGTTCCTTTTCTTTTCCCCCGTTCAATAACCCATTCGTTAGGTGCGTCACCGTACTGCAGGGAATTCCCTCTAACATCTACATTAATACAATAATTAATTGTCTATCTATATAACTATCTAACAATGTGTCTGTCTAATTATCTATGACTGTCTATGTCCTTACAATAACAAAATGATTAAATTACATTTATTGAGAGCACAGCTCACTGTTGTTCATTTTAATATTGTTGTTGTTGTTTTTAGTGTGTCACTGACCCGGATGTTCAGTTTATTTTAAAATTTTCACTAGTTGGGGGCGCGCCCAATGAAGAACATAAATAGAAAGATCAGATGGACGGGCATGAATGTCGATTTTAGGCCAGATTATTTATCACTGCCGGTGCACAAATGACAAAACAAAACAAAACAAAAACTGCGACTTAGATACAGTGTATTTCAATATGCTGTTACACTCAACGAATCAAATATAATGCATTGATCTCAAAAGATATATTTTTTTTTCTCAAATGAAACTTTACACAAAAAAATGATAATTGTTTATTACATTATAATTGTGACTTGTTACTACACTCCCTGTAAAATATGAGACATTTCATGACCAAGTAAACCAATCAAATGATTGCCCTTCTTTCACCCCCCCCCACCCCGGCCCTTATATCCTTATATAGCCAAGGCTATAGCTTCCAACTTGCATCTGACGCCTTTTTCCTAATACCGCAACGATATATTTAACATAAAATTCAATGGAGTTTTTCCTTTCTGGCTCCATTTACGGCGGTCGCCTTGGAGACTATCCTAGCGCAAGTCTGAGGGGGGGGGGTAGCAAAAATACATAGGTAGGTGACCGAACTCGCTCACAAACAAAGTGCCGGTAAATAACCCATAATTGTGCATCACAACATTAAAAAATGATTTTTATAATATGCAATGACTTCAAAAATACTCTAATAGCCTTTCCAATACTCCATATTTTCTGATCAAACTAAAAAAATACTCTAATAGCCTTTCCAGTACTGCATATTTTCTGATCAAACTTCAAAAATACTCTAATAGCCTTTCCAATACTCCATATGTTCTGATCAAACTTCAAAAAAAACAAAAACATTTTGTACAGTGAGATTGAGAGCCAGCTGCAAACAGAATCCAACAGAACGTACAGGCTGTACTCATATATCGTTAAAGATACGATTCGAGACCTTCGAGACAGCCAAGCGTAGATCTCTCTCGCTGGCCACATGGATAAACAAGGGGATCGGGTGATCCCTGTAAGGATGAGTTGTTATCCGCATCAACCGATTCAATCAATCACCTTCAGTTGAAAGAGGGGGGGGGGGTATGTGCTTATCACACGCCCGCCATCTACTAATGTGACAAACAAAAGTACCTGTCCCCTGGAGCCGTATTCAGTATACTACCAGAGGTAGAGCAAGTTCAATGGAGCCCCCCCCCCGGCCCACAAGGAAAATTGTGGCCCCCCTTTGCAAAATAAAAAGAAGGTAAAATAATAAAAAAAGAATAATTAGCTTTTTCGGGGGGGGGGGGGCTTCAAATGCAAGGCTTTTACTTGGCGTGTCCGCCGTTAAATCCGCCCCCCCCCCTATTACTTCTCTTTTCATTGAACTCTATGTTTAAACTCCCGTTGACTCCGCCCAATTCAACTACATCCTCGTGTCAATCAAAAGTATGCGTGAGTTACAATGTTTGTTTTTTTTAATTGATATAAGTTTTACATTTTTTTTTTCAAGTTCTACAATAACTCAGCGACGTGGACAGAAGACAGCAAGAGGAGGAGGGAATCAGATCCAATCTTATGTTTCTACCGGTGATTAGGGGAGGGGTGGGGGGGGGTGTCGTCTCCAATATTTTAACTGTAACAACGCTCAATAATTATCCTCATGCTTGAATGCTTGATAATTAATGAAACAATAGATTACATGTCTAAAGTGGTGCGTTCATTAAAACAAAGGGCGTAATAAGGGGCTTACATGTCTAAAGTGGTGCGTTCATTAAAACAAAGGGCGTAATAAGGGGCTTACATGTCTAAAGTGGTGCGTTCATTAAAACAAAGGGCGTAATAAGGGGCTTACATGTCTAAAGTGGTGCGTTCATTAAAACAAAGGGCGTAATAAGGGGCTTACATGTCTAAAGTGGTGCGTTCATTAAAACAAAGGGCCTGGTTAGAGGACACATTGGCGGCGGAAGCCCCACCACCAGAAATAAGTAACCGACGAAAAAATCAAAGAAGTGTGGGATACGGTAGAATCAGTCATCACAAGATGGAGGACATACAACGAAAAATCAGAGAAGTGTGGGATACGGTAGAATCAGTCATCACAAGATGGAGGACATATAACGAAAAATCAGAGAAGAGTGTGATACGGTAGAATTAGTCATCACAAGATGGGGGACATACAACGAAAAATCAGAGAAGAATGTGATACGGTAGAATTAGTCATCACAAGATGAAGGACATACAACGAAATATCAGAGAAGTGTGGGATACGGTAGAATCAGACATCACAAGATGGAGGACATACAACGAAAAATCAGAGAAGTGTGAGATACGGTAGAATCAGTCATCACAAGATGGAGGACATACAACAAAAAATAATAATTAATAAGCATGACTGATTAAATACAGAAAGACAATACATGTAATAACGTATAAAATTGTGTGAATTCAGTAAGATTATAATCTATAATACAAATTTTACATCATATGTTCCGGTTTCCGTCTGTCATCGCGACTTCCGTCTGTCATCCAACATGGCGGCATAAACAATTCATCCAAGATGGCAGAAACATTTACTGTTTTCTTCTTAACATGCATGATCCGGCTACCAGCTGGCCAGCCGAGTAAGAATTGTCTTAACATGGCTGCCAGAAATGACATTGGACCAGCCATATGTTTAGTGCCGAGGTGACAAAACACCGCACACTAACATACGGCTGGTAAGATCATGAATGCCAAATGGCAATTACAATGTAATACTGTTTTCGACCGCCTCAATCTTTAAGAAGATCAATAAAGCGATCTTAGGAGAGGTACCACAAAATCATATCATGCCAAAATATTCTGTGATACTCTCCGAAACAAATCTTGAAAGAATCGTTGTTCCATAGGTCTATGTATATCTCACAGTATCGTAATAAATTTATGGTGTTCAATTTGTTATTAAATGAGAAGCTATCATAAAAGAAATATTTACAGAAATCGTTCAATTAATATTCTGTGTTATGTTCCACAATTTAAATTTTAAACCATAATTATGGATACCTCAATATAATGTAATATTTATATTGTTTAAATTGTTTTTATTTCTAAAATATGTCTATTTCTAATGTACAATTATTTCCCTTTATTACTAACCTAAAATACGTCACTTTTTTTTTTCATTTTTTGACTATTACGTCACATGAATGAATTGAATAAGGGTTGAGATTGAGTAGCGCCGTACACAACGTTTACAATGCAAACTAACCCATTTATGATGGGGGCTTCACACAGAGGGTGTATGGAGGGGGCCCAGTTTGAGGAGGGACCCCAAAATATTTTTTAAACTAAATATTAAGGACATTATCTTATGTCAAAATGTAGCGGCTTCCGAAGATGCCTAAAATCCCTTGGTTCGGCATTGGCTTCACAGAACTATAATGTTGAAAGCTTTGATATGTCTTTCTTTTTTAAGAGGCCTAATGTTTTCTGCGTCTGCGGCCTCAACTGCATTGATGGAATAATATGTTTTTAATTGAAGGTAAGCTAAAAGTTACACGATTCTTTCTTCTCGGGACTGTATTTTGCACTGCCGGGTCGGCAATTTTTCTTAGTTAATTGTACTATGCTACGATGTGTATAACCTGTTAAACGTGTAGCGTTTTGCTTAACACAAGCACTCACTCACGTCTCTCTTTTTTTTTAAAATACGCCATGTTGAACATCATAAAACATTAAATGAATAACTGTTTGGAAAGGAGTCCATTAAAATATTATGAAGGAATATGATTTTAAGAGTTGTTGTTTATGTTTACCCATAGTGAGGATTATTTTCTTTGGGAGGAACTATTTAACATATGAACTTTATTTGATGTATTATTAGGTGTCCCTATTCTCAAATGTATTTTGGCTACAATAATCTGTTCATGTCCTTGGGGCCACTGCAAGTATATAGACTGATTGTTAACGCGCTGAAATATATATCACCATTTTCAACTCCAACTGTGTGCCTACTCGCCGGTCCGGGTACCGGGCCTTTGATAACTAGTAAACATTTCCAAAATTTACAAATTAGTCTAGGTACAAAAGGAGCTGTTGCTGTGTGTGCGTGTGTAGTGTAAGCCAAGCTCGTACTGACAGGGGAATACAGAAAGATCGCTTTATTGATCTTGTTAAAGATTGAGGCGGTCGAAAACAGTATTACATTGTAATTGCCATTTGGCATTCATGATCTTACCAGCCGTATGTTAGTGTGCGGTGTTTTGTCACCTCGGCACTAAACATATGGCTGGTCCAATGTCATTTCTGGCAGCCATGTTAAGACAATTCTTACTCGGCTGGCCAGTTGGTAGCCGGATCATGCATGTTAAGAAGAAAACAGTAAATGTTTCTGCCATCTTGGATGAATTGTTTATGCCGCCATGTTGGATGACAGACGGAAGTCGCGATGACAGACGGAAACCGGAACATATGATGTAAAATTTGTATTATAGATTCAATTTTGTAATGCACTGTAAAAAAAATATTATAAAGACGTTTCTTCATATTTGAAAAAAAAAAATATTTTCTCCTAAATCTAACTACAAGTGGTTTGTGGTTACTGAAATAGGACTCATAATTGAAAACATTCGAAATTGTAGCATTTAATCGTCCGAAAACTCCTTCAATTGTTGCATAACTCTGATACTTTCAATTAAACTCAGAACACAAGCTTACTATTTCATTTGATGAGTTTCTTAATAAATCTTGGTGAAACTACGTGCTGCAGTATTTCGCACCAAATGAATGGGTTATTGAACGTACAAGATGTAGAATGGGGCCATATATATAATATATAAGCCCCTTAGGAGCCCTGAAGCCCGGCACTCAGAGGTCCTAACGCGAAATGAACTTTTGATGTACACATGGCAGGCCAAGACCTACAAAATGATATATACATCATGGGTCTAGGACGTATGGTTGCTGAGATATAGGGCGCTCCTTTATTAATATAGCTTATATAGTAAAAAACGGTGTTTTTTAAGCCCCCTTTTACGGCCCTCAGAGGTCAGATCGCGAAATCGAAAATGCTCTAAAAAGATATCAGAAGGCTAGATATAATAGTGTTTAATAAATAAAAAAAAAAAAAGGAGCGCCAAGAACAATCTATAATAACCGGTACTTCTGCTTCGTGAATCAAATTCAGATATTACTGCGCAATAATCACTTCCTGTTGAATCAAGTCAGTGAGGCGTTTGATCTATTTTTTAACAAATGCACCATCACGACCTCGCGGCTAAACGAACAGGTCTTATGGGGGGGGGGGGTGTGAAAACTTCCATATGGGGGATGGGGGAGGGGGGTTAGACAACTAAAGGTAGCGGCAGGGTATTCGCGATGAGCGTAATATTCTTTGAAAATTAGTTTTTAGTTAGACTGAATGAAATCGCATGGCGCACCTTATCTGTTGAATTGAAAAAATAAAATAAATGCGCGCATGAATTTTTAGAAGTTTGGTCAACACTGACTAGGATTATGCATGCAAAAATTATGTTACCTTATTTCGCCGCTCAGCTATAAATGTTGGCAAATAAAAAAAAAAAAAAGAAAATGGGCGAATGGGGGCTACAGGTGAATAGATTTGAAACTGATATATTAATGTTAAAATGATTCGTAACACTGACAGCTGACTAAAATGTGACTAAAATTAATTGAATGATATTGCAGCTTAAAATTGATGAGTTCAAACGAGCAGAATAAAAGGAGTAGAAGAAAGAAACAGGTCAATGTCTGATCATGTTTAGACTCCATATTTGTTTCCCAAGTAAAAGCAGAGTAGTTCTGACATGTTTTGGGGGGCCCTAGATAAAGACACCTACAGAGTAGTTCTGACATGTTTTGGGGGGCCCTAGATAAAGACACCTACAGAGTCGTTCTGACATGTTTGGGGGCCCTAGATAAAGACATCTACAGAGTAGTTCTGACATTTTTTGGGGGCCCTAGATAAAGACACCTACAGAGTAGTTCTGACACGTTTTGGGGGGCCCTAGATAAAGACACATACAGAGTAGTTCTGACATATTTTGGGGGCCCTAGATAAAGACACCTACAGAGTCGTTCTGACATGTTTGGGGGCCCTAGATAAAGACACCTACTGAGTAGTTCTGACATGTTTGGGGACACGATAAAAAAGAACCAATATAGCGTCAGATTTGATCGGAATTGGTACTGGTATGGAACCCCTTGGCCCTGGATTGGAATGGAGGGATAGGCAAATCGCCTAGTAAAAGTATGCACAAGAAATGCTCAGCTCTAGGGGTTACATCTCATGTACACATAGTTATATATTCGTACACATTGTTATACATCCGGTAGTTTTAAATGTTACAATACAGAAACTGCACTATTTACCTCCCCCCCCCCTTTCCCGTTCTTCCCAGTGGAGCAAGTTCCAGTCTCTAGCATCGCGGATCTTCGACCGTTATGTACCCACCGATCCCTTTATTTCTATATTTGCATAATTTTTCAAGCGGCACATAATCTACGACTTGCACTTTCCCTAGTGCCCTTTCATGCCTGCGTGCCATCCAGTTGCGTAACTATGTGTGTGTGTGGGGGGGGGAGGGGAAGAGAAGCAGGGCCGCCAGTAGCTGCCTCACTTTGAGAGTCTATGGTTTGATCCCCGGTGAGAACCAAGGGAATTTTTTTTTCAGGTCCTTGTAAATGTCCACCCGGCTTTAATTGGGTACCTGACTTAAGTCGTCGGAAGTAAAGGCGGCTGGGCGTTGTGCAATCACGCAATGCTATATAGTATGCCGTAGTAACAGAAACGGGTGAATTCTACAATTCAACTGCCCCGATGGCCCCCAGTGGCGTCACTAGGGTCGGTGTCACCCGGTGCTGTAACTCATGGTGTCACCCCTCTCATGACACCCCATAGACATTACAAAATAAGAATATAGGCCTAAAACTAGATATTTTGCATTTTGGTGTCACCCCTTGTGAGGGTGTCACCCGGTGCGGTCCGCACCCCCCGCACCCCCTAGTGACGCCACTGATGGCCCCTATAGGGCTAATGGAACTTGTAACGTTTTGATACTTTCCCCGCACGCGAATCGGGCACCACCAACGCTAGATACGCTACTGTCGGCACACTTCCAAGTCTTTCCCCCGCAAACGTGTTTTAATATCTGGGGTAGAACATTATGCTACAGTGTATAGATGAGACCAGTGGTTCTTAAACTTGTGCGATATGCGACCCACTACGACACCTTTTCGGTTTTCGCAAACCAGGTGTCAAGAAAGATTTTAAAAGGGGGTAAAAGAAAGAGAATCTAAGATTTTATCAAATGAGCTCAATGGTGAGTCGCGACTCACTTTTTACGCTTCGCAATTATGAAAATAGCTTTGACTTTGCGACCAACCTAAGATTAAAACAAGCAATTAAGCCTGTTCCACTCTGGACACAGGACGTGTAAGCGCATTTTCATGTTATGTATCAGTACGTTTGTTATCTTTCAGTAAATATTTGGAAATTTTGGAAATGTTTATAAATTCAATTGTGTAATGCATATATCTGAAAAAAGATATTAAAAGGACGTTTCTTTATATTTGAAAACAAAATTATTTTCTCTAACTACAAGTGGTTTGTGGTCACTGAAATAGGACTCATAATTGAAACATTCTAAATTGTAGTCATTTAATCGTCCGAAAACTCCGTCAATTGTTAAATGTTTATATAAAGTACGGGAAGTAAGTCATGTTGAATAACTGTTACAAAAATAAATAATGATTACGCCCCTTTGATTAGCTTTTATTATTTATATTTAAAATATAAGCAAAACGGTACATAAAAAACTCTTATATTTTGGCCCTGAGAGGTCAAATCGCGAAATGGACTTTTGATGTACACTTGGCAGGCCAAGACCTACACAATGATATATACATCATGGGTCTAGGACTTATGGTTGCTGAGATATAGGGCGGTCCATTATTAATATAGCTTATATAGTAAAAAACGGTACTTTATAAGGCCCCTTTTACGGCCCTCAGAGGTCCTATCGCGAAATGGACTTTTGATGTACACTTGGCAGGCCAAGACCTACACAATGATATATACATCATGGGTCTAGGACTTATGGTTGATGAGATATAGGGCGGTCCATTATTAATATAGCTTATATAGTAAAAAACGGTACTTTATAAGGCCCCTTTTACGGCCCTGAGAGGTCAGATCGCGAAATGGAAAAAAGTCATTTCTTGGCAGGCCAAGACCTACAAAATGATATATACATCATGGGTCTAGGACTTATGGTTGTTGAGATCTAGGGTGATGACGGACAGACGGACGGACAGACAGACAGACGGACGGACAGACAGACAAAACGGGGACAATAGAGCATTTTTTTTCGAAAATGCTCTAAAAATTACGTTAAACTAATAAAAGGGAGTGAATCAATGCGACATTACTTTTATATAGCCTATGCCTATAGAATTTATCCCCCCTTTAATTTGCAAATGAACACATTTTTAGTTTTGCAGTAAAGGCTAATATGAGTCGTAAATACGCCAAAATAGATTCTATCGACAATATATGATGAATACGCAAAAATAGATTCTATCGAAAATATATGAAGAATGTCAAATTTGTCGCGACAATAATATTGTGGCATGATAAAAGAGTTTTCATTGAACTGAATAAATGTACTGAGTTATTCTAATCCATAATTTAGGCAATTCCCGGGGAAAATGGCTTTTATACATTTTTTCATGACTAGGCGTAGCCCGGGAAATCTAGGTGCAGTGTCACCTTTCCCCCCCCCCCCATACACATAATCATTTTAATTTTTTTTTACTTAGGCCTACGATTAATTATGGTGTTTACGTGAAATAACACACAATTTAATGAAAACAAAACTCGTGAATAAATAAAATAGGAAAAAAAAAACCAAATACATAACAGAAGACATTGTCACCCCTTCCTCAAAAGAAACAATTTTTTTCATTGGTTCCTAAAATCAAATCATAGAGTGAGCCCGAGCTGTTTTTTCTTGCAGACGATATGTTCAGAACCAGACCCGCCACTGCTGTATAGAGTCCCTAAAGAGAGGATGAAATGCCCATCTAACTAAGTTGGGGGGCCAGTATTTGTAGTGGCCCGAGTGAGCAAAAGGCACAGCAGAGGACAAAGGTACTAGGGAATCACTGGGGAAGAGGGGGGGGTGTCAACCCAGCAACCCCCGTCACGCCAATCGGATTTTATTTACGTAGGCCTAATAACTATGCGAATGATATACTTTACACGGCATTTATAATTGTATGCATGACCATCGAAATGAAGCGCAAGTTTCGTTTGTAAGCAGCGAAGCTCAAGTAAAAAAAACCCACTAACTTGATCTACAAGTATGGAGTAAAAAAAACAACAACATATGCCTGGTTTTTTTTTTTTGGGTGAAAGACTATCTTGTATGTGTCTGAGGGGGTGGGGAGAAATCTAAATGACAAGATGTCCGTTTTTCGTTCACTTCATCTCTACACCAAACGACACATCATCAAAAAAAAAAACAGCTGACATATGACAGGAAATCAGATTAAGACCCCCCCCCCCAACTCTATGTCAGCATCTTTTCATTTTGTTCATTTAATTGAGTTAAAGAAGATAAATGTCTTGACAGTTCAGTTGTGTAAAAAAAATAAAAAACTCTATCCTCCATATTTGCCGAAGGTTGTAGGCCAAACTGTCTGCCTTAAGTAAATAGTTCAAGATAACCAGGTAACTTGTCTTACAAAGTCACCTCCAATATTGCATGCATAGGTGACCAGACACCTCGTCATACGAGACATTTCATCATTGCAACATTTCATCATTGCTACATTTCATCATTGCAACATTTCATCATTGCAACATTTCATCTATGCAACATTTCATCATTGCAGCATTTCATCATGGCAAAATTTCATCATTGCAACATTTCATCCTTGCAACATTTCATCATTGCAACATTCCATCATTGCAACATTTCATCATTATAGGGTTAGGGTTAGGTAACTGTCTCAACATGTTGTCAAAATTGCTCAGTATGTTAATTACTTAATTACACCTACATGTTCAAATGTGCAATGATGAATTGCTATAATGATGAAATGTTGCAATGATGAAATGTCTCGTATGGTGAGATGTCAGGGAACCATATATATATATATATATATATATATATATATATCAATCAGAGGTTTTCAACCTGTGGTCCGCGGACACCTAGGGGTCCGTGAGGAGCTTCAAAGGGGTCCGTGGGCAAGTCAAGGAAAGTAGTGATTTTTCTTGTATAAAATATTGCTTGGCTTGGTTGAGTGGTTAGCTTTTAGCTAAACAAAAAAATACTCGCTATGCCAATGTTTCAGGCACAAACAACAATGTGCAGAATTGATAAATTCGCCGGTATTTTCTTATATTTTCGTCTGAAGTCGGAATACTACATGTACTTGTGCAGTGAGTTTTTGAGTCATGTCATCTTTGCAATATTTCTTATTCTGAGCTCTGACATCACTGTTAAAACATCCGGATCGGCGCAAGCGTGTATTGTTGATAAATAGTATGTTTAATCAGTGGTTACAATTATTATAAGGCTAGATTGGACTAGAAATAATCTTAGACAAAAGTTTTTGATTTGATATCAAATTGCTGGTATACACTTCGCATGTTAATTCAAAATGACACCCACAGATGAAACGGTATGAAATTCTAGCGATGAATCTATTATGCTGTTCTGTTGTCATGTGAATTGCTTATGTGACAAATACTTTTTAAAATGTTAGTAAACAATTCAAAATATTTGATAAGGGGCCGTCCATAAAGTACGTCACGCTATTTTTGACGATTTTTGACCCCCCCCCACCCCCCTGTCACAAAGTGTCACAAATCTCGGGACCCCCCCCCCCTAAAGTACGTCACACTTTCAAAAAAATTTTTTTAAGAACTAATTAAAATTTTTATCGAAAACTTAAATCGCACTTCACTATTAAACTGCCTTAAAATATAAATATTAAAAGAACTATCAGATTATTAAATGAGTTTAATAGTAGAATAACTAATTGTCAATAGTTGTATCAGTTATTCTTTGAAACAGTAACTCAATCAATTGAATTTGAAAAAAAAAATTGCAAAATTTAGATTGACAATTATATAATAAACATCATTTATCTGCTACCTATTCATTTACAATGGGTGAGGTGAACTTTGAGATAATCTTCCGATTATGCATTCTATTGACACAGGATAAGAAGAAGATTAGCGAAACTTGACCTCAACCAGTGATTAAATAATAAAAATGGAAACAAAACAATGTGACTAAAAAAAGGACTAGATTGACAAATTATGTGAGCAGCTCTGGTGCTATATTGAATATGTTTATAGTTGGCCTGTGAATTATGTTTAATTAAAAAATATTCACTAGATATCATCCATCCATGGTGAAGTGTTCATCCATGGTTAAGACTGACATAAATCTTTCCGCATCATCGTTTCCTGGAAGGATAGTTGCAGACAGATCAACTTCATCCTCATCTAGCCACTCAACATCCTCTGAATGTGCATTTTCCATTCTGCCAATAATTGCCATGAGTTCTATTTGCCTTCTAGCAGCGCTCGACTGTCGACCGGAGGGTCCCGGGTTGGAATCTCAGTGAGAACCTTAGGACTTTTTCAGGTCCTGGTGAAAGTTCCCAAGTCCACCCAGCTTTAAATGGGTACCTGACTTTATGTTGGGGGAATAAAGGCGGCTGGGAGTTGTGCAAACCACACAATCCCTTCATATGCCTAGGTTATAGAAACAGATGAATTCTACACTTCATCTGCCCCGATGGCCCTTTAGGGCTAAGGAAATTTTACTTTTTTACATTCTCCTGCGCCCGAGCTCTGTGTTATCCTGTATGTTTCTTCAACATTGTTTGTGAGGCAAAGTATAAGTGACACACTTTGCAAATTCGATCATGTATGCTGGTCTGCAAAGATGGACAATAAAGATCATATGGTTGCACTTTAAAAACTCCTGTTGGTCTTGGCATAATGTCATCAACTTTGAGAGTTTGTGCCGCAAACAATCAATCAAGGAAATGTATGTGAATCTGCATCTGCTCTTTCTGAAGCTCTGAGTCCATCAATTGTTTGGTTGATTGGGATTGGATTTGGAGGAGGAAATAATCTCGAAGGTAAAACGTTGAAAAATGAGCTCCGTACTTTGTCGCAACATTTTATGTCCTGACATTTCACAATTTCAGTGAAGTATTGGCTGGTGAGAACATGATGGTCAAACCATTCTTATCCTTCGACATCAGTCCTGCTGCATCCAATTCAGATTTCTCAGGGTTGATATATTCTGCAACTGTTGGAAATTGGTCAACAATCACATGCGACCAGATTTCAGCTAAAGTTTTACCTGCAAACTTGAAGTTTGTTCTTTCCAAATCCTCATTTATTGTTCTGCCCTGCGAATCAAAGTGAATGCCATAATGTTCATTTGGCAATATGACACCAGACAGTTCGCTGCTAAATGGAGCCATTCGATGTTCCACGCGATTATAAGCACTTCTCCCTGGTGCACTGGTTGCAAGGAATAAGGCATCAATATTATTTTAACGAAGTGATGGATTGCAACTTCAATTACGGTAATTTTTTGTATTATAATACAAATTCCAAATTTCTTTATCAATGATATAATTATGCAGCAGACAACAAAGAAATAATAACAATTCCGTAAGGCTACTGATATAACAAGGCTTTGCAACAGTTTATTAGCGGTCCTAACTAGCATGAGGAATTGTGAACAACACATTGAAAAGATATGCATTTCATGCTATTTTGACATAAAACTAATTCAAGTGTTTCACAATTTTTTTAAAAAATTATTTTTAAAACTATTAAGTTTTACTAAAAAAATAAAAAAAATTAAATTAGAAATAAAATTAAAAATATATATATAAAAATGTGACGTCACACTTGGCCTGACCCCCCCCCCCTGTCACAAACTGTCACACTTTCTTATACCCCCTCCCCCCCTTGGAGCGTGACGTACTTTATGGACGGCCCCTAAGATTTGTATTTGTTTTATTATAGTATAATAACGAGGCGAGCTCATTTTTCTAAACCAGCATAACGGATCAATGGCACACTTCTTTACAGACGAGACATATCATGCAGACATTTTAACATTTTGAACAGTTTAAATCTGTCATTGCAAATATCTGAAAACGAAGTCGATGCCTTCCAAAAAAAACTTCGCATATGGAAGGGAAGATGTGAAGAAGGCACCTATGATATGTTTCCGTTGTTGGCTGACTTTCTTACAGTGAACAATATTTTGACAGGCGTCATTGCAGGCACAAATTTGAACCACCTACAGCAGCTGTCGTATTACTTTCATCAGTATTTCGGCGACAACGATATCAGCGCATTTGATTGGATTCTAAATCCCTTTGAATTCGATCTAACCAATTTAACTGGTCTCGAACAAGAATAATTGTTCGAATTGTCGTCTGACAGTTAAGCAGACTGCCACTGTTGTCGTTCTAGCTAGCATGTTTCCATGAGTACTCGCTGCTGTCAGACAAAGCCATCAATGTCCTGCAACCATTTTCTACGACTTACTTGTGAGAAACTGCATTCTCTGCTGTTACTGTTACCAAATACAAGTCCAGACTGGACATTGAACATAAAATACACCTATGTTTGTCTCGCAGACCACCATGTTCGGACAAACTCTGTAGTTCAAAACAGGCAAAGCATTACCACTGAACTGAAAACTGTGTAACAGACATACCAGCAGAATAAATACTCTGTGATTGTTTCATTTTTTGGATAGATAGCTATTTCGGTATGTGAAATGAATTTTACATGTTTTGCGCGTAACTTAGGCTAGGCCTACCGTTTAGCAGAATTGAAGTAGATTGCATCGGCAAACTTAATAAGACATATTCTGTGGTACGAACAGGTGAGGCCAGGGCGCCTTGGGCTATGGGGGTCCGCCACGCGAGCTTGGAATGCATGTGGGGTCCGCAGCATGGAAAAGGTTGAAAACCTCTGATCTATATAGTCAAAGTCATTGATTGCCCCCCCCCCCCACACAACGGCTGTGAATAAATGGAGGAGGGACTTGGTATACATCTAAATCAGTGTTTGAAATTGTGGAGCGCGTACCCTGGGGGCTACGAGAATAGTTAGGAGTGGTGTACGCTGCACCGGGATGAGAACATCTGGTTAACATGCCACGGATAAAGCGAAACAAAAAAAATGAGGAAATCATGATTCTAAAAATAATATATGCAAGTTTTCTTTTTTTTTTTTTTTACTAAGGGGTACCCGGTATTACTTTCGATTTAACGCAGAACCCAAATCGCTTTTATTTATATTATTAAACCAATGAGTTAGGTCAATGTAACTGACGAGATTGTTGCTGTAACATTGAACAGAACAACCCAATGTGAACGCTACGAGTAATGTTTAGGGCAGGGTCGGGCTTACCTTTCATTTGGTTCTTAAATTTTGATAAAAGGGCCACATCAAGACCAGATGAATGGGATGTTTCTAGGTACCAGTAATATCAAAATATAAAGCGATTTGGCCTCTGGGTTAAATCGAAAGTAAAGAATGAATACAACAGTATTCCAGTTTAAAATACAATCATTAAAAAAATCGGATCTGCCCGAAACCAAAAATAACCCAGCCTACCGATCAAGCCTAAGGGGATATAACTCAATGCAAAGGTTTTTGCAGGGTACAGCTAGTATATAAATAATTGAGATGTATAAACTTAATTGAAATTGACGGACCGAGACTGGCGGATCATACAGACTGACGGGCTTTACTTGGCCCGCGGGTGGGGGCGTCTTTCAATGACACACAGGTTGTGTGCCCATCGTTATCATGGATACGGGTTCAAAACCTCGCGACTCAGTCTGCCTATTTTACTTAGGGGTTCTTTCAAGACATAGATTACAGTTTAAACTATAACGAAGATATTAAGGGTGGGGTAGGTGGGGTAGGTGAGTTGGGGACACTACAGCGATGACTAGACAAAGTCTCAATATGCGATCAAGTGACTAACACCTCATCATCTTCTCAGGTGCATTTTTCATCATAGTTCGATCAATACATCTTTCAACTGAACAGAATAAATAAAATCCATATCATAAAAACATGATTTTTATAACTAATTTTTATAAGCTTTTAAAGTATAATTTTACAAGATTATATGAATCCAATAATTGTTAATTGTTTTTCTTTTAAATAATAATAAAAAAAAAAACAACAAAAAAACTTTTAAATAGTAACACAATAATCTCGAACCAAATAGCATATCGCTACACTAATGAAACAACACATTCAATTTAACATGACTGTAAGTTCACCACAAAAACTCTCGATGTTGCACTATTAAAGGTCAACTAAGTTTAGTCTGCGGCGGTGTTGGTTTGTTTATTATTTACTTTGGTTGCTTTGTGCGAAAATAAAAAAAATGATTCCCAAAAGATCGATACATCGATCAGAGGTCGCCCTTTCCCCCCTACCCTCCTCCCCCGTGTCTCACCTACCTGTGTAGTTGTCTATCTTAAACCAGCTCCGCTGTGTACAGCCGTCCTCGAAGCCGCCTCACTTTGGACAGGTCGGTGTTGGGCGAGTCGGCGTCGGTAGAGTTGATGGAGAGGACGTAGGCTCCGATGTTAGCGTCCTCAGAGATATCTTTGTGACCATACACACACACACACACACACACACACGCACACACACACACGCACGCACAGAGGGGTAAACGAAGACAAAAACCATCATTAAAAAATTAATATTACATTCTTTCCTTGATAATTGTACGTTTATCTGCCTGTCTGTCTTCCTGTCTGACTGTCTACTCGCCTTTCCCTCTGTCTTCCTGTCTGCTCGCCTTTCTTGTCTGTCGTCCTGTCTGATTGTCTGCCCGCCTTTTCTGTCTTGTTTTCCTGTCTGACTGACTGCTCGCCTTCTGTCTGTCTTCCTTTCTGACTGTCTGCCTCGCCTTTCTCTGTCTTCTCTCCTGTCTGAGTGTCTGCTCGCCTTTCTGTCTGTCGTCCTGTCTGATTGTCTGCTCGCCTTTCTGTCTGTCTTCCTATCTGACTGTCTGCTCGCCTTTCTGTCTGTCGTCCTATCTGAATGTCTGCTCGCCTTTCTGTCTATCTTCCTGTCTGTCTTCTCGCCTTTCTGTCTGTCTTCCCTGTCTGCTCACCTCTCTGTCTATTTAATCTTTCCACAGTTCTATTTTTATAATTCTATCTCGTTGCTTGGCCCCCATCACAGCCGTTCTTATGTTTTTTGGGGGGGGGCCCAAAGGAACGAATACCTTTAAAGGCCCTGATAGATAACGATTTGTTAGTCGCCTAATTTGGTTATCAATAGGAACTGCTCTGGCAGTGAATGAATAGCGTCTTCTATTTTACAGCTGTTAATAACTATTTGTAAAATTTAGGATCAAATTAAATTTATTACAGATTTTATTTCATCCATAATAATGACACCAATATGACATTTTATAGCAATATCAATGTCATCATATTGTAATGTTAAATAGATGTCATTTCTCAGAAGATACAACTATAAGGTAGTACGCTTTTGAATGTCAACAGTCTATTAGTCGTGTGTGTGTGTATGTGTGTGTGTGTGACTTACATCCTGTGTAAAGTTTGTCCAGTACTGGTGGGTTGTCGTCATCATCAATGACCCCGACTACAAAGGTCACAACTGTTCAGGACAATCGGGAAACCGAAGTCAGACACCTGGACTTTGATCTCCAGCTTCCGGTCATTGTTCTCGTAGTCCAGCACGCCGTTTAAGATGACCGCACCCGAGGCGCTGTTCACCTGTAAGCCTTGTGTCAGCGATGCTGTGAGAGCATATTATGATTATATAAAAAATACATGTTTATCTGATACATTCAGAGAAATAATGAAATTTAAGACTCGACAGTCTCAAGCTGTACAAACATTCGGGTATTTAGAGAAATATTCAAAGACTGGACAGGCCTAAACGTCTGGTATGTAGAGAATTAATCTAATTATGACTGGCCAGGCCAAAATGTCTGGACATACATTCAGGTATATAGAGAAATAATATAATTAAAACTGGCAAGGCCAAAGTGTCTGGACATTCATTCAGGTATGTAGAAAAATAATATGATTAAAACTGGCAAGGCCAAAGTGTCTGGACATTCATTCAGGTATGTAGAAAAATAATATGATTTAAACTGGCCAGGCTAAATTGTCTGGACATACATTTAGGTCAGTGCTCGATTTAAGAAAAACCAGTGCCGGGGATGAAAAACAATTTTTGCAGAGCCGGGGTAAAATGTCTATGGTTTCATCCCTGGCTGGGATACATTAGCTAAAGCAGAGCCGGGGATATCCCCGGCGGTAAATCGAGCCCTGATTCAGGTATGTAGAGAAAAAATCTAATTATGACTGGCCAGGCGAAAGTAACCTATCGCTATTGGTGGCGGCGTTACAAAGAGATCAGAGGACAGACCTTGACGCCGATAGTGTTTTCCCGAAGCTCAAA
Source organism: Bulinus truncatus (assembly GCA_021962125.1). NCBI lineage: Eukaryota > Metazoa > Mollusca > Gastropoda > Planorbidae > Bulinus > Bulinus truncatus. Next base: position 6,161,281 of record JAGDYQ010000008.1, read on the forward strand.
AACCTAACCACAAACTTGTTCAGGGCCAACCAAGAGTTCTTTAAGAAGACGGCTAGTTGCTGAATATTTGGACATACGATTTCATTAATGTAAACCAATTTTGCCTCACCCCCCCCAGCTTCAAGTCACTGCATTTTATATGCACGTTAGTTTAGCCAGGCGTAAACTACAGCCCGAGGTCCAAATCCGCCCAGCTAAACTGTTAAACCGGCCCGCTGAACTGTTATATCCAGCATGGCGAACTGTTATATCCAACCTGGTGAACTGTTATATCCGCCTGCTGAACTGTCATATCCGGCCTGCTGAACTGTTATATCCGGCCCACTGAACTGTTATATCCGGCAAGCTAAACTTTTATATCCGGCCTGGTGAACTATATCCGGCCCGCTGAACTGTTATATCTGGCCCGCTGAACTTTTATATCCGACCCGCTGATCGTTTCAGTTTGAACCTTTAGTTGAAGACGTTCATATTTAGTTCATATTATTAGTTCATGTCAACACTTCATATTTGATTTTGATCCGGGCCGCCTGTATAATATACGAGCCCAGTGCGACCCGCGGCTCAGAAAATGTTGCCCACCCTGGGCTGTAGTGCAGTTTGGTAGGTGTGGTTTAGTCAAAGTTATTGGTGTAAGCTAAACAACTTGTTGGACCTATATTTAAGGCACGATTGTTTTTTCCCCCTTCGTAGGTTGTCAACTTAATAAATACATTTTTTAATAGATTAGAACGAAACTGTTGTCAAAATTAATTTAAAAAATTTTTAAAATAATCTCTAAAAACAAGTTAAACTAACGCACGCACGCGCGAAAACACACACACACACAAACAACTCTCATTAATTTAGACATTTCGTCCCTTCAGAACCAGAGAGTACACAACCTACTTTTAGTATCCGTTTCATTCATACGGAAGAAGCGAGATCGGTTAACAAAGCAGCCCTGCATGTCAACCTAGAAATGAACGCAGTTGACAGCACCAAAAGCTTGCCGTTTTAAAAAAAATACTGTATGAACATTTCAGACTTTATAACAAAATTGACAGAGTCCACACTATGGTGAATATTGATTATAAATATTCAAACACCCAATATTTCTTATGCTATAAAAATGTAAATCTGCAGACGATTGAATATTGGTCTAGCAGACGACAAAATGGAAGTGTAAGAAATTCATAGACCACGCAATAAACTAATTTGACGCAGTCACTAGTGTGACATGTTACAAATGTTCAGTTATATAGATCATGGTTTAAGTTTATATTTTTTATAAAAAGAGTCCAGCTGAATGGGGAAGAATACGTTAGAGTAAAATAATATTTTCATTCACTTAAGAAATAGTAAATTAATTTTTTTTTAAATTTTTTAAACGAGTTTAGGTTACCACCAAATTAAATCAAACTATCAATCAGTCAATCCATCCATCAATCAATCAGGTCATCCATCCATCAATCAATCAGTTCATCCATCCATCAATCAATCACTTAATCCATCAATCAATCACTTCCTAATCCATCCATCAATCAATCCAATACTCACCTAACTACCTACCAACCTAATTACGTTCATACCTATATACCTGCCTACCAATATATTTCTAATACCAACACAATAGCACTGAGCTGGCTCACATACAGAAACATGTTTATTTTGCTCACGCATTCGAGAGATGACTGTGTAGTTAAGAGCACTCTTGACTCCAGGTCAGTGCAGCTCAAGTTGAAAGTACTGACCCCGTTGATCGTCTCATGGACATCTCGTATGACGTTATAGGAGGAGCAAGTCTAGAACAAATGAAATAGTAAGACGTATAGTTCTAAATACAAGTCTAGAAACAAATGAAATAGTAAGGTGTAAAGTTTTAATTACAAAGACCTTTGAATATAAACGAACTTTAAAAGACAAACATATTTGAATTGTGCACCGGATTATACGTGTGGTAGCGCACACAGAGTTGAACAGATAACCCACAGTTCGAGCCGTTGTTTACGAGAGCTTTCTTGGCTTATTCTATGTTTTTAAGTGCACAGTTTCGAATTGGTACCAGACGTTAGTTTGGATACATACAAAGCTAGACTTTCTGAAAACACCTATGAAAAAGTTAAAATTTTATTTCACCATCAATAAAGACTTATTTGGGCTTTGATTATTATGTGTTTCATTTATTATTTATTTATTTCATTATGTTCTCGATAATAATGAAATATAGTTATACGCTTTTTACAGTTGATACTTTGAATATCTATCTATCTATCTATCTATCTATCTATCTATCTATCTATCTATCTATCTATCTATCTATCTATCTATCTATCTATCTATCTATCTATCTATCTATCTATCTATCTATCTATCTATCTATCTATCTATCTATCTATCTATTCATTCATCTATCTATCTTTATCTATCTATCTATCTATCTATCTATCTATCTATCTATCTATCTATCTATCTATCTATCTATCTATCTATCTATCTATCTATCTATCTATCTATCTATCTATCTATCTATCTATCTATCTATATATATATATATATATTTCAAGTTTGACTTTACATTTATATATTATTTATATAGTCAGGTGCTACTTAATATGATTGTCATTGACGTTCAACACTGAGACTGTCATGTCACTGACGAAGACCTGGAGTTGGTGGCGTTAGGACCAATGTCGTAGGTCATCAGGACAAGGGTATACATCTGGATCTGTTCGTAGTCCAGTAGTCTGACCAGTCTCAGGTCACAGGTTTTGTAGTCTATGGCGAAAGTAGTTGTTAGATCCCCACCTGGTGTTCACATACATATATATATATATATATATATATATATATATATATATATATATATATATATATATATATATATCATTATTCAAACACCAATCAAATCATTCGTTGATCAATATTTAAATCAATCAGCTTAACCTTAAATATCTGACAAACATTGTGTAGTTTCAAGTACACCATAAAGCCAGTAATACACAAGACCGGTATTTTGCAATGTTTTATATATATATGTGTGTGTCATACAAATCATTATTATTCTTAATTTCTTAGCCTTCTAGGTTACACGCAAAATTACTACATACAAAAAAATATCAACAACGAATGATTCAACGATGTATTTTCAAGAAGAAAAGTTTTAAGAATAAAAAGTGTCCGGATTCAGTCTTTCAGTATAAACATTTTTAGCTTTCGAGTGTCCCGGGCTGGCGGACCACAGGTGACCAGTCCGGAAGCTTTCTGCTTTCGGCCATTTGGGCTTTATGGCAGTCTCCAGATGTTGAGGGACACAGTGAGTTTGATCTCACAGGCTCTAAGTGACCTAGTCTCAGCCAGCAGTTTTACTTAGAGAGTTCTAAGAGAGAGAGAGAGAGAGAGAGAGCTAGTGCAGTGGTTCCAGCCCCCGGGCCGCAGACCCTCTGATCTTCAGAGAAGGGGGGAGGAAGTAGCGACCAATGACGTCATTGGCTCCACACCTTTGATTTTAATGCAGGGTATGCTGTTCCCGCCGCCTGTAGTCGCTGTCCACTAGCTGGCAGGCGGGCCAGCCTCGTCCCCACTGGACTGGTCCTCGGAGACGGAGATGGTCTTGGCAGGCCGCTGATGGTGGGCGTATTGTCGTTGATGTCGGTGATGCCCACGAACATGGTGATGACCAGCGGTGTGGTGATTTTGTCGTTGACCAGTACTCTCATCTGTTTAAAGAGATAAAGAGATGAGAGAGGGAGAGAGAGAGAGAAAGAGAGAGAGAGCGAGATAGAGAGAGCGAGATGGAGAGACAAGGGAGATAGATTAAGGCTCACACACATACACACATTTACAATATCCTAACTATAATAAAGAAAAAAGAAAAACCCGTACAATTTAGATTAATTATCCGTGGCGATACAGCATAATATAATTCAATGTGCTTTAAGATATTAAACTAATTCAATGAAATAGACAAATCATAATAAAACATGACAAAAGGGGAAATAAAAAAACAAATAACCACTGTCCGTAAATTACCGTAAAGGGTAACCGTATGTTTGAGTCCCACTAGCATCTGCTCAGCGTTGGCGTCCATGTTTAGGGTGAGCTCCCGGTGGAGGAGTTCAGGTTGAAGGTGTTGTTGAAGTTGCCGCCCCGTTGATGTTGAAGTAGTACGTCAGGGTGTTCTTATCAGGGTCGGAGCAGTTGACTCTGATGACGCCAGCCGGCTTTTGGTGCCCTGCAGGGGCGGAGTAGGGCCCGGGATACGGTGGAGTTGGCTTCCATCTGCGGGACGGGGGGAGGGGAGGGGGAGGTCAGGAGAAGTGGCTGGCTAGTGACTATTAAGTTCATAGTCACAAGTACTTCAACGATGAGTGTGTTTGTACGTCTGCATGTATAGTCTGCATTCCAAGCATTGTCTGCATTACGTGTATTGTCTGCATTTATTTATTGTCTGCATTACATGTATTGTCTGCATTTATTTATTGTCTGCACATTTATTTTTTGTCTTCATTACACGTATTGTCTTGCATTACATGTACTGTTTGCATTTATTTATTGTCTGCATTACATGTATTGTCTGCTAAGTACACGTATTGTCTGCATTACAGGTGTATTGTCTGCATTACACGTATTGTCTGCATTACAGGTATTGTCTGCATTACATGTATTGTCTGCTATACACGTATTGTCTGCATTACAGGTATTGTCTGCATTACACGTATTGTCTGCATTACAGGTATTGTCTGCATTACATGTATTGTCTGCTTTACATCAATGCCCATACTTCTTGTTAAAAGGTTAATCATAGATAAATAATGCCACCTAAAAACGAGACACACAAATCCACATAATCCATTCAGACACTAAAATTCTCCAATCACAAGTTAATCTTTTCATGAGATCCTGAGGTATATAAACTACGTACTGAATAAAATGAATACAATATATATTTTTACATAGCTCATCACAACAACCTGTCAGTTGTACAACAGACAACTCGGTCGTTGTGTGCATCTGATCACTACCTTCCCATTTATAAACACGTCACTGCTTGTCCAGTATTAAACTCTTACACTCTAGTGGTCATCATTCATTTACACAAAATGCTCCCCCCACCCTTACCCTTTCTATAACCTGTTAATAATTGACTGTGATTATGAGTACAGATGGGATGCACTTATATATATATATCATCATTGCCCTTCACTCCTATCGGAGTATGGGCCACCAACTAAAGATCACCAGCGACTGAGACATTCTCTCCAGCTGCTTCCAGCTGAACCCCATCCTGGTGATGTCCGCTTCAAATTCTCGCATCCTGGTGTTTCTTGGCCGGCCTCTTTTTCTACTATATATAGTACACACTTAAAGCAATTCAGTTCATCACCACCCCTCACCACATCATAAGGCAGATTGACGCACCTGACAGCGATTGGGCTAGACCTGGGGCCCCACACATACATACTATTTTTTTTTAAAAGGAGCCAACATTTTTTTCTGTACTCGGTTCCTCAAATGACATTAGGTCCGTCTTGCCTCACTACCACAATCACACAATCTATCTCTCTATCTGTCTATTTGTCTGTCTGTGTCTGTCTGTGTTTGTCTGTTTCTGTCTGTTAGTATATTTAAATTTCGTCCATTCGTCCATTTCTATTGGATATAAAGACCATGCGGACGCCATCTTCACCAATTATTGCAAACACATGGGCTCAAGAACAATTAAATTAAAATATCAATCAAAACAAATTTTATTGTGGCTGCTATAAGTAAAATATAAAATACAGGCATGAACAACTCATTTAGTTTCAATTAGATTGAATACAAATAATTTTGATAGTATTCTCTTTACTATCCTTGGAACACACCATTATTTATATATTTACTACATAGGTTATCATTTGCTACTTTAAAGTAGAGACGAAACAAAATGCCACTGACCTGTGAAGTAACAGAATGCACTGAATCCGAGAAGGAAAATAAAACTTCCGATGACGCCATACCTTTTGTCTGAATTGTTAGCCTACGTGAAACTAATGGAACATCCGAGTCTTCTTGTTTCATTTATATATTTGTAACTGCCAATGAAATGTTAACTAATTTTCCTGTATGGAAATAGGCTTAAGACTAAATGCTAATAAAGGTCAACGTATCAACAAATAATAAGCCGTTTAGGTTAGATATTTAGTAGAAAACGATTCACAGATAGGAAAAGTTTAAAATTATAAACACATTTTGTCCCCATTTAACAAAAGTCTCAATGTTTTAATTAACAGAAACAACATTTCAAAATATTCTATAAATTCAAAAAAAAAATGGTTATACCCGTTAAAATGAGTTGATAGAACACAAAATTTTCTAAACATTTTAGTGTGATTTAGAAAAAAATTAGGAGGGGAACGGATTAAGGAATAAAACAAATGTTTTACTTTATCGTATTTTAAAACATTTTATTCATTTCACTATCATGTAATTTAGTTTTTATTTCAAAATCTAATGACTTCATGTCCAGACAGTATTCCTCTGTAATTTTGTAATAAATAAAAATGGAACATACATTTAAAAATACATTATTGTTTTGCAATAAATTAAATTATAATTACTCAAATAATGTTGAATTATTCTAGACAAGAAAATTTCCTTGTCAAGAGACTGGAAATATTTTATCGCCATAATTTCTTTCGACTATTACAAATTTAACGGTCTGAATTCCTTAATTTTCTCTTAGCCACTACTTTTTATTTTCGTCCAATATTGTGCCTAGTACACTTACATGTTCTGATCAACTGTTCACACTAACGAAATAATCCCTGTATTTTATTCCATCAGTTCCACTCTGATTTACTCTGACAGTATGATCAGTACCTGTGAAATATATCTTGACTAAATATAAAACAAATGCACTAAAAAAAGGAAGAAACGCAATTTATATTTGTAATTTAAATGTAATGCGTCTCGGCTTCCATAAAATAAAATTGAAAAAAATACCGTAATCAACAAAATCGTTCGATGTATCCATAAATTGATCAGATGAATACAAATCTGTAAAGATAAAAGAGAATCAAAAACTTTGTACGCTTGCTTCACGTTATGTATTCACGCCACATGTGGCCCACTAAAAATTTAAAGTTCCATTTTGTTATGATGTCATTAAATGTCCACCTGAAGACATTAAACATTTTTTTTTCTTCAAAACAATCTCTTGACACACAAACATTCCAACAACTAGAAACATTTCAAAATCTCTCGTCATACAATTTGACTCAGAGTTTGTTGTTTGTTGCCGTGTACAACAAATCCTCATTCATCTATTTCATTATGTGTGTGCGTGTGTGTGTGTGTTTGTAAGATATGTATGTGTGTGTGGGTGTGTGTACGTGTGGGAATTTATGAAGGGTGAGGAGTGGGGAGAGTGGCCCAATCCAATAAATAAATTATGAGCGAGGTAATAAATAAATCTTTATAAGTGTGGTGGGGAGGGGGTGGTGAAAGTGGGGTGGGGGGTGTGTGGGGGTGGGGGTGGAGTGTTGTTGGAAACCTATTGAGTTGGATTGGGAAATACAAATGGAGTTCTGGATTTGAATTTATTATACAATAAAAAAGCCCCACTGGGGGTGGAGAGTTTTTCTAAAGACATTCCGTCAAAGTTTTGTCCAGATTTAGCGTGGTGTCAAAAGTCACAAAGTCGGTGTTTTGTTCGAGACTGGTACAGAAGTTTATGGAAGGTATTATGTGGGGTCTGAAGATGGAAGGTATTATGGGATCAATCAACATTTTCCCCCTCTATATACACATACCTGCGTGTAAATGAATCATAGTACATGGGTAGGGAGGGGAAAGTATATTAGCTACCTATGTAAGCTGTGCATAAACAGATTCCCACATAATGTAAGTTGTGTACAAATTTAATGGCACACGGCTCAATCGTTCTACATTTTCATACCGGTAACATCAAAAAGAAAAACTTGCAGTCTCTGTGAGATAATATGGCCATTAAAATCATACATGCTCATTGCAGGTGATATGTAGTTTGGTGAATGTTTTGATAGTGCGACATATAGACATAAAGATATACATGGGTCGTTTGATTCAAAAAATTTCTTTGAAGTTTTAACAATTTGGTGATGAATAGACAGAATAGTAACACACAATAATATATACATATCGATACATATTAAAGTATTCATTGAAAGACAGATAGAACGTGAAATTTTCAGGTAGATTGTCATATTGTTAGACATATTGATGGAAAGAAGCGGAAAGTCAGACATACTGGTGGGACAGACAGACAAATTTGTAGACAAATGCAGAGATATTAATAGACAGACATACAAATTAGTAGATAAAAATGTAGAGATATTAATAGACAGACAGACAAATTAGTAGACAAAATGCGGATATATTAATAGACAGAAAGACAAATTAGTAGACAAAATGCGGATATATTAATAGACAGACAGACAAATTAGTAGACAGAAAGCAGAGAAAGTTACCAATGTGTGTACCTTTTATAAGACAGCTGACAGCCAAATGTCGGTGGATCAATTAATGTAAAACAGAATGTAATGTAAAAACAGAATGTAATGTAAAACAGACTGCTACACATGGACAAGGACCGCCCATGGCAGGTCTTTGAGGACCGTTGTAGTATTTTTTTTAATGAAGATGAGATGCACTAAATACACCTAGTGTGAATACAGCATTGCGAAGTGTAGTTTTGGACAGGTGACTGTTTCCGAGTTGAGCTTATATACTTCCGAGTGTCATGCATTCAAAACAAACGTTAAAAAGAAAGAAAAAATCAAGTCACTCGTGGGATCAGTACCCAGGGTGGAGTATTCTTTACGGTATAAAATGGGGACTGATGAACTGGTGGTAATGATATAGCGAGTCCAACCGGCATGGCATATGTCAGGGGTTCGAATCCTGGATGACCTTGCTGGCATTTGAAATGCTAATAATTGGTCTGCAAATTCTCTGTAAGGAAGAGATGGAATCTTTTAAGACTGGTGGTGGTTGTTTTTAATGTGGCCTTTCTTTCATCCCACCGTAGCTGATGATGCTATTGCTTTGGAGGCACCACGGGAGATAAAGCGGGACATTGGTCCTCACCAACGGAAATCGAACCTGAGACACTCAGGTCGACACGCTAGCGCTTTGTCGCACGACCATCCATCCATCCCTTACTCAATGATAGTGATACGGCATAAATAGAACAAGTAAAGAATAGAACATTATCCAAGTTCCTTGTAAGGATGACATGCTTATCTTCTGATACAATGAACCACTAAATGTCAGGGAATCTGTCAGCCCATTCCTTTGCTGTTCATCCTCAAGTATTAGCCCCCCCCCAGAATACACAGGCCGCGACTGGACATGCCCAGACTTGAGCCCGTGGCCCTGCAGCTCGTCAACATGTCACGCAAGCAAAGCGTTTACCGAGTCACCCAATAATGGGTGGGTAAACAAATTATCAAACAAAAATATTTACAGTGATAACACAGGTAGCCAATGGCAAACCACCGTTCACACAGTATTACACAAACAAAAAAAACTGACCGTAGGTGTGGGCGTGGCCCATGAGGGCGGTCAACCCCTGTCAACACCAGTCCAACTCGTGTCATTGACATGGCGATGACGTACACAGATACAGTATAGTGCGAAGGCGGAAACGTCAGGGGAAAAGTGGGGTGGAGAATCAAACGGAGCAATTACTTCGTACTGACGACGCACGCGCAGTCTTAAAAAAAATAATAATGCACTACATCATAACAAAGTAGAAACTAATAGCACGAGAGTACAGGGACTTGAGACGGACATCTTATTTGTCCAGGGATTCTCACAGTATTTTTTTCCATGTCTTCTTTTTTTTTTAAATATTTAAAACTCATTGTTATTACTGCATATCTGGGAAACAAAAAAAATAAGTGAATTAATTTTAAAAACCGCATCTGGGCTAACGCCATCCGGTACAATTCTTTCTTCTATAGTTCTCTGCGTCTGTGTTGGAAGAGGAGAAATAAAAACGTTTGAACTATTGTATCATTTATAGATTTTTAACAGTGTTAATATCACCTATCGATCATACATTTTACAGTTAACTATATATTAACATTTTCTTTTTATTGTAGAATGAGCAAATGATGAAGCTTTAAAATATGTCAAGAACATTGGTGAAATTTAATTGACAAAAATAGCTGTTGGTCGATCATCGTAAAGAAATGAGGAACCATTGCAAACTGCACATACATGAAAGGCAAGTCTTGGGTTAAATTCATTGCATGTTTTCACCGCCACTTGACTCATAAGTCGATTGAAGGGAAAGGTAAAAAAGTCACAGGTATTGTATACAGGTGTACAGGTTTATATAGCCAGTTCTACTAGCTCATAGAATCAAAGAGGAATAAAAATAATTAAGAACTCTCTAACACTCAGACCTCAATGTGCGCATTCCTCATGTTGAGTTTCTCTACTGGTTGGTTGCTGGTACAGAGAGTATTTTTTTTTTACTTAACTGACAGTATGGTGGTGGTGGGGGGGGGACAAAAGTGCAGGAAATGTTTTTGTACTGGGTTTATAGTTCATGAATTAACATCTCTATTTTTATCTATCTATCTATTTATCTATCTATCTATCTATATCTATCTATCTATCTATCTATCTATCTATCTATCTATCTATCTATCTATCTATCTATCTATCTATCTATCTATCTATCTATCTATCTATCTATCTATCTATCTATCTATCTATCTATCTATCTATCTAACTGTCTGTCTGTCTATCTATCTATCTATCTATCTATCTATCTATCTATCTATCTATCTATCTATCTATCTATCTATCTATCTATCTATCTATCTATCTATCTATCTATCTATCTATCTATCTATCTATCTATCTATCTATCTATCTATCTATCTATCTATCTATCTATCTATCTATCTATCTGTCTATCTAACTGTCTGTCTGTTCATCTATCTATCTATCTATCTATCTATCTATCTATCTATCTATCTATCTATCTATCTATCTATCTATCTATCTATCTATCTATCTATCTTTCATCTGTCTATCTAACTGTCTGTCTGTCTATCTGTCTATCTATCTATCTATCTATCTATCTATCTATCTATCTATCTATCTATCTATCTATCTATCTATCTATCTATCTATCTATCTATCTATCTAACTGTCTGTCTGTCTATCTATCTATCTATCTATCTATTCATCTATCTATCTAATCTATCTATCTATCTATCTATCTATCTATCTATCTATCTATCTATCTATCTATCTATCTATCTATCTATCTATCTATCTATCTATCTATCTGTCTGTCTGTCTGTCTGTCTGTCTGTCTATCTATCTATCTATCTATCTATCTATCTATCTATTTATCTATCTATCTATCTATCTATCTATCTATCTATCTATCTATCTATCTATCTATCTATCTATCTATCTATCTATCTATCTATCTATCTATCTATCTAACTGTCTGTCTGTCTATCTATCTATCTATCTATCTATCTATCTATCTATCTATCTATCTATCTATCTATCTATCTATCTATCTATCTATCTATCTATCTATCTATCTATCTATCTATCTATCTATCTATCTATCTATCTATCTATCTGTCTGTCTGTCTGTCTGTCTGTCTATCTATCTATCTATCTATCTATCTATCTATCTATCTATCTATCTGTCTGTCTGTCTGTCTGTCTATCTATCTATCAATACTAAAACTATTTTAAAGATAACGTGTGTCTCACAAACTCATTTTATTGAAAATATTTCTGAGGTAATCAAAACAACTTGATTAGAATGATGACCTTTCAACCTTGTTCGAAACTAGAAACGACCAGTGGCGTAGCAAGCTTAATACGCGCACTAGGCACAATACATTATTAGCGTCCTCCATTAAAAAACCATTTGGCGCCTCTTTGTGAGTAACGTCCGGGGGGGGATGATGACCCCTCTTGCCTCTCCCCCCACTACGCCACTGGAAACGACTAATGGGATTTATTATTATTATTTTATTTTTTTTGAAAACATGTGGAACAGGCTTGAGGGATTATCGTCGGTGTCCACCTCTGTACTGGGGAGAGGTAACCTGACCACTAGTCGGGAAGGGCGGGGGGAGGCTCAAGCCTTGGGGTGTGTGGGGTGTCAATACGAAATTTCGAAATTCGTTTAGTAATTTTTTTTTTTATTTTTGCTACAAAAATTGGAATAGAGGTAGGGGTGGTGGTTCCATTTATTTCAGATTTAAGTTCTGGGGTTCGGCATCCCATCATAAATTTATTGCTATGTTCAGACTAGATAACACCGGTGGATGGGCTTGGAGCAGCAGAGGGGAATGAATAGATATGATGGACATTAGAGAAACTTGCTGCCGTAGTTCATAGAAAGGGGAATAATTCTGAAGACAAAGATCGACTAAAAAAAGAGAGTGATAGCCCTTGTTGTTACGGTGAAGTTTAGAGAGATCACTCGAGGAGATCAGCGTGTTTTTGTTTGTTCTACTGGGAAGAATTGTTGAGGACTAGAAGTACAGATCAGTCCGGTGGTCGAGCAGTTTGTTTGACCAGACCACTGAGGCGTATGAAGTGAACAACCATAACAGTAAGCAGATTGAGACAGAGGAAGAGGACTCATTTTTTATGTACCTCTATACAGATGGGGATTCCGGAGCTCTAACGTTACCACCCGTACTGAACTAAGGGGCTCCGGGGTGCAATGAAGAATAAATTAATAAACAAAACAAAACATAACTACTATAAATACTAAACACATCCATTCTTACACTGCTGGTGCACCCCTCCCCCCTACCCCGCCCCCTCTTTAAAGGCAAGGTGTATCTGTAAGCGCATGTTCATTTGGATGTGTGTGCGCTATAAGCGGGGAAATGCTTTCAAGGCGGCCACTAACATATCTTAGGTCCGAAACAGTCTTTTCACAAATTACCCCATCGACCTCCTCAACGGGCCAAGTCATTTTTACACCGGGTGATGTTTAGATTGAGCTTCCATGGTGACTTGACTTTTAGCAGTCAATGCCTGACTTATAGCAGTCAGTCAATGCCTGACTTTCAGCAGTCAATGCCTGACTTTCAGCAGTCAATGCCTGACTTTCAGCAGTCATGATAAATTTTGAGTGAGTCAGTTTGAAGTCTGTAAAGTGCTGAAAGACATAACGTATTAGGCAACAAGATGTTTGTGTGGATTATGTTGTTAATATGAATATTGCTTATTAAGGGGCATGCCCTTTAAAATGAACAAAAATGACTTCGGCTATTGTCCTGTTAATATTGTCCTGTTAATAGTGTCCTGTTAATAGTGTTCTGTATTGTCATGGCAGCACTTCAGGGTTTGGACTTACACACAAATTTCGCCCAGTTATTTAGTTCAAGTTTGCAGTTCCCCTATCTCCATTTGGTAAAAGTAAAAGCTTTCAAAATTACACCACTGCCGTACATACTACAATTAATTACTTTTTTATTTTCGCTTTCTTTGACATCAATTAAATGAATAAATGACAAAGCGAAGATCTATGAAACCGAAGATCTATGACAAACCGAAGATCTATGACAAACCGAAGATCTATGTCAAACCGAAGATCTATGTCAAACCGAAGATCTATGACAAACCAAAGATCTATGACAAACCGAAGATCTATGTCAAACCGAAGATCTATGACAAAAACCGAAGATCTATGACAAACCGAAGATCTATGTCAAACCGAAGATCTATGTCAAACCGAAGATCCATGACAAACCGAAGATCTATGTCAAACCGAAGATCTATGTCAAACCTAAGATCTACGACAAACCGAAGATCTATGACAAACCGAAGATCTATGTCAAACCGAAGATCTATGTCGAACCGAAAGATCTATGACAAACCGAAGATCTATGACAAACCGAAGATCTATCTCAGCAAGAGAATGCAAATTCTGCTTATTTTTATTCTGCAGTCGAGAATTAAAATGGAACTAAAGGAATACAGTGAAGACCTAGAGTTCAACTAAGTGCCTGATACTACACATTTTGATTTGTCAATGTGATATAAAGGGCGATAAGTGTGATAGGAGCAAGGGATTTAAATATAGAGCCAAGTCTCTTGTTGCTACTGGTACTTGCAACTTTACTCTGTTGAAAGAGTTTACAAGTTCACGAACAATAAATAGAAGGAAACATGGACTGTGTGTTTGTTTATATCTTTCATGTTATTTTAAATAAATATGTTTGTCAATATTATGTTTACCAAAAGTAATGAGCATGGAGATGATTATGGAGGTCTATCTTGTACCAACAGTGAAAGAACTGATTGGTCTATAGCAGTCTAGTCTAATCACCAACCATTTCCCATCCAACTGCCCAACAACCATTCATAAAATACAAGTGTTTGTTCTCATTTGAAATGATGACTTCATTACAGGCAACATTAAGAGTTTTAAATATGGCACGTTGAATAGAACATTTTTAATTGAAATAAAGAACGTTGTTTATACGTTTTTGTTTGATACTGTTTTGTCCACACCAGTCACCTAGTGTAAAGTATTCTTCATATAAAGTACTGTTCATATAACGTACTGTTCATATAAAGTACTGTTCATATAAAGTACTGATTATATAAAGTACTGGTCATATAAAGTACTGTTCATTTCAGGTACTGTTCATTTAAAGTACTGTTCATATAAATTACTGTTCATTTAAAGTACTGTTCATATATAGTACTGTTCATTTAAAGTACTGTTCATATATAGTACTGTTCATATAAAATGCTGTTCATTGATAGTACTGTTCATATAAAATGCTGTTCGTAATAAGCCCTGTTCGTCTAAAGTACTCTCCGTATAATGGACTGTCAGTATAAAGTACTGTCCGTATAATGGAGTGTCCGTATAATAGACAGTCCGTATAAAGGAATTTCCGTATAAAGGACTCTCCTCGTATAATGGACTGTCCGTATAATGGACTGTCCGTATAATGGACTGTAAGTTTGTATGAACCGTTTACCGCCTGAGTGACGAGCAGTTGTTGAAGTAAACTTTGGTGGCTAACAGATGTTTGTTTTAATCGACTCCCCATTTAAATTTTGAAAAATTATTTTGGCAAATGACATCTGCAAAATTTATGCAAACATAGTCATTGTTAGTCATAGTTATTCACTGTTAGTAATTAAGTTTCAGCTCTTCACGTGACACAATTTTTTGCATTTGTCGATTGTGTGTTTAACCGGGGATTTTATTTTTATTAAAAAAAAAACCCAATAAATTTTCAGGTTTTGCTGCAACACTCCTTCTACTTGAACACCGTGTTCTACAACTCACTTCTCTGAACACCGTGTTCACAACTCTCACTTCTAACTACCAGCTTTTTTAAATAAACACGATATTGTGTGTGTGTGTGTGTGTATGTTTGTGTTTATGTTTCCTCTGACTTCAATCAGGCTGGAATCGTCACTTTTATATTATTTATCTTGTTGACCAGACTAGCTCTACTCGGTTTGCCCAAACTTTTAACTACCAATGTTTATCTGTTTAAAAAAATATATACACGTGTAAAGCTGTGTAAAAATACATTCTATCCTCCCAGTTGAATTTAAAACTAATATCAATGACAAAAATGAATGCATGCCCATTAATCTACGATGTTTCATTCCCTTAGATAATTCTTATTAAATGTAAGACAGACATAACATGGAAAAAAGATTCATGCTCAATGTAAATGTAAAGCGAGTTTTGAGCGAGAGGTAAAGAAGCAGAACAAGATTACTTAACTGAAAAATGTTCTCTGAAGTGAATAGACAAAAAAAAAATGAAATAAAATTGTTTTTAAGTGCTGAAACTTGTGAGATTTTCTTTTTTTTTAAAAGTAACAGTTCAAACAAGTCCTAATAACAAAAAAAATGATATCGATAGTAATAAATTCAAAAAATAGAAATCCCTTAAAGAATCAAACGAGTGCTAACACATATAGGAATGCAGATTATATATCTTTTTTTATTTCATTTATCAACCAATGTAAAGACATATTTTGTTGAGTATATTATAGTGACCCATGCGTTTAGCTTTAAGTAAGCCGGAAACCGTTCTTCAAGGAACTATAGAATGAGGTCGTCTCAGAGGTCACCAGAGGAAATGTTGGTTTGACAATATAAAAAGAATGAACAGGTCTACTAAAGAATGAACTAAAGACAGCAGCGCAGGATGGGCCGAAATTAAGTAATACGTCTGGTAATGTGTCTTTTCATTTCCCCGACGATTACATTAGTAAAGGATATGATGATGATGATGACGACGACGACGATGATGATGTTGACGATGATGACGATGATGATGTTGATGATAATGATGATAAAGATGACGACTCTCGAAGCGAATTTTTCCTATGATAGAAATTATCACCGTGATAACTCTACTAAAGTTCATTCATGGACTCGAAATTATATATATATATATATATATATATATATATATATATATATATATAAGCGCATACATTCTATTGCTTTAACTTATCTCGTAATGTGATAACACTTTCATTAGAGTGTCTTCATTCCTATAGCTCCCCTACCCCCCCCCCAACTCAAGATCTTCCTAATGTTTTATTTTTATCGATTTTAAACCCACGAGCGATAGTTGAAATAAGGTTATGTTGGGCCGCCCCCATCTGGAACCGCCCCATACCACTGCCACCTCTACCCTTTAGCCCCCTGGCAATTTTTTTTATATCTGATTGCCGGCGAACCGCGTCATATTACCGGTGAAGTTTCACACTCTTGGTGTCGCCTTTCTCCTAATTACTGTTGATTATAGTAAGAATGATTATACTACAACATGATTATACTACAACATGATTATACTATTAACATGGTTATACTAAAACATGATTATATTACAACATGATTATACTACAACAAGATTATACTAAAACATGATTATATGACAACATGATTATACTACATTATGATTATACTACAACATGATTATATTACAACATGATTATATTATACTACAGCATAATTATATTACAACATGATTATACTAAAACATAATTGAACTGCATAATGTTTATACTTCAACATTATTATACTGGTATATGTTTCAATACATGCATATGAATATTTTTTATGGGATACTCTAGAACAGGTCAAAAAAGGTTGGTTGTAAAATTAGGATCAAGAATACAGAATGAGGTGGAGAGAGTGGGGAAACACATAATAGAATTAGAAGTTTTTGGAACTAGATGCTGAAGTTAATGATGGTCTTGGAATGCCAGAAACAACAATGTCTGTCAAGACTGTGGGAGTCTTTCGTCCTAACATGGCAGTGCAGACATGGAGTCATACCTCACACCAGGGGCGCAACCACTATGTTGAAGTTGGTAGGATCCAAAATATTAGGGAAGATGAAAATTGGTTTCTCTGCCCCCAAATTTCGGTAGGGTCGAAAACCGAGGCTTGATTTTTGGTAGGGTCCGACCCGCACGACCAGTACATCGGTTGCGCCCATGACTCACAGTAAACTTACACAATCAATGATGAAATATTTTGATTTAGTAACGACATTTAAAGTAATATATATATATATATATATATATATATATATATATATATATATATATATATGAAGATGAGATACCGATGATATATCGAATTCTGCTTCCCATTATCAAATACCGGTTTTTACAATCATCAGTTTATTTCGTTTTTCCAGGTTTTCTCAAGTGTCGGGATTCCGGTTAGCTTACTCCGAGGTTGCAGGCGAGAAAGGATGAAAGGGAGCGGAGGAGACTGAAAGGAGGGGTGTCGCTTAGATATTTTGTTTCCAAATAAACAGAATGAAAACAAAGCATTCGAAAATTTAATCTTATCATCCCACCTCCCCCTATCTACCCCCCCCCTCAGCCCCCTCAGGTTTAGGTGAACGTCAGTGTTAATTTCTTAGACTCAAGTGCTGCATTCAAGGATCTCTGTAATGATTTTTCAATGTAGCAAACCATTTCCCCCAATGTAGAGATATATGTATTTTTTTAATGTATATATATATCAATTTCTTATTAATTTTTTGACAGCCAGTTTAAACTCTAAAAAATTTAAATGGCGTGGCTGTGCTGGATGTATTATTTCCTGCTTCTGACCGTGACAGGTAAGTGTTAAGTATTTAAAGGTGACTGTATTGAAGTGACATATGTCTCTGGTTGAAACATTTGTAAAGAAAAGATGAATGGAAAATATCAAACGCACAAACAACAATAGCGGCCAAATATCTGGATGTAATTAAAGTAATCAAGTACAAATTTAAAGCTGGGTGTGGGGATCAGTGTGTGTGTGTGTGGGGGGTCAGGGGGATCTTTCACAAAGACCTGGTTAAAAAATTGTCTGGTTCTCACCGAGCACTCAACATCACTCGACAAATCTCTGTGTGTGAATCTCTTGAATCTCTGTGTGAATCTCTGAATCTCTGTGTGAGTCTCGAATCTCTGTGTGAATCTCTGAATCTCTGTGTGAATCTCTGAATCTCTGTGTGAATCTCTAAATCTCTGTGTGATGAATCTATCTATCTATATATATATATATATATATATATATATATATATATATATATATATATATATATATAATACTAGATCAAAGGCCCGGTACCCGGACCGGCGAGTGACTCCTTATAATTGAGTTGTATCCCTTTGACCATCTTTACAAATTCCCAAGTGTATTTTTAGCCGCGTAAGTTATACACACGTACGTACGCCAGGTTAGCCGATTATGTATTAGATATGTTGTTTGCCGTGTTTTCATTTCAATAGGCGATATCATAAGCCATATAAACCATTAATTGAGCAAGCTTTAGTTCCCTTTTTTCATGCCAATCATAATCAATAGTGCAGTGGCCATGGAGGCAACACGAGAGACATAATTTCGTATCTGCAATACGAGGGGAATTAAACCCGCGCCCCGTAGCATTCAGGCCCGTCTCACTGCCGAAGCGCCACCTAGCCTCACCATGTATCTTCTCATCATGTCTGTAGTGACCATTCTATTAGTGTGTAATACATTACATATGTAATGCTATATAAGAATCCAGTCATGCTCGCATGAAATAGTTTTAAATTGTCTGGCCATTCTAGCCAGTGGTGGAGTGACGTCAAGTCTATTTCAGAATCCGACATGATGACCTATTTCAGATCTTCGATTTCATTATCGGACTTAAGAATTTTACGTAGTTTATTGATTGTTTGTGGGTTGATAAGAATGAGGTAGACTAGATGAGAAATCGTAAATTGGGTAAAATATTCTTCGAGTCCGATACCTGTTATATCTTCTAACGTTATCTAACCTCGATTAATCATATCGTACATTTTTACGAAAGACGCGATTCTGTAAACAATTACAATTATTTTTAAATAAACAATTTGTAAACAAACAAATTCACAATTAGTAAATAAAGAAATATATACAATTAGTAAACAAATAAATACACGTGAACAAACAAACACTTAATTTGTAAACAAACAAATACACGTAAACAAACACATACTAAATTGGTAAATAAACAATTTGTAAACAAACAAAGATCCCCTTAATAAATAATTGCTATTTACAAAAAAAAAAATAGTTTTGCATTTCTCAACGTGAATATTGTAAATGTAAATTTTGAAAGGAACATTTTTTTCTCTTCAGTTTTTGCCTTCAACTGCCTGCCGACCTGCTCCCATTCACTTTACACCGTCAACGTCACAGAGGATAATGCAATGCGTCCTCCCAAAATACACCGGTTCCAGTCATGCCAACTATCAACTGCACTGATCCAGACAACGATCCGTTAGTTTTTTCCATTTATAACGACACCGGCCATGATTTATATAAGTTGTTTACGCTAGACCTCGCTACTGTATTCTCACTTGGAAGATTAAAGTTGACGCGGATGTGGTCATCTTCCAGGTTACCTCGCACAAAGGCCCCTTCGTGGTAGGTCAATATCTGTTTTGGGCCATGTGAGTCTTTTACTGCTGGTTCATAGATTTTAACATTCATTAATATATCCTAATATGATATCACATGTAGCGTGTGTCTCTGTATGTGTGTGAGAGAGACAGTGAGACAGAGAGAAAGAGAAGGAAAGAGCGATATAAAGAGAGATAGAGAGACAGAGAGGAGAGAGAAAAAGAGTGAGGCAGAGAGAGAGAGAGAAAGTGAGAGAGAGAGAGAGAGAGAGAGAGAGAAAGACAGAGGCAGGGACAGAGAGTGTGAGAGAAAGAGAAAGAAAGAGAGAGAGCGATAGAGACAGATAGACAGAGAAAGTGAGATAGAAAAAAGAGAGGGGCAGAAAGAAAGAGAGAGAGAGAAAGAGAGAGAGAGAGAGAGAGAGAGAAAAAAAAAGGGGAAGAAAGAAAGAGAGAGAGAGAAAAAGAGAGAGAGAGAGAGAGAGAGAGAGAGAGAGAGAGAGAGAAAGAGATACATAGAGAGATAGAGAGTGGGACGGATGGTTATGTGGAGTGGTGTCGACTGTCGACCCCGGTTCGATCTCAGGGAGACGACCAACGGATATTTCAGGTCATGGTTAAGGTCACCGCTAGATCTCTCCTG
Source organism: Bulinus truncatus (assembly GCA_021962125.1). NCBI lineage: Eukaryota > Metazoa > Mollusca > Gastropoda > Planorbidae > Bulinus > Bulinus truncatus. The sequence goes on from JAGDYQ010000008.1 coordinate 6,181,858, forward strand.
TAGTGCCTCTATAGCCATTGCACTATCGGCTATGGTGGGGGATGAAATGCACTATAAAAGCAGAGTCTAATCAGATGCCTTAACAGATTTCATTTCCCAGGACTTCTCTGCACACACACACACACACACACACACACACACGCATAAATCTGTTTATAAAAAGCCACCTCAAGTTCTGAAAAATCTATTAAATAATGATTTTAGCCATTCCAACCTATTCAGGGTATTTTCTAAATTAATTTAAAATTGTATAATTTAGACACATTAATTAAAATAATTTGTACATACTTTTTTTGGGTTCAATTCTTGTTCTTTTTTAAATTCTTTTGAACATTTTTTTTGTTTTTCGTACAATTTCTGGGCTTAAACAATCTGTTCTTCTGTTTTTTTTTTATATAGTTATTTCAGTTTCATCCAATCATTTTAACAAAACCTTGTTGAATCTGATTCCAGATGGCGATAGCTGTTAATGACACTTACAGCAATACTTTCATCATTAACATCCTGATTCAAATCTGGCTTCATCAACGACAACGACCCCTTGATCGCCCTCACCAATGCCACTTTTACGTTTCCTGGAGAACACCTTTGCTACACAGTGGGCACAACCCTGAATGTCTGCAACCTGACCGACGATGACCTCCCGGGTTCAGGCCACGATGTCCCGTATGTCCGGATCAAAAGTGAGTGTGTGTTTGACGTTAATTGTAACCCTCATTAGGTGGATGAGAATACCCAGGCAAGGGGGAGTAACCAGAGAAGCGGTCGTGACGTCACATTACCCCCTTCAACGACGGCACTTACCTTGCCGCTGCACATATCTGACTCACTCAAGTACATTATGGCACAAGGGTGGGGGTCGGTATTGTACAAGCGCAGCCCTGGGCACCCTGGGGCTGCGGTAGGGGTGGGGGAGTGAGCAGATAGGGATGATGATAATCGAAAAGTAATATTTAAAATATGAATTTACCCAAATTTAAAAACGATAGTTCTATGGTATCAAAACTGAAGTGTAAGTAGCGGATTAACTCCATGTACAGTGTAAGTAGCGGGGATTAACTCCATGTTCAGTGTAAGCAGCGGGGAATTAACTCTTGTACAGTGTAAGCAGCGGGATTAACTCCATATACAGTGTAAGCAGCAGGATTAACTCCATGTACAGTATAAGCAGCGGGGAATTAACTCTATGTACAGTGTAAGTAGCGGGGATTAACTCCTTGTACAGTGTAAGCAGCGGGGAATTAACTCTATGTAGAGTGTAAGCAGCGGGGAATTGACTCTATGTACAGTGTAAGCAGCGGGGATTAACTCATATACAGTGTAAGCAGCAGGGAATTAACTCTATGTAGAGTGTAAGTAGCGGGGATTAACTCCTTGTACAGTGTAAGTATAGCGGGGAATTAACTCTATGTAGAGTAAGCAGCGGGAATTGACTTCTATGTACAGTGTAAGCAGCGGGGAATTAACTCTATGTAGAGTAAGCAGCGGGGAATTGACTCTATGTACAGTGTAAGCAGCGGGGATTAACTCTATGTACAGTGAAAGCAGCGGATAGTAACAATATTAATGACCAGCGTGCGATAACTTGCAGAATATTTGTTTATTTGGCCGTTATTAAGATTAGCGAGGGATGGGTTCAGAGATAAACACCGACAATACAATGTTAATATGTTATAGTATTTATTTGTGTTATACTTTGTTCATTTCAGCATCAGGTAATATCATCAGGTAATATCATCAGGTAATATCATCAAGTCAACATAATAAATAAAATTAAATGCGCTAGTATTAATTTTTACTCAGTGACGCCTGTTTGACTGGCGGTCAATGTAACTTTACAAAAACAGTAACAGTTGGCGATGTCCGAAAAATAAAAAAAGAAACGAAAATATTTAAGTCTTTATAATAATAATCACACCTGTGGTGTAGGGAATCAGGCGATGTTTACAAAACAATACACTTGTGCTCATAAAAAAGGGATGCAAAAATAATCTTTGGAGAAGCCTCATTTACAAATCTATAAATAGAATAACATTGGTGTTAAATCAGAAGTGCGCACTGATCATTATTATCTAAAACGGTTCTGGGCATGTGCGCAACCGATGTACGGGTCGTGCGTCCGGACCCTACCAAAATCAGCCACTGGTTTTCGACCCTACCAAAATTTGGGGGCAGACATACCAATTTTCATCTTCCCTAATATTTTGGACCCTACCAACTTCAACATACTGGTTGCGCCCCTGGTTCTGGGGTATAATTCTGATTGCTTAGGAGTTGGTCGTAGCTGGATGTGGAAGTCCAATTATAGAGACGTAGAGTTGGTTGAGACGTAGATTTAGGTGAGACGTAGAGCTAGTTGAGACGTAGAGTTAGGTGAGACGTAGACGTAGAATTAGGTGAGACATAGAGTTAGTTGGAGACGTAGACGTAGAGTTAGGTGAGACGTAGAGTTAGTTGAGACGTAGACGTAGATTACGAGATGTAGAGTTAGTTGAAACGTGTAGAATTAGTTAAGACGTAGAACTAGTTGAGACGTATAGCAAGTTGAGACGTAGACAGACTATTGTAGATAGGGTTACATCAGTCACAAGTAATACAATTATTGGATTATGTTTCATTTTGTTTGACTTTGAAGTGTTCAAAACAATGTCGTCATCACGGCAACCCAAGTACTTTTTGTTTATATATGTGAGTGTACTGTATATGAAGACGCCAAATATTAAAATACGCGATAATAGAACGCAAGTAGACTACAGCACTGATAATTAAAAGAATCAGAGGCACACTACATACGCCAGAAAACAAATTTGCAACATATTTCTCACATTTAATTTAACTATCCATGACTATAAGTCATGAATTAATTTATCTGACTTGGTGGTGCTACAAATCCTCAAAGATAGTGAAAAGCTTAGTTCTTAAATCGGCGAAAGGAAGTCCATTAATTTGAGGTACATGAGTCGGGTTCGACGCTACTTGCGAAGGTAAAAATTCACTACTCTCTCTTCAGATAAACATTTAGCTGTCATCAGCGTTTTTACATGGTGAGGTGAGCAGAGAGAAGTATAAACAATATTTACATCAGAAAGAGGTATGTGTAGGAGGTAAGTAAATAATGGTTTTACAATAGGTGTATTTAGAGGGAAACAATATTTTACAAAATAGAAAGAGGTAATAGAGATGAAAAGTCATTTATTTGCCAAATAAAAGAGGTATGAGGAAGTAAAATAAACATCTAAAGAAAATCAGCAGCGACTCAGGTTGCAACATACCTGTATTGGATATAACAAAGACCTAGTAGTCTCAAATAAATAATAAATTGCATTAATCTGTTCCTATAAAAATCCTATTGTTTTGAAAATGTATATTCAATAATTAGGAGAAATAATGTTATTTCTTTTATACTGTTTCAAAATGTAATGTTAACGTGTTTGAAAGTAAATTAATAGCACGAGCATTAAAATCCATTTAATGTAGAAGATAAAAAATGAGAGAAGGTTAAATATTCATTTAATAAGGGATGGAGGTGTTTGACACATAAATCATTGACTTAATTAGCACACACACACACACACACACACACACACACTTTGCTAACGATTTCATTATATTTAACTACCCGCCGTTTACATTCAACAGGTGGCAATATAGATGACGTCTTCTCCCTGGACTACAGATCATGTAACTTGACTCTGGTCCGATCGCTGGACTACGAAAAAACTAAACTGAGAGTCTATGATTTAGTGCTGGAGGCTTATGACGTAGGCCTGGGTTTGCCTGGCTCCAGATCTACGACTGCAACGGTCCAAATTTTTGTCTCGACGTCAACGACAACGTACCGGTGAGTTTTGTCCAAACACCTGTGGCCTCTTTTTGGACAACACATTTATTGACCATCTCTTCCCCACCAGAACCTATTTCTTTTTTTTTTAAATACTGGTGGAGCGGTCAGCGCAGCGGGTACAATTAGGAGAGTAAATAGATCAAAGCTAAAATAATGAAAAACAATGAACAGTTAATTTAAAAACATGAATAATAATTGAATCGTCGAAAAGACACAAAACAATACATTCAAAAACATACACAGGCACACACACACACACACACAAAAGCCTACACCCACGCACGCACACACACACACACACACATATATATATATATAAAGAGAGAAAGATAAATCCATTTTTTTTTACATTCAGACATTCACCATTATTTCATGGACTGGTCACTTATTCAATTGATAGTTTCTAATGATGGTCATTTTCTAATAATGGTCTGTTAATTCTTTTTTTTGTACATGTCATAGAGCGTCGTTTCAAAAACTTTCAGACCCCAATTTCGAGTATTAAAAAAAACATTACAAAAATTAGTAAATTTTGCGAAAAAATCAAATTTGGACTAAGTTATTTCGTTTTAAATTAATTCTTCCTCTTTTTTTATATTTTTATTTGACTTAAAAATGTAATTTTTATTTGCTGCAATTTTACTGAAAATTTGGTACGGAAAAAGAACAAATAGAACAAAAAATCTTAATAAGTTCTTTCTCTAGATTTGAGTTTAAAAAAAGTTGTCTTTGTTAGGGATTTTCCGGAAAAATGTCAATTCAACGGGGCTAAGGTTAAATTTTCCGCCCTCTCTTGCTACACTATATCGTAATTTTAAAAAACGATGACTATACTTTTTAACAATATTGATTTAAAAAAAATATAACTCGTAGTTTTTAAAAAGGAATTATTGTGTACATTTCTTGCAAAGATGTCGCAACACATTTTAAAAAAATAAAATAATATTATTTCTACCAGGGACGAGGTGTGAGTGTTGCGGGACTAACTCTTCGAGTAAAAATGTATTGATATTTTTATACTATATACAAAGCACATAGCTATATAATGGTACTGTGTTTATTGAATATAGTTGGCATAATCATTCATAATAAAACGACTACGTGTATAAACTTATATAATATCAGTTATATATAAATCGTAGATGTTGTTAACCAATACTTTATACAGATAAATAAATCTTTTGTTCGTTTGTGCTTTAGTATATAGCATAAAAAGTTAAACCGGCAACACCCACGCCTCGTCCCTGATTTCTAGATAACAAAAAAAATAAATTCGTATGTAGCCGTATTTAATAGTCTAGCGCCCTTTAATTACAAGAAGAGGGAAGATACTCATGTTAAGGGCCTTAACCCTGTCACACCGGACATGTTCCACGCACCCCTGTGTCGGGGATGCACTTGTTACCTCTATCTATTCTCTCCACAGACCTGTTCTCCTAACATTATAATGGTAGTGTGTTGGAATCTGTTGGTTTCGTCCCACTGGCTACACTGAACTGTACTGATGTCGAGACACCCAAACCGCCACCCATAGGTCTGAACTTCACGATAGTACAAAGTGAGTGGAATCGATATTACGGTCTGATACACTCATCTCTTCACTCACTACAAGAAGATATTGTATTGAAATTACTGTTTTTCTCTATACAGAAATCTATCTATCTATCTATCTATCTATCTATCTATCTATCTATCTATCTATCTATCTATCTATCTATCTATCTATCTATCTATCTATCTATCTATCTATCTATCTATCTATCTATCTATCTGTCTATTTGTCTATCTGTCTGTCTGTCTATTCATCTATCTATCTATCTTTCCATCCATCCATTATCCATCCACCCATCCATCTATCCATCCATCCATTCATCCATCCATCTATTCATCCATCCACCCATTCATCCACCCATCAATCTATGCACCCATCCATCCATCCATCTATCCATCTATCCATCCATCCATCAATCCATTCATCCACCCATCCATTTATCCATCCATCCATCCATCCATTCATCCATCCATCCACCCATCCATCTATCCATCTATCCATCTATCCATCTATCCATCTATCCATCCATCCATTAATCCATTCATCCACCCATCCATCTATCCATCCACCCATTCATCCATCTATCTATTCATCCATCCACCATTCATCCACCCATCAATCTATCCACCCATCCATCCATCCATCTAATATCCATCTATCCATCCATCCATCAATCCATTCATCCACCCATCCATCTATCCATCCATCCATCCATCCATTCATCCATCCATCCACCCATTCATCCATCCAGCCATCTATCCATCCATCTATCCATCCATCCATCCATCTATCCACCCATCCATCTATCCATCCATCCACCCATCCACCATCCATCTATCCACCCATCCATCTATCCATCCATCCATCTATCCATCAATTCATCCACCCATCCATCAATTCATCCACCCATCCATTCATCCATCTATCCATCAATTCATCCACCCATCTATCATTCCATCCACCAATCCATCTATCCACCCATCCATCTATCCATCCATCCATCAATTCATCCACCCATCCATCAATTCATCCACCCATCCATCTATCCATCCATCCATCCACCCATCCATCCATCCACCTATCCATCCACCCATCCATCCACCCATCCATACATCCATCTATCTATCCATTCATCCACCCATCCATCCATCCATCCATCCATCCACCCATCCATCCACAAATCCATCCACCCATCCATCCACCCATCCATCCACCCATTCATCCATCCATCCAGCTATCTATCTATGAATCAACCCCGTACAGCCCGAGGTTAACCCTACATCATATTACTTATTTAAACTCATGTCGTCATTCTCCTCAAATTAGTTTGAGATTGCGTGTACAGTTCTTTTTTAAATGGGTATAATGACTGATAACAGCAGCAAAACATCATTGAGAGAATAATTCAATCTATATACATGCTGAAGATAGTTCTATTCGTTAATGTTCTTGTTTCCTATTTTACATGAGTAATTAATGTTATTTTCGTTATGTCATATTTATAGATAAGTTTACCTTTGTCTTCACAGACTCGTCCGATAGTAGGCTTCACATTCATCCCAAAGGTATAATATATATGATAGGACATTTGGACTATGAGAATAATGACCGCAATTTATCCATGTGTTGGTCCGTGCAGTGACACAATGACACTGTACTAAGTACTACAGTGACCTTCATCATGGTCAAAGATGTGGACGACAAAGCACCACAGTTTCACGCCCCGTACGACGCGAGTGAGTACTCAGTTGTCCGTTTTTTTTAATGATTTAGTGTGGGAGTGGGGAGCTGTAACACTGGTGGTGCGGTGGCGGATTTGGGGGCTGCAGTGACTTTAACACTGGTGGTGGTGGCGGATTTAAAGTGGCGGCTGTTAAACCAGGTGTGGTGGCGGATTTGGGGGGGCGGGAGTGGCTGTTAAACTGGTAGTGTGGTGGCGGATTTGGGGTGGACTGGCTGTAGCACTGGTGGTGTGGTATGCGGATTTTGGGGTGGGACTGGCTGTAACACTGGTGGTGTGGTATGATTTTGGGGTGGGACTGGCTGTAACACTGGTGGTGTGGTGGCGATTTAGGGGGCGGGAGTGGCTGTTAAACCAGGTGTGTTAAGGTGACTCTGTCGAGGCAGGTCGTAACTCAAATTTAACAACGTCATTTACACTAGACACGTGATTCAACAACCTGGAGTAGAAACAGGGCTACAAGTGACGACAACAAGCAATGGGTCAGTAATAATCGTATACATCTAATAATAATAATAATATACTCTCTAACACAGGGGTTGGGGGGTGGGGCACACTTTTTTTATTCGAGGGCCATTTTGTGTGCGTTAATTTGATCGGCGCTGGTGAGACCAAGAGCTGATGGGTGGTGTGTTTGACATGGACTTATGTTACGAATGTCGTGCTTCTTTTTGAAACCAGTGGCGGGTGGGGAGGAGCTACTCAGCAGGGTCGCAGAGTATTACAGGGTAGTTGTCCACATTCTGGAAGATGATTGCCCGCTGTTGTCTTTCAGCTACGACACCGAGCTCACAGGGTTTCAACATCAACCCGTTAGCATACCATGCCATGCCCTCCTAAGGGGTCGCCTTCGTAAGCTTCTGCGTAGAATTAGGACTTCGGAAGTCACAAATAACATACACTACACACACACACACACACACACACACCTATTTCTATTTCTCGACACAGGAGGGACTACCAAAGACCAGTGCTCGATTTAAGAAAAAACCAGTGCCGGGGATGCATCAAAATTTTTCGCAGAGCCGGGGATAAATGTCGCCCCGGCGGGGATGAAAAAAACTAAACCATAGCAGGATGTCCAGCACTCCGCAGCGACGAGATACCAACAATTTTTTTTTGAGGAACTCCAATTTACAAACCACGGGCCAACAAGTAACTAATTTATTTTCTTAGACTAAACCAACAAAAATAATTTTAGTAAAAAATGGTGAAAACATTTGTCTTAATTAACATAGTTTATTTTGGTTTAAACAAAATTGAAGCTGCATATTAATTGGACAAGCAATGAATTTATTTTTAACAAAAAATGCAAAAAATTCAGATATTCTCTGTTTGTTGAAAGCAAATATTCTATTACTCATTATTATTTCAATTATTTAAACAAATTATGACGTTGGTGTTCCATAATTCTTTTTGTTGGTTTGCCTGAAGGTGCATCCCTGGCAGAATTTGACGTATCTTATAGCTGTGAATAAGTCTTGAAAACTTATATTACACTATTTACGAGCAAATGGTTTTTACTCCAGTGTTACCCTTAAACATAAATCTAGTGCGTGCAGAATAAAACATTATTTTATTAATACATCGAGCTACTTGGGTATTTTGATTTCAACTTCAAATTGGAACTTATTAAAGTCGGATAATATAAACTTGTAATAACAAATTATTGCTACGGATATGCCACAACACATGACTTACACGCAGTAGACGTAGTATACTGATAATGTTTTCGAGATTTGACTCTTTGAAATACAGTTGTTTGTTTGTATAAGACAACTTTGTTTGCTAACGTTTTTGCAAGACGGCTCTTTAGCAACTTAATTTAAAATTATAAAATGAAAATATTAATTTAAATCTTTGTCTGGATTTGTATATAAAAATAACATTTTTCGATTGATAACTTGCGCCTTACGACTTACTAGTGACGAATTAAAAGTGAACATAAAATTAGAACCAAAGATTACAAAAAAATACTTCGAATTCTTACTATACGTTTATTTCTAAGCTGATTAGGTAGATAGAAGCGCAGTATGAAGTTTTGAAGTTACACGGAAATATTTACCCGTGTTTGCTCGACTTAAGAAAAATCAGTGCTGGGGATGAAAAAAAAAATTCCGCAGAGTCGGGGATAAAAACTAAATCCAGAGCCGGGGATGACAGTCCTCAGTGCTGGGATATCCCCGGCATCCCCGGCGTTAAATCGAGCACTGCCAAAGACGTAATGTTTCTGTTTGTTTGCGTGTGACGAATGGAGTGACTATGTGTAAACTACGCCTTCTGTCTGCGCATGACTATTTTAGTGACTATTTGTAAACTATGCATGTTTCTGTTTGCGTGTGACTATTTGAGTGACTGTGTGTAAACTATGCATGTTTGGGTGTGACTATTTGAGGACTATGTAAACTATGCATGTATCTGTCTGTGTGTGACTATTTGAGTGACTGTGTGTAAACTATGCATGTTTGGGTGTGACTAGTTTGAGTGACTATGTGTAAACTATGCATGTTTCTGTCTGTGTGTGACTATTTTAGTGACTATGTGTAAACTATGCTGTTTCTGGTTGTTTGCTTGTATGTATGCGTGCGCTTTTATTATATTATACACTAAGCATTAAAATACCCCCCCAAATAAAATGTTGTGTTCTACAGCGATCATGATTCGGCCGTCGTAGGCGACGTTGTGATGACTGTCAACGCCACCGATGCCGACTCCCCCAACTCTGAGAACTCAAGGATCACCTATGGCCTTAACACGGCGTGCTATCCAGACTGCTTCTCCATTGGACCTGGACACAGGTAAGTTTAACATAACCACGTGACAGTTAAGTCATACATTGGGGTGTACTCTTTAGATTGGCAAGAGATGGACTCAGAATAATATAAAGAGATCTACTTGTATTAAGATATGCAGGACATTTTTGAGGAGAAAATTTCAGTCCATACACACAAACAGTGTCTATCTACCTTCCGTTGAGAGTAATATTTATATTAAAAAGAACTTTAGCCATATTTTTATACTATTGTACCCTGCAAAAACCTTTGCATAGAGTTATATCCCTTAGGCTTGATCGGAAGGCCAGGTTATTTTTTGGTTTCGGGCAGATTGTATTTTAAACTGGAATACTGTTGTAATAATTTTTTACTTTCGATTTAACGCAGAACCCACATCGCTATTATTTATAATAGATTGTTGAGTATATATTCTCTGGCATTGTCAATTTTCCTAATTTTTTAAGGTGGCGTTCGCTACCAAAATGGCGTCGTAAACAAACCAAAAAAAACAAAGTGCTGTTCATAACCACCCTCTATACTATATATAAAGAAAAGACCGAAATGAAGATAATAAGTTAAATCGCCATCGATAATGTTCAATCAATCGCTCAGTCCAACTTGAAATCTCGTCTGTCTCCATCTCTTTTCTAAGACTATTTTAGTTATACAGATTGTAAGAAGAAAATATTTTTTTTTAACATTTAAAAAAAAGGAACAATTTTCGTCAATGCCTCGCTGAATGGGACACAGATCCAAGCGGTGACCCGCCCAATCAAGGCGTCCTCGATGAATCAGTCAAGCTATTCATATATATAGTCATTTATATAACTGCATCCAATAAGTACCCCCAGTTTTTGATCAGGTAACTTTACACACGTATTCATTGTATACTTCGTTAAGTCTTATCTAAAATTGCATTCACTGTGGGAACTTTGTGGAACATACAGGAACCCCAGGGGATCGTAATGGAACGTTTATAATGCATGTACAAATACTGGGGATAATGCAAGCTTTCAAGTGTATGTATGCAAAGGCATATAAAACATTTCTATAAAAAAACTATGGAATCACACGCCGGCGGTCAGTATATGGCATCGGTCAGTATTTGGCAAACGGTCAGTATTTGGCATCGGTCAGGATATGCCGTCGGTCAGTTTATGCTGTCGGTTAGTATTTGGCGTCGGTTAGTATATGAGCAAATGGTCAGGATATGCCATCGGTCAGTATACGGCGTCGGTCAGTATATGCCGTCGGTCAGGATATGCCATTTGTCAGTATATGGCGTCGGTCAGTATATGGCGTCGGTCATATGTTTATATATACTCACATATCGTTATCATCAGTTTGAAAATGTTTGGTTCTTTTCCAATCAAAACAAATAAACGTAATTAAACATCTTCTAAATACTTAAATTTGGTTCGCACAGTTTCATTACTTCAGTTTTAAAGTCTTTTTATAACGCGGCAAAACGTAAACATTATTATTGTTAATACATGTTGAATTTTTAAACCAAATCTTATTTCAGAATGTATATACGGCATCTGTTCTAGACAATTCAACGAATGGTACATATGTGTTGAATGTATCTGCCACTGATGTGAGATGGCATATAAGAGCAACGGTGTAGTGAACTACTTCATGCCAAAAACTGGTTGGTTCGTGTTATTGTCTTTGTTATCTATCTATCTATCTATCTATCTATCTATCTATCTATTCCATTTTATCTATCTATCTATCTATCTATCTATCTATCTATCTATCTATCTATTCATCTATCTATCTTTATCTATCTATCTATCTATTTATCTATCTATCTATCTATCTATCTATCTATCTATAAACATGATTATAGTCTTTTTCATCATTTCTAGAATTTTCTTTTTGCTTGTCTGGTAATTGCCGTGCCATAGTTAGCCCAAGACAACTGAAGTTTTGTTGAATGACTTTTCGCCTGCATTTTATCTAATTTTGTTTAAATCAACATTCCCAACTCACTGTGTTGTTTCCTTGCAATGATGAGCGAACTAAACACATCTAAACAGCATAAGCAAACAGTCGCCCGTGTTCCCTGCGAGTCAAGTTTGTACTCACTGCGTCATGTGCTCACTGCGTATGTACTCAATTGTGTCATGTGCTCACTGTGTCATGTGCTCACTCCGTCATGTGCTCACTGCGTCATGTACTCACTCCGTCATGTGCTCACTCCGTCATGTGCTCACTCTGTCATAAGCTCACTGAGTCATGTGCTCACTCCGTTATGTACTTGCTCACTGTGTCATGTGCTCACTGAGCTCATGTGCTTGCTCACTGTTTACGCTTTCTGTTTACCAATGCGTTTCTTTTTCTTTTTATTTTGGGTCATCTGTTCCGTGGTTACAGTTTCTCACATATTTTTTAAGCGAGGGGATACGTTAACTTTATGATCGGTCACTCATTCGTTCAACAGCTACCCTTCACTGTCAACCAGACCACTGGGATCGTCACCTTAACCAAAGCCGGAAGTATCGAGAACGAGACGTCAACCAGTTTAAAATTCAAGCGATTGACCAAGGGACGCCAGCGAGGACAGCCGAGACATACGTCAACATACGGGTTCTACATATCAACGACCACGACCCAGTTATCCAAAACACAGTCAAGCTGTTGAATGTTACAGAAAATTCTCCACCGGGTGAGTTTATATTTGCACTTTGATGAGAACAACTTTAAGTAAATCAGACAAAAGTGTATACATCATTGATGAACTATTTATCATAAAAACAATATACAGTTATGTTCACAACAATATATGAATAGAAACATCTAATAAAATAATAGCGATTTGGGTTCTCCGTTAAATCGAATAAAAAGAATTTATACACCAGTATTGCAGTTTAAATTACAATCATAAAAAAATCGGATCTGCCCGAAACCAAAAATCACCTAGCCTACCAATCAAACCGAATGGATATAACTCTATGCAAACGTTTTTGCAGGGTACAGCTAGTGTTGAATAAAATACAAGTATATAATAAAAACTATTAAAAATTTTAAGCAAGCAAAAATATGTTTTTTAAAATGTACTTTTAAATTTTGATTCACCTTTAGCTTGTGCAACGGGTTTAGGAAGTTATTAAATTGCCTGAAATGAATGGAAAGATTAAAAAAAAACGATATATCGATGAAGTTTTGACAGCCAAACAATATGTCCTGTCAAAAAATTGGTGGTAGGGTGGAGCTATGGTAGCCAGATGGATCTTCATGATGTGGGTTCGACTTCCGGCGAGTGTCAGTAACCTACATATATCTCCCGTGGTGCCTCCGTAGCTATACACTATTGGCTATGTTGGAGTTAAAGGAGGGAACAGCAGAACCAGTCCCCTACAGTGGTTCTTAGACTGTAAGAGATAAACTACTCATCCTTTCATAGGCCTACTAGTAAATATAAAGTAACAAACATAACAAAACACAGTGAATCCTCAAAGGAGTTTCATTGTAACGGCACATCATCGATTTGTAAGATGTAAAAAGTAAAATCATTTGATTGACAAAAAGTTGAAATTTGAATTGATTATCAAGTGATCTGAGTCTCAACTAACAAAGCGATAAACAAATCAATTTTTTTTAATTGGAAAAACCCCACCATCATTTATCATCAATATTTTTTTTTGGGATTAAAGGATTAACGGATTAACATGCATTTGATCTTACATTTTAAGATGGGGCTAAATCTTGTGTTTTAATGTTTATGTTTTACTCAACTTGCCAGGTACCTACGTGTATAGTTCTGGCTACAGACGCTGACCACGACTGACGGAATCACACTGGTCAACAACAACTCACCTTTCATTCTTGAGGCGGACACCGGGGACCTGCGTGTCGGTCTGGGACTGGACGCCGACGGCCCTTCATCTCAATATAACTTGACCGTTTTAGTCTCAGACCGTTCCAACACTCGGGCCAGACAGCCACCATGACACTGTCGGTGGTTGTGACCGATGTCAACGACAACCCACCTGTGTGCATCTACGTGCCGCCGATGGACCTTACAACCAAAACCTGGCTAACCCAATATTGCAGTTTTCTTGCCAGGCAGACTTAATCGGGTCAATTTTAAAATATAATATTGTTGCCGGTAACACGAACGGTATTTTCACACTTGACAAAGCTACCGGCGTACTGAGGATCGCAACCGCCGCCCCTGCAGGGATCTATTACCTGGTGGTCAAAGTGTCAAAATGATCGCCCCTCGCTGAGCACCACAATGACCGTAGAGTTCACACTGGACAAGACTCTCAAGTTCAAGGACTTCCCTCAAACCACCATTCACGTCAACGAGATCACCAACGTAACCACTTCAGTGGTCAATATCACCACAGAGGGGACATACGAGACAGTCCAGTACAGCGTCATAGGGGGAAACGGCATGGGTGTGTTCAGCATCCACCAGCTGTATGGAAATGTCCGTCTTGCCCAGCCGTTGGACAGGGAGTCGATTAGTTTTATACAACGGTCATTAGTGCTAAAATCCCTAGTGGACAGACGGCTACTGGCACATTGACAGTCAAGAAACGTGGATGACTACAACGACAACTCACCTCTATACTCCACTACTTACTATACACAGAAGGTCATGGAAAATGTCACAATTCCTCAAATAATCGGAACATTCACTGCAACAGATAAAGACACAGTCAACAACGCGTTATAACCTACAACATTTGCTCCGGTGATCCAGACGGGACATTTCACTATAATCCATCCAACGGCAGCGTCCGCGTCGTCAAAAAACTGGACCACACGAAGACACGCTTATTATCTTGTCCTTTGTGCCAAGGACTCTGGTATCCCTTCTGAACAGCTCGGCCATTACCCATGTGATTGTTGAGAATGTGGATGAGTTCGCGCCTACCATCATACCACACGGTGGCCCCGGTCAGCCTGACCCTATCTGAAGACACGACCATTGGTTCCAGAGTTCTCATTATCAATGGGTCAGATCCGAACGGGGGGGTCTTTATTGAACTACACCCTTTACAATGCAACTCCACCTGACATATTCTTAATTGACGAGCACGCAGGTTACGTCTATCTAATCTATCCGTTGGACAGAGACTCTGGCCAGTATGTCGTTTGGTGTCAAAGGTGACCAACGCCATCGGTCAGTCTGTCAATACAACTGTCAACGTGATCGTGGCGGACGCGAATGACAATGACCCGTTTCGACCCGTTTAATTACGCCTTCTCCATGCCTGATGCAACGGCTGCCAATACCAACATAGGCAAGTTATTTGTATCGGACAAAGACGCTGGGGTTAATGGTTCAGTGGTTCTAACAATAACTTCAGGCGACCCCAGCAGTAGATTTAAAATCACCGGTTTTAACTTGACTTCTAATGTCTTGCTTACGCTGATATACAAAACAAATACGATCTTATTGTGACCGCCACTGATAAAGGAAGTCCACCTCGAAGCTCTTCGGTCTTTGTCACTGTCAACATTCAGCCCAGACTAAGCTGCCGTCTTTCTATCCAAACAACTCTGACCCCAATACCTGAATGACGTAAACCATGTGGAGCCTGGTCAAGGATATGGACGCCACGCTCCTTGGGGCCACTGAAGGGTCATGGAGATCTGATTTACTCCATACAGAGCGGGGACTCAACAAACAATACATTTTACATTGAACCTTTTAAGGGCCAAATACAACTGGTGTCTGCTTTGAGCTTCGCCAAGAAACCTTTCTACTCGCTTGTTATTCTTGCTCAGAACAGATATATCATCCATCTCTAGCACTATTTTGGTCAATATAACGGTCCTACAGGTCAACCTATTTACTCCACTATTCAGTTCTGACCTTACAACTGGACAGTTAACGAAACGTCCCCCTTTGGGCACGAGCGTTGGGAAAGTTCAGGCCACAGACTCGGACATTGGTCAGTTTGGGAATGTCGGGTACTCGATCAAGTCCGGGCTGCCATTTAAAATTGACTCTCTCACGGGTGTCATCACGCTCAACGGCACCCTAGACTGGACGCAGGTGAAGAGCTACAGTTTCTACGTCACAGCCACGGACAACGCTGGTGCCGGCAGTAAGTCTTCGTCATCCGTGGTCATCATAACAATCACCGACTTCAACGACCACGCTCCCCGACTTTCTCCAGCTCTGTCTACAACATCACGTTACCCGAGTCTTTCCCTCTGAACCAGGCCTTCCTCTTCGTCAAAGCTCTCCCACACATACTCCGATCAACGGCGTCCTGCTTACAGCATCACTTCCGGTAACGGCTAACAAGTTCGCCATCGACAAGCCGCAGGATCAATGTCTCTAACGGACAATCTGGACTTCGAAACGGTCAAGAACTATAACCCAACGGTCAAAGCTGTCGGCGGCGGCGGAAGCCCACCCAAAAGCGCCACCGCCGATGTCTTCGTCGTGGTCACAGACACCAACGACAACGCCCCCGTCTTCACGACGTCGCGAGTCGAGCTGGAACATTTCCACCGCGACACCGGCCATGACGTCAGTGCAACGCGGTGTCCGCCCACGACCCAGACATCTTGACGAACAGCGAGTTCTACTACGTCATTAAGAGCGGCAACAGTAACAACCTTTTTCCATTGACCCCATAAGTGGTCTGATCCAAACGACCACATCACTGCAGTCGTCCAGCGGATTCTACAACCTCATGGTGGCTGCCGTGGACCGGGTTCCCTCCGTTGACCGGCACTACAATGGTCAGCATCGTGGTCAAGCCGGTGATCAACATTGCGTACGACCTGGGCGTCTACGAGAACAAACCGGCGGGCACAGTGGCCGGTCGAGTTAGGAATAAGGAACGCACCGAGTTACACACAATCCAGTAAGTACTGGTTCTCAAAGAATCAGCTGGCGACACTCCGGTGTGTCGCGCGAGCTTATTTTCGGAAATCATTATTAAATTAATGTTAGTCCTTCTTTGTTTTATTCGTTAATATTTCTTGACCAGTCAGTCGCAAAAAAAATAAAATAAAAAAAACAAATAAATAGTTTCTTAGTGGGTCGCGAATCTCAACAGTTTAAGAACCACTGCATTAAGTTATTTAAGTGCAGTCTACCTACTTTTTAGAAGCATTAAATTACATCCAATGTTCCCTCTAAGCTGAGCGCGTGAGCAATCTCTCACACGTATTCAGGAGCGTCGTCATACTACACGCTCATTCCGACGTACGACATCGCTTAAATTGCTCACAAATTTTGGCCTCAAAAACAAAAATGTCGCTCAGAGACAAAATTTCTTGCTCACTTCCATACCACACCTTAGAGGGAACATTGATTACATCTACTGTTTACTTTCCTGTTGACATTTAGATAACTGGTTATCAAAAGAAACTTCAAGGGTTCTCGCGTGCGGTTGAAGGCTACATATTTATTGTGCTAAAATACAAATCAAAATCTGGTCTAACAAACACAGGATCCGCTCTGGAGACATTTGTCATTTTTCTTTTTTTTGAACACTTATTTTTCAGGGGAGGAAACTTTCTCAACAGTTTTACTGTCAATAGCACTGGTCATCTAGTGACCACCAGAGTACTGGACAGAGAGGGATTACGGCTTCTTTCAACTGTTGATTGTACAGTGGAACACACTGGGTGCCATTGACAGTACTTTTGTGAGTATTTGTTAAAGTAATACTCAAGTATTTAGGGGGTGATGTGTGGCTAGCACACTGCCCAGGGGCGTTAATGTGTGTGTGTGTGTGTGTGTGGGGGTCATTTACCTCAACAGTGATTATTGCACTTTACATACATTTACTATTATACTTGCTTACTTCTGATATATATATATATATATATATATATATATATTATAATATACTGTATTTGCTTACACCATCATATTGTAAACTCCACACAATTGATTACTGTATTTACGTGAAATAATATTTACACTTCTATCCAATAATTGCTTTACTTTTTTAAACTTACTTTTTAAGCTTATTTTCTAAACTTACTTTTTTAAACTTACTTTAAACTTTTTAAAGTTTTCTTATTAAACTTACTTTTTGCTTACTTTTTACACTTACTTTTTAAGCTTATTCGTTAAACTACTTTTTAAACTAACTTTTTTAGTTTACTTTTTAAGCTTACTTTTTAAAATTGTGATATTGTTTTAAGTGATACTTCACTCTTCATTTAATTTTTATTTTAAATTCACAGACTGTAAAAGTACAAGTTCTTGGACTAATGACAAATACACCAACTTTCACCTCCAACCCACTGACCATCTATGTTGTAGAGAACACCCTGCCTGGGACCATTGCTGGTCAGCTGATCGCCACTGACCTGGACGAGTCCGGCAACGCCAACAGCGCCATCACCTACACCATCTCACCACTCGTCCAATCAAGGCGGCCAGTACTTCACAGTGGACGGCGCCACTGGTCAGATAACGCCGAAGCAGACCATCGACTACGAGGCCGTGCTCCATGACCTTCCAGGTGATCGCCAAGGACGGCGGCACCCCTCAGCTGTCGGCGACGGCCACGGTGAATGAGAAATAACGTGCCGGAGACCTACATCCAGCACGGTAAACTCTTACTGCTCTCACCTTAACGGTGTAAAAACTTAAATTAAAGGGAAGCTAATAAAATTAACAAAGAAGAGTCTTGTTCTTTTTTAAAATAGCCTCCTTTTTTTATTTGCGTAACTTTTTTTTTTTGCATCCGGTTTTCTTTCTATATGAAAAAAATAAATAAATAAGGGAAATAATATGTAATATACGTCAATCGTTACAACATAATAACATATAAGAAAACTAATAAATCTATATGTATTATACACATAGTTACTTTTATCTAATAGGCAAACTAGACGACCCATGTTGGTCTCCTCCTTGTGTAAAGAATGACCCTTCAAATGTTAAGTACTGTTATTTATTCTAATACTCAGAGTTGAAGGACAAGGAACTTATTGGGTTTTCGTTTCTGACTGAAGTATTTTTCTTCAGGTTTCAACACCACATACTTCATATCTCACGAGTTCTCATGACGCTACCCAAGGAGATGTCGTCTGTAGCTCATCCCAGAAGACTTTGGTTTGGATCCCACGGTGAACAGGAAGAATGTAATGACATCTGTGGGGAACAATGTGTTTAATGTGTCCAGGTAATGAATGTAGTGCATCGGTCAATCTATCTATCTATCTATCTATCTATTCATCTATCTAATCTATCATCTATCTATCTATCTATCTATCTATCTATCTATCTATCTATCTATATCTATCTATCTATCTATCTATCTATCTATCTATCTATCTATCATCTATCATCTATCTATTCATCTATCTATCTATCTATCTATTAATCACGTTTGTAGGAATTTGATTGCTGTTCTTCTAAACCTCACAGGGCTGCACTGGTAACCGTCAATCTCCAGAGCGAATCTACGAGAATGGCCGTTACTTCCTGAGGGTTGTGATGACCACTTCTGACGCCACCAACACCACCACGCTCAAGGGCTTGATACGACTGACACGTTCAACAAGGACAAACTAGTGGCAGTTGTGATGGACATGGATGAGAAACGACAATTGCCACATTAGTGCGTCTTAGCGGTCATCTTGTAATTCAGCAGCGATGCCACAATCAATCCACTGTTGTCAATTGTCCATTTTTGCTTTCTAGCTTCAGAACTTGTTATTTTGTAATTGCGCTAATTCAGTTATTTCAAATGCATAACGTTTTCTCTTTCATTATAGTTTTAAAAGATTAATAAACATCGGAATCTTTCGGATATTGTAAGAGAAATTATACACATTTGAAATATTAATTCCCTGGTGTATTACTTTATCAAAAAAAAAAACTTTAGCGTTATAAAGATAATCGGTGTAGAAAATATAAATGTCATTTAGCATAAAAATATGATAAATTTTAATTTAATTTAAAGTAGTCACGTGATACTATATTCTATCTAAATAATTTTCTTTATTTGCATTTTTCTTTCTTCCTTATCAGTAATTTTTATTTCCATTATAGAGATCAACTTTTGGCTGACTTACAAGCCAAGTTCCCAGCTCCTCAAAAAGTCAAAATCTGGGACATCCAGACGACAACGTCCGTTACAACCAGGAGACGGCTGGCAGCAGAGTGAGTACTTCATCCTTCTGTGCCCAATGTCAATTTTAGCGATGTGATAAAATTTTTTTTAGTTTGAAGGAGATAAACTCTTCCCTCTCACACATTGAGTTAGTCAGTTGATGAGCAGCTCTGAAATAGAATTGAATGATCCGAGTGAATGTCTTACCTGAGTCTTAACCTCATAAGTCAAAATTTTTTAATATTGTGTTACTTTTCAGTCAGTTATCAATTCCTTTGACCCCAATGGGTTTTGTTGTTTGAGGGGGTGTGGGGGGCATCAGGGATACCGTAGTGGACAGATAGCCCCATTAACCTCTTTTGTGATGTGTAACTTGTAAAGTCAAAATATTTTGACCACTCCTAAGCGCTCTTGCTCGGAGCGTTATCGTGGGTGATGTGGGAAGGGGGGAGGAGAACCGTGTAGTCGGTTGACGTGTTTTGATTCGATGGTATAGATTAAACAAGAAGGTCAAGTCGCAGACACCGAGTGAACGATGGCATGGAATGCGATTGTTGCGATGGGGCACAAAAAGTTTGACCAGGTGAAGAAAGGAATTTTATTGTATTTGACAGCTCATGGACCTGGTCTCTCAACGACTGAATCTTTTTTCTGCCCCGGAGCGGTGTGTGAAGTCCCTATAACTATAAGGAAGAAGAGAAGAAATCCCATGGTGACTTTCTTTCATTCCTAAAGAGATGATGGTGCAATGGTCAAGGGGGCACAAAGGTGGAAATAGTGGAAATCATTTTTGACCTTAGTCCTCACCGGAGATCGAACCAGACTCTCAGGTCGACAGTCGAGCACTTTACCGCACGACCATCATCCGACCCCTGTATCAGCGTCTAGCGTTCGCGGTTCGCTCCTACCTCGACTAGGAATGGGAAGCATCACTGGTTCGTACATCTGGTACTCTATTCTGAAGCTAATAAAGTTGTATTCCAGATGGAATTAAATAAGTTCATCGCAACCAATAGCTTAAAACAAAACAGCGTCATCGGTTTACGTCTTAGTAAGGGCTAGTCCGCCAAGAGTATAGTTTAAATACGTCACTAATGTCACAGATGTATAGATAGGCAAGATGGCAAAGATGGTCGAGTTATCTTCACCTGAATCTCTAATCCAAAACTAGCTCAACAGTGAGATTGAAAATAAAGCAAGAAAAGAAAAAAAGTGAAATGTTGAATATCTTATCAGAATGGGCTACCCCTTGCCCCCTTCCTCATACCCCGTGGTGGTAGTTCTCTCTTTTCGCCTGTTACTCTATCCCCTGGAGAAGACCTTTCGCCTGTTACTCTATCCCTCATTTTCATTGTTGACTACACATACATATACAGCAACGTTTATTTTATCGGACAACTAAATAAAGCTATGTATGTTTCATTCTTGGATTTAAAAAAAAAATTCTTTCAGGTCAGCAGCTTTCATCTTTGTGCTGGCATAACGCCACTGACAGCATTAACAACGTGGACATGATGGAAACCTGACCAGTCCGAGATTTTGTCAGCAGTCACATAATGGCGAACAAATGTTGACACAATAAATAAACCAAAAGACTAACTGGCTACCTTAGCCATAACTATCAGACACACAAAATGGTTTAGAATAAAACAAATTTAAAAAGTCTTTACAATAGTTTTGTTTTCGGATAAACCATTTTGACTTAATATCGATGTACAATTTAAGACAATAAAATAATAAGGATGGAAACACTCTGTGAATCTTTGAAGTTGATTGTTTAGGGTCAGATATGGTGTCAATTAGGTCAGACTGTGTCAATTAGGTCAGACATGGTGTCAATTAGGTCAGACATGGTGTTAATTAGGTCAGATTTAGTGTCGATTAGGGTCAGACTGTGCTAATTAGGTCAGACTGTGTCAATTAGGTCAGACTGTGTCAATTGTCAGACTGTGTCAATTAGGTCAGACTGTGTCGATTAGGTGATACTTTGTATCAATTAGATCAGATGTAGTGTCAATTAGGTCAGATTTAGTGTCGCTTAAGTCAGACTGTGTCAATTATGTCAGACTGTGTCAATTAGAACAGATTTAGTGTCAATTAGGTCAGATTTAGTGTCAATTATGTCAGATTTAGTGTCGCTTAAGTCAGACTGTGTCAATTAGGTCAGGCTATACAAATTATGTCAGACTGTGTCAATTAGGTCAAACTTAGCCTGTTCTGCAGGGGTAAGAAAATGAGGTCAATTACACGTGATAAAAAAATTATATTCTAGGCAGACAATGGAAGTCAAGCAGATTTATGAACAGCATGACTGAAACCTATTCTGATAACCCCGTATTAAAAAGAGTTCATATTCATTTTTATGAAACCAAATTATCAGTATAAGATGGTATATGCAATCAGTAACTAAGTTCTATTGAAATAAATTCGTCACATTCCACGTTAACATAGTTGTAACATAGTAACACATGTACTTTTGAACAAATAAAAGACTTTGGTTCTACTTTCTGTTTTGCTCCACTCGATCCTTTCATTTCACAGCAAATACAGGACAACAAAAACGGCATCTGTCAGCGGGCTGTCCAGTTTACCCGTCAAACTGGTGGCGCTCCTACACGGACGTGACCACAGACGACAGCATGGACACAGCCATGATCGTCCTCATCGTCTTTGCGGTCATCGCCGGCATTATCGTCATAGCGGTCATGATAGCTCTACTGGTGTACTGTCTGTACTGCCGCAGGAAAGTAAGAGGACATTCTGCGAATTGCCTTGTTTGCGTTTCCTGTAACTTATGTAGTTGTTATAGCCCACACGATAAAAATTTGCGTTTGGTTTTGTATTTGGTCTCAAGTAAATATACTTATCTTATAGTTGCTGAATTAGTGTGTGAATTGTATGTTAAACAAATATTTAAATCATTTCAATTACAGAGATGAAGACGCTGAAGATTTGGGTAAATATTTTCTTTTATTTCATTGGTCACTGATTTAAGTATACTGGGGATACAACTGACGCATGTAGCACTCACATTTGTCTCAGAATATAGGTACGACATTACGTCTTGGCTTACATGACAAGATTTTAAAATATTCACACTGATAAATTCTGCTTATTTTGCATCAAAAAATTCCATCGTTATTGTCTATTGGTTGACCACGTTGTATACATTTGAATTATCTTTTTGAAAATGCCGGTAATAAGTAAGTATTTAAGAGCCGAGGCTAAAATACCGGCAGTTGAAGTTCTCACATTTCAGCCTGGGGCCCTGAAGTAACTTAGTTACTTTAAGTAATGGGGCACACGCCACGTTTTCCGATGTGTAAGAAGGGGGCCCACCTTTCTAATATATGGAGATAGTCATGTCTAGTAATTCAATTCAACTAATCAATATGAAAGATTTAAATAACCTTATAAATACATCATAAGTCATTCAATGCTACCCAACGCTGTAACTTTCCTTTGAGCCCTAAAGTGCTATCTTGGCAGATGAAGTGTAAAATTAATTAGATTTTTCTAAATCCGGCACACATAAAGGGATTGTGTGGTTAAGTAGAATTCCCAGCTGCCTTTACTTCCCACAACTAAATTCAGGCATCCATCGAAAGGTGGCGGATTTTCTAGGAACTAGACAAATTCCATTAGGTCTCAGGTTGACAGTCAGGCGGTCTACACTACTCGACCATCCGTTCCCTTGTAAAAATGAAATGTTTCCCGTCGTTTTTATTTAAGTCTCTCGTTTTGTTTCAGTCAAAAAAGAAGAAAAGAAAAAAAGATTTAATGTTGGGATCGTCGAAAAACCCGGTAAGTAATAAGGATTGTCTCCCCCTTTTTTTTAATAGGGCGGTCACGTGTGATGTCATACAGTAGCGAGATTGTAAACAGTCGCCATTTTGTAGCACCAATGATGATTTTCAGATTTGTTTTAAAATAACGATCAGCTAGTAAAAGGCTGTGAAACTTGCAGCGGCAATTTAGGATACTAAGAGTAAAAAAAAACACCAGAATGAAATAAATAAACAATTTACTGAACACAGAGGATGTCAGTTTTCGCCAATTTTTATCGATGGAATGATAGTAAAGTGATGATTGATAACATGCGGCTTTGGGCTGGACATTTTGTTTCAGGTAAGAATTTAAACATTTCAAAGCATGTTTATATAAAGAAATAATAATAGTATTTGACCTTAATGGGCAATTCTTATTATATTTAACACCAATTAGCAGATTTTAGTAAAAAACTATATGAATAATTGTATAATATTAATCATTGTACTGCTAATATTAGCAATAACTATAAATTACAAAACTATTATTCTTGTTTGTAACTTTTTATTAAAATTATGGAATATTACAATATAGATTTATTAATGAATGTCATTAAATTAAATATTTTAAAGCATATTAATGGGAAAGATTAAATATTTTTCAACATATTAATGGTAAAGATTAAATATTTTACAGCATATTAATGGTAAAGATTAAATATTTTACAGCATATTAATGGAAAGATTAATAAAAAATAATTAAAACCTATCTTAAAAAATACTATATATTGTTGTTTTTTTTTTAATTTTAGGTGGACCTGCTCATTTACAAGATACTGGTACTACAAATGTTGGCTGAGCATCTACACTTAGTTACTAGCTGGTACTAAATATAAAGGACTTGTTACCTATTTTGTTACTAGATCATAACAATATTAATCTGTCTCATGTTAAAGCTTCTCATTTAAGAAATATGAGCAGTGTACAGAAGAAAATATCTGCACAGAGTCTGGTTTCTCTACAAAGCACATTGATGTCAGCCAAAGACAATATAAGTAATGGGCTGTCAGCATTAGCGCCCTGATGTGAAATTATCCTGATGTTGGGGAAATTTTCAAAGCTCACCCTATTAAGCCAGAAACTTATTACCTTCAGAACAGCGTAAACAACTGTACCATTGTAAAATAAATGATACAAAAATAGGTATCATTAAGCTGTTAAGTTAAATTTGACATTGCTGAAAGTTCAAAATCAGTGACATGTATGGATGGTAACAGATTTAGATGGAATATAGACTTACAGAAATAACTCATCCTGAACTTACAGGCCTCTAGATGGAATATAGACATACACAGAAATAACATATCCCAACTTTACAGGCTTCTAAGTACTCAAATGTACTGGAGGCTCTACGTCAATCAATCCAATAATAAAATATATTTGGTTGATTCGCAAACGAAACACTGAACATACCTAGCAGGGCTTTATGTGACGACTTCTCTGGATATAACATCACTGACTGAAGTAAAAGCCAGCCTGTAATATCACTTTGGAACTTAATATTTAGAAAAATGATGTGCTACTGACAAGTCTGGAACTGAATGAGGATTCTTAAATGAACTTTAAAGGTTAAATTTATCAAGTATTACATTGTTAAATCACATTTTAAAAAATCAACTACTTTTACTTAATTGTGCCTGTTTTAAAGCTTTATAGATTTTATCACATAGAAAGTTAAATATGTTTTTACCTAGTCAGCATTTATAAATTCACCAAATCTAGTGCTAAAGACCATTCCTATCAACACATACTCATATAACCAATCAAGTGACTAAACATACATTTCTAATGGCTTTATTATTTTATTCATTGTAATTTTTTTAATGAAATGATCAAAAGTATTTTTTTACTATGACAGTGTATTTAAAATTATTAGTCAAACTGGGTGCAAGAAATATGGATTATGCCTCTAAGACATTGGGTTTAAATTTTTAGCCTAGGTGTCCACATAGAAACAGCATTGTCTTTATCATACCACTAAAAAATTTAAATATATTTATGGCTTATTTGAGGACTGTTTTAAAGTTATTAGTCGGCTGTAATTTAATGTGAAAAGAATTGGGTTAATCGAATTATCTATTATGGGTTATGGCAATTATTTTTAGTTATAACATTAATAAAATGAATTAGCAATATATAACTGGTATTATTAAAGTGTATTATTCTTATAATGATTTAAAAAAAATGTATTTCATCATAATTATTCTTAATTATACAAATTAGAGAAACTCACAAAAAGATTTGTTCAAAACCCAAATTTTAGCATCCACTAAACTAGTTGTATGATACATGTGTTATGTTTTTAAATTAATTTTTCATATGACAGTTAATTTTATCAATTTGTCTTGCATCTTTAACTACCATGACTTCAACTTAAGTTTTAACTTCAACTTAAGTTTTAATAATCATAGGCATAGCTACTAATCAAATAGTTATATGTTTAACTTCAACTAATATCTTTATTATTTTTTTTTAATACTTGAAAATGTGAAATAAATGTCAATAAAAAATTGAAAGATCTACCATTACTTCCTTTTTTTTTTGGTCAGTTTTAATTTTATTAGTATTATTATGTTTGGTATTCTCTTATTATGTCCATACAAGTAATAAGTATGAGACGTCTTAGTAACTTAATAGCATTTGGTTTGGTAATGTAATATAAAACAAAAAAATTACTGAAAACTTGAAACAAGAAATATTATGAACACTCAAAATAAAAAAGTTTGTTTTTTCTAGCAAGGCCATTGACACTATCTATGGCATGGTAATGATTGTGCTTTGCAGTTATATTCTTTTTCGGTCAAAATTAGTTTATTTTATATTGGACCAAATCAATCGTCGCATATAAATTTGATCCCCTATGGTGTCTACACTAAAAGTAATTTAAAGCAGGAATTTTTTTTACAGTACATTACCAATGTCATTAGTGCTGTCCCGTTTATTAAGTTACTATTATCGGTAGATATCGAGGGAATGTACTTGGTTCCACAAAATGGCGATTTGTACTCTATCACGTGATTTTGGTCACGTGTTCGTGACCGCCCTCAGAACAGGGATGGGCAAAACTTTTGGACACCCGGGCCACGTTGAGTTCGTAACTTGACCAGGATCAGTGGGATGGAGTCTTGGTTGACAGGAACTAATTTAAATGAATTGTTAAAGTCCTAACATATGTTGCATGGTGCTAAATTGTTGTGGTGCTCTGCCGTACTCTGAAACGACAGGCCGGGTAAAAGAGTCCGGCGGGCCCAGTTTGGCCCGTTGGCCTCAGCTTGCCCACGGCTTGAATAGACGGTTTTTGACCTACATATGAGTTACACACGCAGTGTTTTGTCAGTTACCCACTTTCAAAAGCTAATTCAGTAACATACATGAATTTTCGGCGTGATTGGTAAATGTAAGATGGCTTCGGTGAGGTGATATCTATTAGGAAGCAAATAAGCTTAAATCTACACAATAACAGCAACGAGGCTACTCCAGACAAAAAATACATGAAATTTTAATAAAATAGGTGATTGCAATACTATTCAAGTTCGTGGATAATGTGTCTAAAGTTGCATAATTTTATATAAAATGTGTTCAATGATAAGTGACACCTTTAAGAATTAGAGATTTTCTCTTCACCTTTTACTGGGTGTGTTAAATCACATATGCTATCGCCAATAGAGAAAAATGAAATTTCCCAATTTTTGTACATGTCCAGTGGCGTACTTTTTAGGGGGCGGCAAAATGTATAGATTAAATTGAAATACCAAATGAGAGGGCGGCAAAATCGTCTTCCGCCCTGGGCGGCCGACACCACGCTACGCCGCTGACATGTCTAAAAGTTACTTCCACAATGTAATGTTCATATCTTTCTTCTCTTTACACCCCCCCGCATTACAGCCCCTAGAATGACCATACGAAAACGAACCACAAGATAGCCACCACCTCTTCAGCCACGTGAATGACACGGACAACTACCTGCTGCCTTCTCAGACTGACCAGAGCTGACATCTGAGAAATACGTCGATAAGGTCAGCTGGACATGGTTTTATAACCAGTCATTACAAATCATTTTACTCTATAACGAGGCCACTAGTCACGTGATGGTCATGTTTGGGAAATCAGTCTTACACTAACATTCATATAACATTCATATAACAGGTTCAAAAATCTTCCAACGCTGTCAGGGTCCTGCCTGCCGAACTCCCTCTTGAACTCGACCCCACCCCTATTCCCAACCCACCTTAACGCCTGCTACTTTTTCTTTTCTACTTCTCCCAGGGGCTTTTAATTAAACACAAATAAACGTGAAACTATTATCTTACTATAATCACGAAGACGGTATATATGAAAAGTAAATTCACTAGTTTGCATTACATGTGCTTTCTTCCAATATTATCCCTGAGGATTAATATTCTGCTGCACTTGCCGGGAATCGAACCCATACGATTTGGGTACTTAATGAACACGCTGCGTACTACACACAATTATTTCAGTTTATTTTCATGTTTTTTTTTTTTACCCTCCATTTAGAGGCGAAACTTTCAGATGATGAGCTCCCAGACTTGATGCAGACGGGGAGCCCAATTAAGCTCAATGTATACCTACGTGGCCTCGACACTGGATGACCCGCTGTCCATCAACGAAAGTTTAAACAAACTGACCATAGTGGAAGAGGACGAGGTAGAATCAAGCTCATGCATAACAAATGTGATTAACGTGACAAGACAATTTGACTCAAGGAAACGATCCGATGAACGGAATCTTTTATAGCTAGAGTAATTTTCTTATTTGTATATTTATTTTCCCTCAGTTAAATTGCCTTATCATATGAAATTATAAAACCTTACAAGCTCTGATCTATTTACTTATAGACTGTACAGATAATTCAGTGAATATTTAACAGTAATCAAAAGTATTTTAAAGTTAAACTTTAACCTTAAACTTAAAAAAATGGCAGAATATTAAAGCTACGAAATCAAGGTATAATTGTTACAAAAGAAATATCTTAAGTCTAAAATAAATACTTCGCTATTTGTATTGTGTCTTGATCAATACAATTAGTAATTGACAAGACCTTGGGGTTAAAACTATCATATTAGTAAATTAACCTTTAAGTTTTATTCACAAACAAGCAAGTGTTGAACATATCAGTATACTATAGATGTAAATATTGTGTGTTTAACCAATCATATAAATAAATGTTACATACAAAATAACACAATTGTTATGGACTAACCGAAAAAAAAAACTAATTACAAACAAAAAGTCCAAAACCACAAATACAAGTAATGTGTAGAGTAAATTTCGTCTTTCATATAATGATTTCATTCCGTCCATATTGCAATCTGTGATAAATTAATCTGTGAAAAAGTTGAAATATTAAAAAGTGAACTGAAATAAATAAAGGAAATTATGAAATATTATTTCTTTCGTCCATCTTTCTTATGCATGTAGAACGTTATTATATAACAAACACTGCTCGTGTCACTATAGACATTATAGGGTTACTTGAAATGTGTGTTGCTAGGTGTAGTCGTGTCAGATGGAGCAGTTTTACACTTATATAAATGTGTGTTCATTCAAAGATTCCACTTGAACCACATTTAAACATGGTCTGTAAAATCATATCATCATGAAATTAATTATAAAACTTTGCATAAATAAGCTGCGGGCCAAAACAAAAAAACGTAAAATAAGTTTTGGTTGTAACATACGTCATTGAACATTTTACCCACATTACAATATATCAATAGAATTGGTTATTGATACAATAAAACTAGACAAAGTGGATAAATCTACAGCTGCTCTTGGTCTAGCAGTCCTAATCGCTATTAATTCTGTTGCTATTAAGGTCACAGATGGTAAATTAGGTTAGCTCCCCCCTCCAATATCTCTGAAAAATCTCTGCATAGGACCACTAAAGACCGAATAATGACTGGCTGATGAACACACACACACACACACACACGCACACACATAAAAGAACAGAACCAAAACAAACAACAACATCACGTGATCAATTACACGTTGTTTGTTTATAGGTAGACAGGTTGTTATTTCATACCCTACGCCAAGAGAAGAGGCAATTTACCCCCCCTTCCTTACTCTCACCCCAAATCACTGACCGGCTACTATTTCGATTCCCCCCCCTCCACTTCATCTCATAGCTACTATTTATAACCCGATGTAGTCCAACTTAATACGACAGATTGATTCACATATGGGTGACATTTAAAAAGAGTTGAAACTATCGATATTAAATAAAAAGATTTCTAATTTTTGAAATAGAGATCCTGGATATTATTCACTGAGTGTGTATGTAAACATTGAATTTTATTCACTGCAGTCAACTCCTTGTGCACTTTTGTCTAGCAGTGTGTGTGTGTGTGTGCCTGTGTCTGTCTGTGTGTGTGTGTGTGTGTCTGTGTGTGTGTGTGTGTACCTGTGTTTATGTTGGTTATAAGAGCGATCCGGTTGGGATTATCAATACTTGTTGTGTAAGGTCAACCTGGTTGACTTTTTAATCTAGGCGTGCCCAGGCATCAGCGGCCCTTTGTAAGGATGGGGGCCAGACCAATGTATCCTCGGGCCCCGCGCCTGAAAGGGCCCCGTGTTAGGGAATTCTTGATCCCCTAGTTGTATAAAAAAAAAAGAGAATTAATCTCTAGGACCCATAGTATAATAATGTCTTAGGTACCAGCGTATCCCCTCCCCCCCCATATTAAGCCTTTTCTGGTGCGATATTCCAATAATACAACACCATAACTTTAGCATTGTGGTCAATGTGGTCATTGTGGGGGGGGGGCAATGGACACATCTACAGACATATTTTAATTTTTCTATAGTTGCCTAGCCTACGCGGTTTTTGTTTTAGTTCATTCATTGTTCACCCTGTCCATAAACTTCTGTAGAGATGTAACAGATAAGAAAATTGCCCTAGTTGTACAACGAATTTTATAAAGTTGGATAAAGAAATAAAGTAATAATAGTGATACTAATAATAAAAAAAGTTTATAAAAAGACTGTTCTAAATGTAAAAGTACTTTCTAACGGGTCGTGAAGGCAAAGAAAGAACATGGCCTGTATAAACAAGTTCTAAGGGAGATAAAAGGTGTGCCGTTCGTTTAGGCGGAATTATTCCCCCCACTCCCCAACCTACTGCAGAATAGTGGACTGTGGACGGGGAGAAGGTGGCGGAGAGTTTTAATAAGCCTGATGGAATCGTTCAGAGTTAATAATCTAAAAAACGTATTTCATAGATTTTGAAAAAGCGCAGATCCCTTATCCCAATGTTTAAGGACCTCCGAATGTTCGGGGACTATCCGAATGTTCGGGGACTATCCGAATGTTCGGGGACTATCCGAATGTTCGGGGACTATCCGAATATTCGGGGCTATCCGAATGTTCGGGGGCTATCCGAATGTTCGGGGCTATCCGATATTCGGGGACCCCACAAGTGTTCGCTACCTCCCCCCCCTCGAGGTGCTCCTGCACCCATCGTCCTATTGTTCTAGTGATATAAACAAATATTACGATTAAGAACAATAAATTGAGGGAACCTAAAGGAGATATCGTCAAGTCTTTCTATGACGAGGACAAGATGTTTAACTCCAAATATGAAGACTAGCTAAAATGGCCACAATGTCTATATGTTGACCCGTCTGTCTGACGGTCTCTATGTCAGATAGCTTGTTTATTGGTGGCCTGCATATCTGGTGGCCTGCTCAGTTTTGTGGTCTATTACAAGGCCTTGTTGTGCATTAGTTTGTGAGTTGCGCAGCAGAATATCTGCTGTCAGAATATCAAGTGGGTGTGAGAGCTGTGTTGGGTCAGTTAGCGTGTTTGAATGGTATGGCGTGGGTTAGATCGTGAAAAGGGTGGAAGATCAAAGTCGTGAATGGAGAGTGACCGGAGCGACTAGTGTAACCAGTGGAGCATGGCGGTATTTGGTTGAGGTGATTGGGGAGGTGGGGGTAAGGAGGGAAGGTGGTTGTAGGTGAACGTGAGAAGAGTTAAGCGGACAGTAAAGAGTTTATCGTAGTATGGGACAGGTGCTAGTTCAAGAGTGTAAAAGTTGGGTCGTTGGTAACCATACTATTTGTCTGGATTTTATTATTATTGTTTCATAATTCTCTTTATAGATTTGATGGATTAAACGTATATTATTTCGTTTTTCGCCACCTATGTCCCCCCCTTCCCCTGGATACCCTTCTGGACCACTGCAGCCCCAGCCACTAGTACGAAAAAGATACCTTTAAAAAATATTTAACTGCCATGTTTAAAAGTTTTGAACTCAATGACTACATATTAAGAACTAAACTCGAACCTTACCCACCAGGTGCTACACACTACGTCTCCTCCACTTTAATCAAGTGAGTGTTAAATTCAGACAACAAAGATAAACACAGTTATCAGGATGGTGGAAGTTGACAATAAACCAAAGTCTTTAAAAACAGAAAGACTTGAAACTATCTTGGCTGGGAAATCCGGACAAAATATAATCCCGAAAATTCAACTAATTGGAAGTTCCTTCACTACAACCTGACGTTTCCATGCTTACAAATCAGATCTTTAATGGAAGGTTTAATCTCTTAAGAAATATTTCAAGAGAAAGAAAAAAATCTTAAGACAGTATCAATAATAGTGTGACGTCTGTTTCAATAGTCAAATTTACTAAATAACCTATACCACGTGGCCTTTACTTATTATAAAAGGTTCTCTTGAAATCAGACGTTGGTTGCACACCGGTTGTTCGAGTGATCGCTTTAAAACATTTTGATTGACAGTCGTGGATGAGGAAATAGACTTGCATTGACAGTGGCATACGTCACGAGTGGTGACCTCATTGACAGTACACATAGGAGAAGTTTCTCATGGCAGTTCATGTCAAACCTGGTTAACCTTAACTGAACACCCCCTCACACCTCACTATTGTATTTAACTTATCGCGTAATTTCCTGATAAGACTTTTATTACGGTCTTTTTTTTTTTATTTCTCTTTCTATCGCACCTTCCCACGAGTTATTCCCTTATTGATCTTACAGCCAACGAGAGTGGAATGGATTATTGAAAATAGAGCTAGGAACTTTTGCTAGAGGGTAAAATTGATTAAGCTGACTTGAAAGGGGGAGGTAATATGATAAAAAAGAGAGAGAAAGAAAAAGTTGTGGTTCTTTTTATTGCCACACAGGACAAAGGGCTGGGTGTTTGTTCCGGAATGATTGAACGTCACTTGGAGGGAGGGAGGGAGTGAAGAGGAGGCTGGGAGCTTGGAGAAGAGAATGGGGAGTTAGGGGGTGAATGTAAAGAACTGTCAAGTTAGAGATTTCGTTTCCAAATAAAACATAAAAAAATTACTATAATCAAAAGTTTATCTTCTTCCCTAAACGCCAGTTGGTTTTGTTGAAACAGAACTCTACATATAGAATACAATAATGTTTAAACAATTGTTGTGGAAATAAAATTTTGTATTGTTCATTATGGATTAAATCTGTGGTACAGAGTGGATAGTTTCTTTATCGTACTGGGGACTAGTTGAGATTAGTATTTACACAGGCTGAAGTAAACAACAACAACAACAGAAATGACGTGGCATTACTGGGTGTGTCTCATGCTGACCCTAACTTGTTCAGGTAAGAATGAAATACATTTTTAATTCATATTTACATTAAACAATATTCAGAATCAAACTTTTGTAAAACATAAAACAAGACATATACATGTATGTGTCTATGTGTGTATGTATATAATTACTGTTCATGTGATCAAGCTTAACAACAAAAACAAATCATAATGAAGAATACGATTGTTAAAGAACACGGAAGTGTGCGAGAGATGATGAACTAGATGTGAGCATGCTACTGTGTGCATGTGTTCGACCGTCCACTGGTGTGTGTATCAGCTTGTTGTGTTTATGTATGTGTATGCAATACATGTAAGTGTGTGAATATGTCTGAATGTGTGTGTGTGTGTGTGTGTGTTTCTATTGTGTCGTCGATTGTGTGTAAATGATTGTGGTATCACTGTGCAGTGCTTGTGTATGTGTGTAAACTTGTGATTGTGTGTGTCCATGGGCGTCGCTAGAAATTTTTCCAGGGTGGGGGCAAAAATTTTCCATGGGGGGGGGGGGCAAATAACAACTTTATGAAATTTTTTTAAAATTTTTTCAAAATGTAGGGGGGCAGGCAGAGTGTTGAGAGTTATCTTTTCTCCCGATTTGTAGGTACTGATTTTTCTCCTCACCAGTTTTCGCTAACCAGAGACCTGTCTGCTCACCATCTTTCACACCGTCAACGTCACGGAAGGTGCGGCAGGGTCGGCAGTAAATGATGTGGTGACAGTGAGTCCAACAAACATCAGCTGTACAGACCCCGACAACGACACGCTAGAGTACACCTTCTACAACGACACTGGCGGTGATTTGGTAAACCTATTTATCCTCAACCCAAACACCGGTGAACTGGAAATGGGCGCAACCGTTGACGCAGAGAAGGACATCTTCACGGACACACATTATATAGGGGTCCATTTATGGTAAGTGACTCTTCTTGATAAGTATGTAATCTGTCGGTAGTTGGATTAGAATGACGATACATGCAAATTGCGCTATGCATTTGACAAAATCATCTGTGATGGTAAGACAATAATGATATCATCTCAGGTTAAATTTATTTTTAATTTCTGTAGCTGCATTGAACAAGACATTTGTTATAACTAGGGGTTCGAAGTCGCGTAACGTTACGCGTAAGTTACCGTAAATTACGCGTAATTTACGGTAACGTAATTTTGGAAAATTACGCGTAAATTACGGCAATTTAAAAATGCATATTTGACGGCCATTTTTAATTGTTTCTGTCGCAATTGTTGTGTTAACAGCGGCGATTAATTAATTTCAGTGATTAGGGTACCATCTACATCCGGCCATAAGCCTAAACTGGAAGTATTCGTTTGGTAAAACAGCGTAAACCGCACAGTATATTGTTTGTTTTAATCGTTTTAGTAAACATAATAAAATAAATATTTTCAATAAGGAAGCCTAAGTCTGGTTAAAAAAGACAAAATTATAAAAATTTTCTACACAATGCCGCCATGAACTGTATGGCATGTGGCCGCAAGCCAAACGGGGAGGCTGTAAAACCCAAAAACTCCAAAAAAAATAATTTTTAAACATTATCTTTATATGTTCCAAATGTCATGAAACGTATAGAAAACATTTTACTGTGTATAGTGCTTCCGTCGATCGCGTCGGCCGTATTACGCTGCGTAATGCACCCACGTTGTCTGTATTTCGCTGCTGATTGCACTAGCGTCGATCGCGTGCCGTCTTTTGCTGAGTTCAGTAACCACGGTGGCCGTATTTCGCGCCGCATTGCACCTGTCGATCGTATTAAACGGTATTACTCAGCCAAAGATGGCCGCCACTGATGCAGTTAGTTCACGACGAAATACGTGGACGACGGGGCTAATTAGTAGACCGGTTAATTACAAGTAAAAACATTTGAAAACAGTATTAAAAATAATACCTGCTAGCAATCAGTGAGCATGAGCAACAAAAGGAACATACATTTTCAAGTAATTGGGCATTAATGACACGCGTATTTTGGCGTAAATTACGCGCGCCAATCTTACGCGTAATTTTCGAACCCTAACCAGCGTCGATCGCGTTTGCCGCCTTTTGCTGAGTTCGGCAACCGCGGCGGCCGTATTTCGAGGCGCATTGCACCTGCCCCACTTTGACCGTATTAGACGGTATTACTCAGCCAGAAGATGGCCGCCGCTGATGCAGTCAGTACACGACGAAATACGTGGCCGATGCGGACGACGGGAAAATTAGTATGACCGGTTAATTACAAGTTAAAACCTTTGAAAACATTATTTAAAATACACCTACTAGCAATCAGTGAGCGTGAGCAACAAAAGGAATATAAATTTTCAAGTCATTGGGAATTAATGGTACGCGTAATTTAGGCGTAACTTACGCGTAACTTACGCGTACATTACGCGTAATTTACGCGCAATTTTCGAACCCTAGTTATAACATAAGTAATGGTAAGTCATTAATTGTAACATATGTAATGGAAAGTCATTGATTGTAATTAGGATCCGCCAGCCGAATTTTTTTTTAAGTTTCGGCTGGCTGACATAATTTTTCGGCTGATAGCCAGTGTAGCCGAATTGACCATAAATTGAGTAAATTGACATTTGCGACTGATTTTGGCAGATTACGAAATATTTGGCTAAAATTACTGACGCTTAGACAATATAGAATTGATAAAACTTCAGCACAAAAACAATTTTACAATACTTGGGGAAAAGTTTTTATTATTTAAAACAAAAGAAATAAAAACAGTTGTAGGCCTACATGCTGTCCTACTAATACAGTACATGAATACATTCCACACACGTTTCTGTCTCCTTAATACCTTAATAAGCACTTAAAATATCAGTTTATAATTGTCATGAATAAAACAAAGCGATGTAGTTTATCAGCTGTTAGACTTGATTGTTTGCTGTTCATTATCAAACCAATAACCGAAAACATGCACTCCACTGGTACATATGATACTGATGATGATAGGTGAAGACGAGCCAGTTGAGTAAGTTGTGGATACGAGGATGATGCCACACTGCTACACCAGAAAGCAAGGACATCATGAAACTGAACAACAGTACAGCGTCAAATAGTTTGCAATTCCCACTGCCATCTGAAATAAATGTTCAAAAAAATCAAAAACAAAACAGTACTAAATGCTAGTTTATAAAACATTTCATTATAGTGCACAGTGTATGTATTTTAAAATATTTTACTTCAAACTGACTGGTCTTTTGAGAGTGAAATAAAACGAAAACTGTTTCAATACCATACATTAACACAGAATACCTTTATTAGTACAATCGTCTGGTGACTGCTCAGTTCTCAGCTCATTCATCAGCTCCATTCGCAATCGCTTACATCGGGTTTCTTCAGAAACATGTTCACTGACTAGCTGCGAATGCGATACATCAGCTTTAGACATGATGGTAGAATCCACGGGCCATTGCTGACTGTATTGCATTCTCCATAATTGTGGTTGCTTCTGACCGTGGAATCAATGATTTGAAATTTGGATCAAGCAGCTGATGCAGCTTAATGTGATCATTTACAGGAAATCGATGGTCAAGCTGGCTGAGAGCTGACAGCTTGATCATTCGTATTTTGTCATCATCATCATTTTTTCAAGTCTAGTATAGAGTGAATCATCATCAATGTTGAGTTTCAACGCGTTGGACATGATGCCTTCATTGACTTATCATTGTGTCTATGACTGTCATTGATGGCGTTAGTGCTGCTCTCAGGAGGCATCCATTATTGATGCGCTGAGCTGATCATCTACAAGAAGCAATTCACACACTGAAGACATGCCTTCTTTCAGGGTCTTTATCATTTCTTTATCCTCTGTGAATGCTGCATCGTCTTCTATAATTGTGGTCTTGAAATTCTTCATTTTATTGATGCTGTCGGCAGTATTAAGATGCAATACGTTTGCTGTAAAGTGCTGATAAGAGTCAACCTTCAAAAGGTTTGAAGTCTTTATCATAATTGCAGCACCATCATGGCAGCTAGTATTTTGTGATCAACAGAAAAGTTTTCAAGACAGAGCTGGATATGGTCAGCAAGGTCATGTGCGCAATAAGATTAAGTAATGCGACAGTTAATATAACGGCTAAACGAAATACGGCGGCTAATGAGGCGCGCCGCATATTTCGGCGGATATACGGCGGACGAAATTAGTGGCGTAGCTGGCGCGCGTCGCCGGCTGAGGGGTCTAATTGTAACATATGTAATGGTACGTCATGCCTTGTTATGACAATGATTTATTCTAGCACCTGTCTTACACATGTATCATTATGACGATGAATTAATGTAGCACCTGTCTTGGTCTTACACATGTCTTGTTATGACGATGAATTCATGTAGCAGTTGTCTTACATGTCATGCTATGACGATGAATTAATATAGCACCTGTCTTCAGTGTATCAATGATTGTGATTGCTTATTCTATGATTGTGTTCAAAATGTGATAAAACCAATACATTACACCAACGAGCTAATAGAACACACACACACACACACAGCTATTTATTTAAATGCACAAAAATTATTAAAAAAATCAAACAAATAATGATATAAATTATTTGCAACAGCTGTAAACGTGTGTGGCTATCTAGATTCCTTTAATTTTGTTTATCAACTATTTGTAAAGACATATTTGGTCCAGTATATTGTATTCACAAATGCTTTTAATTCTTTCTTGCGTAGCCGTACAAAATGTTTATTCATGAGCTCAAAATGATTCAAATCGTGTATTGTCATGTATACTTTTACACGTGGAAAATGTGAGCTATCTTTCTGAATTAGAGCAGGTCAAAAGTCGAATTACGAGATTTAAGGTCACACCCACAAACCGAGCCTCCCACAGAAAGTAAAGATATTAGCTAAATATAAAAAAAAATCCCCGTATGACTTTGTAGATAAAACATACTTTGTGCTAACGATCAGATTATTTTATCCATAATTAAAATCTTTTGTTTGGATCTGGTTTCAGATGACCATTTTGGTCAATGACAGTTCCCCTGAACCATCCATTGTCAACGTCCTGGTTCAAATCTGGTCCGTCAACGACGAAACCCCGTCAATCACACCCGCCACCTCCACTTACACGCTCCTTAAGAACATTGTCTGTACAAGGGCAATAAAGATTTCTCATGTTTTTTTTCGTTACGCAATTAATGAAATGAAATTATGGTCAACAGGAAATAGACAATTTATTCTGGTGGAAGACGATGTGCGAAATCCGAATTTTTTTCTTTTTTTGAAAAACGTTTGGAAAATGGAAACAAAATAAATTAAACAAAATGTCATTTTTACACCTGAATAATTTAGGGGAAGGGAGGATTATGGTTGGCAGCCAAACTTTATTATTATGTCTGTGAGCAAAAGTCGCCCTCTATCCACAAATGGGTATTGTTTGCGAGCACATGTTGCCCTTTATATCCTCGATTCTCAACCGGTGGTACGGGAAAGGGAATGCATGGGTACGCATAACGAGTACACTTACTAGCTGTACCCTGCAAAAAAAACCTTTGCATAGAGTTATATCCCCTTAGGTTTGATCTGTCGGCTAGGTTATTTTTGGTTTCGGGCAGATCCGATTTTCTCATGATTGCATTTTAAACTGGAATACTGTTGTATTAATTCTTTACTTTCGATTTAACGCAGATCCCACACCGCTATTATTTATATAGATTAGCATAAGCTCAATGTTTTGAGGGGTACCCGTGACATACCCTCGCGTCTCTCTGGGGTTGAGAAAGTAAGGTTGAGTCCGCTGCTCTATGCAGAAAACGTGTCATTGACGTTTGCGAAAGCACAACAACGCCCTCGAATACCTCATTAATGTTTGTATGTGATGTTGTCTCATGTGCACGTGTTGCCATGTATACATCAACACAATGTTTCTATTATAATTACAAACTTTCACAGACTGGGAATCAATAAGACTAACAAATCCGAATTTCCCTTACTGGAGAAACAGAAGAAAAACAATGGCGGATAATAATGACAAAAAAAAAACTTTAAAAAAAAAATTTTAATTGTGAGATTAAATTGTTGTTCCGTTGCGTGATTCTTTTTTAACCGTCCAGAACAAAAGGCAAGATTGGCATTCACTCTGCTTTTTTTGTAATGAACTCCTGCATTCTTTGATGAGCTTTCAGTTGGGTCAAAACGTTTTGGCCAGGTGTTTTTTAAATGTCCAAATTAAAATTGTCCACAGCAAACACAAGGGCGATGCATTTCCATTCCTTATTGGCATTCTTGTTAACATGCTGCTACGTCATAATGATCGTAGCAAAATGTCTACCCACACTCACCCTCATGTAAGCTGATATAAAAAACAGCGCATTTCAGATTCTAAAATCGGCCAGTTGGGGAAATGGTGGGGGTGGGAACTGATTGACAATAACGTGAACACATGCTTGACACAGAACATATATTGGTATTTATTTATTCGTCTCACTAGACAACGAATATTGATTGTGTTAATAGGATCATGTTTTCTGACTGCAGCAAGTTTGTTCAAACAAAAGCATGTTTTCTGAATGAAACATGTTTGTTCAAACACAAGCCTGTTTTCTGACTGCAGCAAGTCTGTTCAAACACATGCCTGTTTTCTAACTGCAGCGAATTTGTTCAAACACAAGCCTGTTTTCTGACTGCAGCAAGTTTGTCCAAACACATCCTGTTTTCTGACTGCAGCAAGTTTGTTCAAACACAAGCCTGTTTTCTGACTGCAGCATGCAGCAAGTTTGTTCAAACACAAGCCTGTTTTCTGACTGCAGCATGCAGCAAGTTTGTTCAAACACAAGCCTGTTTTCTGACTGCAGCAAGTTTGTTCAAGCACAAGCCTGTTTTCTGACTGCAGCAAATTTGTTCAAACACAAGTCTGTTTTCTGACTGCAGCAAGTTTGTTCAAACACAAGCCTGTTTTCTGACTGCAGCAAGTTTGTCCAAACACAAGCCTGTTTTCTGACTGCAGCAAGTTTGTTCAAACACAAGCCTGTTTTCTGACTGCAGCAAGTTTGTCCAAACACAAGCCTGTTTTCTGACTGCAGCAAGTCTGTTCAAACACAAACCTGTTTTCTGACTGCAGCAAGTTTGTCCAAACACAAGCCTGTTTTCTGACTGCAGCAAGTCTGTTCAAACACAAGCATGTTTTCTGACTGCAGCAAACTTCATTAGATGGAACCCGAAAAAATAATAATACAGAGTCCGCTTAGTGGAACCTAGACACTGAGTAACGATTAAATCATACACCACAAAAAACAATACAAAAGCTGCATGTATAGCTAAGCTGTTTATTTGCCACGGGTCCGAACAACAACTGACTTTATTGGGACGGGGTCCAATTAAAAATCGGAGTTTATTGGTACCTGGGTCCGAATAGTCACTTCGAATTTATAAATAATAAATATAAATACTGAAGTCTTTAAAATATTTTAAATAATGTATCATTTTACTATTTGCTAATTTGATCATTGAAATATCTTTTTATTAATTATGAAAATGGCGACCAGTGAAACCTCGGTCGAAAATAATGATATGATTCTGGATGCACTGAAATTGTTGGTTTTTAGTAAAACCGACAATGCGTATATTTTTCAAGTTCCTGACTATGGGGGTGAACGCGGCAAAATTTGCATAACTTTTTATCAGCGGCATGTTTGCGTGGCGCAATTACAAAAATTTGTGTCTCGTGTGATACTATCTTAATAGGGAGCCGGAGCCGTGCCGGAGCCGTCAAATTTGTGGGAGCCGGAGCCGGAAAAAAAATTGGCGGCTCCGCCAATATACTACATTATCCCAGTCAGCAGCCCTGAACAATGGCCAAAAGATCATTTTTATAAGTGTGGAAAGAAAAAGGGAAAACCAGTGTTATTATGAATATAGTTTTGAGAAACCAAACTGCCTAACAATGTCTGCATTAAAAAAAAAAACATCTGTTATACTACCGATACAATATAACGGAGAGTTTGAAAAAAAGATGGGTTGGGGGGGGGGGGGTGACTAAATCCGATGAAGTGTGTAGTGTAGGGGTTGGCCGGGAGCTATTTCTAAGTTTTGTGTGGAAATATTCGGGGGGAACAATGGGCAGAGAACTCCGCTTGTCAATCAAAATGTGGACGGATTAAAGACAAGAATACAGGGCACTGGGTGTAGTGACGCAACTATGATCTAAAACAAACGGCCTGCCTGGTGTCACGTGGCTTTAAACAGGGCCGTGCGTACTCTCATAATCCCTCCCCATTCTTTAAATACACAGAATCGCAATAAAAAAGAAAACAAACAAACAAACAACTAACCGCCCAACAGGATTCACCTTAAAAATAAATATAAAAGTTGGCTGCTTTCAAACCACACCTACAAATATATTAGTCCAAAAACCCATTTCAAGGACATTGCAGACAATACTTGTGACATTCCAGTGAAAATGTGTCGCGTCCTTGTACACAAACATATATATGCCTGTGTTTGCGCGCGCGCGCGTGTGTGTGTGTGTGTGTGGCTGTGATTCATCATTCCATTTACCGACATGCCTGAATAATTTAGTCATGCGGACAAAGACTATTTACCGATGGATCGAACAGTGAACCAATGATATACAAATATTGGTCGCTAATTCAAACTTTTTTTATTTTATCTCTACGCGCCTGGAATTGAAAGAACGTGTATATTCGAAACCCAACCAGGGTTCAAGTGACAAAGGTCACAAACTGGACAATATGGCGCAGAATTTATTTTTTTCATAATAACGTCTAGTCTTTAAAAAAAAATGATAACAGACGGTTGGCCAGCAGAGTTACAATTGGCCAGAAGAGTTAATGTTGGGCAACAGAGTTGGCCATAAGAGTTAATGTTGGGCAACAGAGTTGGCCATAAGAGTTAATGTTGGGCAACAGAGTTGGCCATAAGAGTTAATGTTGGGCAACAGAGTTGGCCATAAGAGTTAGTGTTAGGCAGCAGAGTTGGCCATAAAAGTTAATGTTGGGCAACAGAGTTGGCCATAAGAGTTAATGTTGGGCAACAGAGTTGGCCATAAGAGTTAATGTTGGGCAACAGAGTTGGCCATAAGAGTTAATGTTGGGCAACAGAGTTGGCCATAAGAGTTACGGTTGGCCGACAGATTTACAGTTGGTCAACAAACTTACGGTTGGCCAGCAATGTGTGGAATGTATGTTGCACATATTTTCTTGGGAAGTTAAAACAGAGTAGGTGTAAAATATGAACAGGCTACTGGCTGCTCTACAGCAAACAGAGGCTAAATTGTTTTAAAATTATTTTTATTTTATAAGGGCAAATTACTGAAAATGTCACAGTTTACTTTCAACCCGCTTCCCTCCCCTCCACACACACACACACACACAAAAAGTCTTATTTTGAACCAAGTGTAAAAAAGTCAATGTTCAGACAACTAGACACTCACCAGGATATCCTCCATCTCGGAGATGATGCTGTGCTTCTCTCGGACAAACAGCTTCTTTTGCTCCTCTTCTCGTATTTTCCTCAGCAGAAGCTCGTCAGAAAGGTCAAGGACATGCTCCTAAAATAAATGAACTCGGTATTAAACGCAGTGTTTATAGTAAGAAGAGCGTAAGGTTAAAAGTAACAACAACAAAAAAAAATGGTTATCGGAGATCATGCATGTTTAGTTATTTCTCAAAGTAATAACAACAAAAATCGTAATGTTTTTCAGTTGGCAACAAAAAAAAAAATTGCTAAATTTACCGCGTGCAGCAAGTGATCTTAAAGAAGAAAGGTAAGAATAAGAATGTCTTAAGATAATACTTCACAAGCATCTATGTTGTTATTGCTATTCATAAACCATTCTGTGAAAGTTTATTTCATTCCCGTGACGCCCCTGTAAGGATGAACTGCTCATAAAGAACCTCATTTAGAGCTCGTAGCCGTCAGTTGGGGGCGTATTTTGAGTTGTTCTGCGCCCCCCCCTTTTTTTTGTGATCACGGTGGCCGATGCAGCGGCGTGGCAAGGTTTACTCGCGCCCGGGGCACAATACCTTTTTAGCGCGATCCCCCCCCCATTCGATAACCATATGATATTATCTGTAAAATATACCATTTGGCGCCCCTTTGTGAGTAGCGCCCGGGATATAATGCCCCCCTTGCCCCCCCACTATGTCACTGGGCCCATGCAGCAATAGTCATAGAGGCCCCCACAGGCAGTGTTGATTCAGCTACCATTTTTCAGTTACAGTAAGAGTTACAGTTAGCCTTTCAAATATTTTTCAGTTACTATTACAGTTAGAGTAATTATTAAATTGTTTTTACAGTTACTATTACAGTTAGTAATTTTTTCAGTTACTATTTCAGCTATCACTAGTAAAGACGTATGCATCAAAGCAATAAAAAATACCGGTATATGAACCAAATATTTTTTTACAAAACAACAGTGTT
Source organism: Bulinus truncatus (assembly GCA_021962125.1). Classification (NCBI taxonomy): domain Eukaryota; kingdom Metazoa; phylum Mollusca; class Gastropoda; family Planorbidae; genus Bulinus; species Bulinus truncatus. The sequence continues at coordinate 6,225,653 of JAGDYQ010000008.1, forward strand.
GGGTTATCTAATAAAATTTTTTGCTCACTTTCATAAAAGTATGCAATCATATGACGTATGTCAAAATCCTCTTGTTCCCCTCTTCCCTGTCATATTTTGTAACACTTCGCCCACGTAAGTCTTGATTACCACCCCACAACCGTACTACCCCCCCCCCCGCCCAACTTCCCCATCCTAAAAAAAATAACACACATATGTTCACTAATTGTATCATTCAAGGTCATACGGTAAGGAATCAGAAATGCACAAACTTCTATTGTTTCAAGGTCATATTGCTGATGCAATTCATGTAGACGTGACAATTTCTGTGTACGGGTTTTTTTTTCTTTTTTTTAAATCTTGTCTGATCTGGTTATAGAATTGAGTTATTTACTGATCATTTTTTTGCAACTCGTTGTGAAAACAAACAATGGTATCGGCAGCCAAAAAACGGCCAGTCCGATAGTTAACCCATAGTGCCAATATCGGTCTGACTATCGGTCTCTCCCTACAAAAATCGGCCGATCCTATATTGACCGATAGTGCCAATATCGGTCCGATATCGATCCGATTATCGGTCGCTCCCTAATACATGTAATATTGAAGCGCATTTCTAGAATTTTATTTTATAGCGCATTTTTCAGTTAGTATTATTATTACTATTATTTTTTTCCTATTAGTATTACAGTTACAGTTAAAATGTTTTTTCAATTACAGTTTCAGTTAGTAGTTAACTGAAATAACTTTTTTCAGTTATTAGAGCCATTTCAGTTACAGTTAAAGTTAACTGAATCAACACTGCCCACAGGGAACAGATGTTGCTCGTTCTAACACAAGTCTCGACACCAACCATTCACACACAATCATTTCAGTGACAAAAAAAAATGGACGAACAATTTGTGAACATATTACTATTAAAACCCACAGATACAATATGGCGGACTTGTGTGTTTCATTCGTTCAGTATCAGCTTACAATCTTCACCCAGTGCAGGGACACAGAAACAGACTGGATAACATAAGCGGTAGATGCAGTGGCTTAGCTGTGTGTGTGTGAAGTCCCTGTAAGGATGAGATGAAATCTCTTAGATCCTACTAATGGGACAGTTTTTATGGTGCCCTTCTTTCAACCCCACCATAACCGATAGTGAAATGACCATGGTGGTTCCACGGGAGATATATCGGGAACTTGAGCCAAGACCTGAACAATTTCCTTGGTCCTCACCGGAGATCGAACCAGGTACCTTCAGGTCGAGCGCTTTACCGCACGACCATCCGTTATCGTTCCACGCGCATTTATTTAGTCAATAAAATTTAAATGATTGTTTGTATGATCTAAGCCATTTTAATAAAAGAATATTTTTTTAAAGTTTGTAGTTTTATTTTTTTTATTATTACTTTTATTTTATACCTTTAAATATCAAAAGTTTTTATCTCGGTTTTGTACAGTTAATATAAACTAATAAGTGGTGTACATGGAGTGATCTGGAACGACTACAAAATCTTCTGTTTTTATATTTTCTTATACTTTGTGTTGCGAAAAAGACTTTCACTAAATTTTTTTGGCCAAATTTATAAACCATATTAAAAATAGCGCGCCTGACTGTAAGTACAAACAAACTTCAGAACTCAGCACATTTAAGGGACCGTGCTTAACTTGAGAAGCCATGCTATCTTTCCGCTATTTCCCCTCGGTCTATAAACACTTAGTATTTTTACCCTCACTATACACGCTCGGGCGGAGAGCCTCTGCAATATTACAGTTTGTATAGGCTAAAAATAGACCTTCAAAATTTCACATGTTTGGACGAAAGTATAACTCAAACCACTTAACACAACCAACACTAATTTTACTTGAAGACAAACAAAAAAATATTTTCCCTTGGGCGCAAGTGTGTTGCCGTTTATTTTAGAAATACAGTCGATTCCGCTTAATTGGGACACATCGGGACCGAGGCTTTTTGTCCCAATTAAGCGGTTGCCCCAATTAAACATACAAATTTACTATTGGCTTTTTGGTTTGGTTTCTTTGAGCTTTGTCCCGAATAAGCGGCTGTCCCAATTAAGCGGAATCCACTGTATTTTGTTTCAAGTACGATCATGCGCATTTAGGATATACCCGAGACACTCTCGTTGAGAGGAGTTAGCAACCATTTATAAATATTTCTTCGCGCTGAAATGGTCTCCATGGCGACATTCGGGTGACGATTGCATACAAGGAAGGAGATGATTACACAAGTAGCAGCTATAGCCATGCTATAGCTTCTTCAGGCTCCATAAGAATTTCATTAATTGACACCGAACGTCTTAAAATAGTGTGTTGTCGTCGGGAATACGCAAAGTGTTCACATTTCAAATCGAATGGGCTTCGAGAAGTTGGTGAAAAAAATCGTGATTTCTAAGTTCCCGAAACACAAGAATTCATGTGCCAGAAAATAAATGTAATAAAAGACCATACAAATAACTCGTTATATCATACAAATATGATATAAAATTATCTTTGTTAAAAATATAAGCGTGGGTAATCATCCTAGATATATAGACTATTTATTTATTTATTTATTTCTCCTCATCAACTAATGAAAAGTCGATTTAGTTGAGTATACTGTCATCACACGCGCTTTTACGTAATACCATTGTATTATATCTAGATTTCTCAGAAAAATACATCTGGCTATAAAAAAAACCCATCCAGATTGGCAGTCCTGGGGGTGGGGAGGGGGGAGTAAAGGAGGGGGGACGGGGCTTTCGCTATAGAAACTGCGGTTATGATACTTACAATAACCTATTTAAAACACATTTAATGGGGATGGAGGGGGGGGTAAGCTGGATATTCTTTGTAGTGGCATTATATAACACTAAGCTCCCTCGGTTCTGCTGAGCCAACAGCTTTCACTTTCCCGCCTTTATAACAATAAAAATTATTAATTTTTTTTTTGATGAATTATGCGAAAAAGGGATACTTTTTCCCCCCTCTGTCTTAAACAAATAAATAACAAAATGACTGAATTACATTTATTGAGAGCACAGCTCACTGTTGTTCATTTTAATATTGTTGTTGTTGTTGTTTTTAGTGTGTCACTGACCCGGATGTTCAGTTTATTTTAAAATGTTCACAAGTTGGGGTGCGCGCCCAGTGAAGAGCATAAATAGAAAAGATCAGATGGACGGGCATGAATGTCGATTTTAGGCCAGATTATTTATCACTGCCGGTGCACAAATGACAAAACAAAAACTGCGACTTAGATACAGTGTATTTCAATATGCTGTTACACTCAACGAATCAAATATAATGCATTGATCTCAAAAAGATATATTTTTTTCCCTCAAATGAAACTTTACAAAAAAAAAAAAGATAATTGTTTATTACATTATAATTGTGAATCGTTACTACACTCCCTGTAAAATATGGTGCGTTCATTAAAACTAAAGTGGTGCGTTCATTAAAACTAAAGTGGTGCGTTCATTAAAACTAAAGTGGTGCGTTCATTAAAACTAAAGTGGTGCGTTCATTAAAACTAAAGTGGTGCGTTCATTAAAACTAAAGTGGTGCGTTCATTAAAACTAAAGTGGTGCGTTCATTAAAACAAAGGGCCTGGTTAGAGGACACATTGGCGGTGGAAGCCCCACCACCAGAAATAAGTAACCAACAAAAAAATCAAAGAAGTGTGGGATACGGTAGAATCAGTCATCACAAGATGGAGGACATACAACAAAAAATCAGAGAAGTGTGTGATACGGTAGAATCAGACATCACAAGATGGAGGACTTACAACAAAAAATCAGAGAAGTGTGTGATACGGTAGAATCAGACATCACAAGATGGAGGACATACAACAAAAAATCAGAGAAGTGTGGGATACGGTAGAATCAGACATCACAAGATGGAGGACATACAACGAAAAATCAAAGAAGTGTGGGATACGGTAGAATCAGTCATCACAAGATGGAGGACATACAACAAAAAATCAGAGAAGTGTGTGATACGGTAGAATCAGACATCACAAGATGGAGGACTTACAACAAAAAATCAGAGAAGTGTGTGATACGGTAGAATCAGACATCACAAGATGGAGGACATACAACAAAAAATCAGAGAAGTGTGGGATACGGTAGAATCAGACATCACAAGATGGAGGACATACAACAAAAAATCAGAGAAGTGTGGGATACGGTAGAATCAGACATCACAAGATGGAGGACATACAACAAAAAATCAGAGAAGTGTGGGATACGGTAGAATCAGACATCACAAGATGGAGGACATACAACAAAAAAAAATAATAATTAATAAGCATGACTGATTAAATACAGAAAGACAATAATGGCGTATAAAATTGTGTGAATTCAGTAGGATTATAATCTAGGTACAAAAGGAGTTGTTGCTGTGTGTGTGTAGTGTAAGCCAAGCTCGTAATGACAGAGGAATACAGAAAGGGTGACAAAAAAGACAAATAGATAAGTACACAGATGAGTAGAGAGATACAGATTTAACAATGGCGTAGCGAGGGGGGGGCAAGGCAACTTTCGCCCGGGGCATTTTACCTTTCTAATACCTTTTTAGCGCCCCCCCCCATTCGAAAACCATATAATATTATATGTAAAATATACCATTTGGCGCCCCTGAACCTCGGCGCCCGGGGACATATGTACCACCCACCCCACCTAGCTACGCCTCTGCAATGGCGTCGCCAACAGTTTGATCATCCTCCCGCAAAAGGGGTGCCCACTTAAGACCATGATTTCTCTTGTCGGGAGCATCGAGCGATCCTTCTACAAAGCCAGTGTGTGTGTAATATAAAGAGATATCAGAAGGCTAGATAAAATAGTGTTTAATAATAAATTTAAAAAAAAAAAAAGGAGCGCCAAGAACAATCTATAATAACCGGTACTTCTGCTTCGTGAATCCGAATTCAGATATTACTGCGCAATAATCACTTCCTGTTGAATCAAGTCAGTGAGGCGTTTGATCTATTTTTTAACAAACAAATGCACCGTCACGACCTCGCGGCTAACGAACAGGTCTTATGTGGGAGGGGGGGGGGTGAAAACTTCCATATGGGGTGGGGGGGGGGGCTAGACAACTAAAGGTAGCGGCAGGGTATGCGCGATGAGCGTAATACTCTTTGAAAATATAGTTTTTAGTAAGACTGAATGAAATCGCATGGCGCACCTTATCTGTTGAATTGAAAAAAAATAAATAAATGCGCGCATGAATTGTTAGAAGGTTGGTCAACCCTGACTAGGATTATGCATGCAAAAATTATGTTACCTTATTTCGCCGCTCAGCTATAAAATGTTGGCAAATAAAACAAAAAAAAAAAAAGAAAATGGGCGAATGTGGGCTACAGGTGAATAGATTTGAAGCTGATATATTAATGTTAAAATGATTCGTAACACTGACAGCTGACTAAAATATGTGAGTAAAATTAATTTAATGATATTGCAGCTTAAAATTGATGAGTTCAAACAAGCAGAATAAAAGGGGTACAAGAAAGAAATAAGTCAATGTCTGATCATGTTTAGACTCCATATTTGTTTCCCAAGTAGTTCTGACATGTTTTGGGGGCCCTAGATAAAGACACCCTGCAGAGTAGTTCTGACATGTTTTGCGGGGGGGGGGGCCCTAGATAAAGACACCTACAGAGTAGTTCTGACATGTTTCGGGGTCCTAGATAAAGACACCTACAGAATCGTTCTGACATGTTTTGGGGCCCTAGATAAAGACACCTACAGAGTAGTTCTGGCATGTTTGGGGACACGATAAAAAAGAACTAATATAGCGTCAGATTTGATTGGAATTGGTACTGGTATGGAACCCCTTGGCCCTGGATTGGAATGGAGGGATAGGCAAATCGCCTATTAAAAGTATGCACAAGAAATGCTCAGCTCTAGGGGTTACATCTCATGTACACATAGTTATATATTCGTACACGTTGTTATACATCCGGTAGTTTTAAATGTTACAACACAGAAACTGCACTATTTACCCCCCCCCCCCGCCCTTTCCCGTTCTTCCCAGCGGAGCAAGTTCCAGTCTCTAGCATGGCGGATCTTCGACCGTTATGTACCCACCGATCCCTTTATTTCAATATTTGCATAAATTTTTTTCTAGCGGCACATAATCTACGACTTGCACTTTCCCTAGTGACGTTTCATGCCCGCGTGACATCCAGTTGCGTAACTATGTGTGTGTGGGGGGGGGGGCAGAGAAGTAGGGCCGCCAGTAGCTGCCTCACTTTGAGAGTTCCGGGTTTGATCCTCGGTGAGAACCATGGGAATTTTTTTTTTCAGGTCCTTGTAAATGTCCACCCAGCTTTAAATGGGTACCTGACTTTAGTCGTCGGAAGTAAAAGGCGGCTGGCCGTTGTGCAATCACGCAATCCTATATAGTATGCCGTAGTAAAAGAAACGGGTGAATTCTACACTTCATCTGCCCCGATGGCCCCCCAGTGGCGTCACTAGGGTTGGTGTGACCCGGTGCGGTAACTCATGGTGTCACCCCTCTCATGACACCCCAAAGACATTACAAAATAAGAATATAGGCCTAAAACTAGATATTTTGCATTTTGGTGTCACCCCTTGTGAGGGTGTCACCCGGTGCGGTCCGCACCCCCCTAGTGACGCCACTGATGACCCCTATAGGGCTAATGGAACTTGTAACGTTTTGATACTTTTCCCGCACGCGAATCGGGCACCACCAACGCTAGATACGCTACTGTCGGCACACTTCCAAGTCTTTCTCCCCGCAAACGTGTTTTTAATATCTAGGGTAGAACCTTATGCTACAGTGTATAGATGAGACCAGTGGTTCTTAAACTTGTGCGATATGCGACCCACTACGACACCTTTTCGGTTTTCGCAAACCAGGTGTAAAGAAAGATTTAAAAAGGGGTTAAAAGAAAGAGAATCTCAAATTTTCAAATTAGTTCAATGGTTGGTCGCGACTCACTTTTACGCTTCGCAATTCTGAAAATTGCTTTGACTTAAAAATTACGTTAAACTAATAAAAGGGAGTGAATCAATGCGACATTACTTTTATATAGCCTATGCCTATAGAATTTATCCCCCCTTTACTTTGCAAATGAACACATTTTTAGTTTTGCTGTAAAGGCTAATATGAGTTGTAAATACGCCAAAGTAGATTCTATCGACAATATATGATGAATATGCAAAAATAGATTCTATCGAAAATATATGAAGAATGTCAAATTTGTCGCGACAATAATATTGTGGCACGATATAAGAGTTTTTATTGATCTGAAAAATGCTAACGAGTTATTCTAATCCATAATTTAGGCAATTCCGGGGGAAATGGTTTTTATACATTTATTCGCGACTAGGCGTAGCCCAAAATCTAGGTGCAGTAAGTCACCTTTCCCCCCCCATACACACATAATCATTTTAATTTTTTTTTACTTAGGCCTACGATTAATTATGGTGTTTACGTGAAATAACACACAGTTTAATAAAAACAAAACTCATGAATAAATAAAATAGGAACAAACAAAAAAAATACATAACATAAGACATTGTCACCCCTTCCCCAAAGAAACAATTTTTTTTCATTGGTTGCTAAAATCAAATCACAGAGTGAGCCCGAGTTGCAGGCTTGCAGACGATATGTTCAGAACCAGACCCGCCACTGCGGTGTAGAGTCCCCAAAGAGAGGATGAAATGTCCATCTAGTCAAAGTTGGGGGGGGGCAGTATTTGTAGTGGCCCGAGTGAGCAAAAGGCACAGCAGAGGACAAAGGTACTAGGGAATCACTGGGGAAGAGGGGGGTGTCAACCCAGCAACCCCCGTCACGCCAATGGGATTTCATCTACGTAGGCCTAATAACAATGCGAATGATATACTTTACATGGCATTTATAAGTTTCGTTTGGTAAGCAGCGAAGCTCAAGTAAAAAAAAACCACTAACTTGATCTACAAATATGGAGTAAAAAAACAACAACATATGCCTGTTTTTTTTTGGGTGAAAGACTCTCTTGTATGTGTCTGAGGGGGTGGGGAGAAATCTAAATGACAAGATGTTTTTGTTCACTTCATCTCTACACCAAACGACACATCATTAAAAAAAAAACAGCTGACATATGACAGGAAATCAGATTAAGATCCCCCCCCAACTCTATGTCTGGCGCCTTTTTCATTTGTTCATTTAATCGAGTTAAAGAAGATAAATGTCTTGACAGTTTAGTTGTGTAAAGAAAAAAAATCTATCCTCCATATTTGCCGAAGGTTGCCAGGCCACAGTCTGCCTTAAGTAAATAGCTCAAGATAACTCAGGTAACTTTGTCTTACAAAGTCACCTCCAATATTGCATATATATATATATATATATATATATATATATATATAGTGTACTCAGACACCTGCCATACGAGATATTTCATCATTGTAACATTTCACATCACAAACATATCTGTCGTTCATACATTTCATCATTGCAAATATTTCATCATTGCAACATTTCATCATTATAGGGTTAGGGTTAGGTAACTGTCTCAAGATGTTGCCAAAATTGCTCAGTATGTTAATTACTTAATTACACATACATGTTCAAATGTGCAATGATGAATTGCTATAATGATGAAATGTTGCAATGATGAAACAATCTTATGATGAGATGTCAGGGAACCATATATATATATATATATATATATATA
>JAGDYQ010000008.1:6234799-6258122 GCA_021962125.1 Bulinus truncatus
GTCCAGAAATGAAGGGTCATGGTAAATGAAAATTTATAGATAAAGGATCGAGAGTCATTATAAACATAATAAAAACCCTGTACCACCATGTATGTTGTAGAACTAAAAGTAAATAAACCTGACAAGGAAATCTGTATATTTACAATTTATGACAAATTTATTCTCTTACTTTTACCAGGTGGGTCGTGAATATAAAACAGCAGTATTTTTATGTGGTTTGCATATTGTTGGTGGCCCAGGGTAAAAGTTTGATAACACAGCCCTAATCAATAAAATCATATACTGACCTAATTCATTACAATAGGACTCTGTGGGAACAGGCAAATAATAAATTTGGCTGACAATGACAACGTAATGTTATAGATTGGGGGGGGGGAGTGGATTATTCAATTGGCTGACAATGACAACGTAATGTTATAGATTGGGGGGGGGGGAGTGGATTATTCAATTGGCTGACAATGACAACGTAATGTTATAGATTGGGGGGGGAGTTGATTATTCAATTGGCTGACAATGACAACGTAATGTTATAGATTGGGGGGGGGGAGTGGATTATTCAATTGGCTGACAATGACAACGTAATGTTATAGATTGGGGGGGGGGAGTGGATTATTCAATTTGACAATGACAACGTAATGTTATAGACTGGGGGGGAGTTGATTATTCAATTGGCTGACAATGACAACGTAATGTTATAGATTGGGGGAGTGGATTATTCAATTGGCTGACAATGACAACGTAATGTTATAGATTGGGGGGAGTGGATTATTCAATTGGCTGACAATGACAACGTAATGTTATAGATTGGGGGGGGGAGTTGATTATTCAATTGGCTGACAATGACAACGTAATGTTATAGATTGGGGGGGGAGTTGATTATTCAATTGGCTGACAATGACAGCGTAATGTTATAGATTGGGGGAGTGGATTATTCAATTGGCTGACAATGACAACGTAATGTTATAGATTGGGGGGAGTGGATTATTTTCAATTGGCTGACAATGACAACGTAATGTTATAGATTGGGGGGGGAGTGGATTATTCAATTGGCTGACAATGACAACGTAATGTTATAGATTGGGGGGAGTGGATTATTCAATTGGCTGACAATGACAACGTAATGTTATAGATTGGGGGAGTGGATTATTCAATTGGCTGACAATGACAACGTAATGTTATAGATTGGGGGGAGTTGATTATTCAATTGGCTGACAATGACAACGTAATGTTATAGATTGGGGGGGGAGTTGATTATTCAATTGGCTGACAATGACAACGTAATGTTATAGATTGGGGGGAGTTGATTATTCAATTGGCTGACAATGACAACGTAATGTTATAGATTGGGGGGAGTGGATTATTCAATTGGCTGACAATGACAACGTAATGTTATAGATTGGGGGGGGGGAGTGGATTATTCAATTGGCTGACAATGACAACGTAATGTTATAGATTGGGGGGGGGGAGTGGATTATTCAATTGGCTGACAATGACAACGTAATGTTATAGATTGGGGGGGGGAGTGGATTATTCAATTGGCTGACAATGACAACGTAATGTTATAGATTGGGGGGGGAGTGGATTATTCAATTGGCTGACAATGACAACGTAATGTTATAGATTGGGGGGGGGGAGTTGATTATTCAATTGGCTGACAATGACAACGTAATGTTATAGATTGGGGGGGGGAGTTGATTATTCAATTGGCTGACAATGACAACGTAATGTTATAGATTGGGGGGGGGGAGTTGATTATTCAATTGGCTGACAATGACAACGTAATGTTATAGATTGGGGGGAGTGGATTATTCAATTGGCTGACAATGACAACGTAATGTTATAGATTGGGGGGAGTGGATTATTCAATTGGCTGACAATGACAACGTAATGTTATAGATTGGGGGGGGGAGTGGATTATTCAATTGGCTGACAATGACAACGTAATGTTATAGATTGGGGGGGGAGTTGATTATTCAATTGGCTGACAATGACAACGTAAATGTTATAGATTGGGGGGGGAGTTGATTATTCAATTGGCTGACAATGACAACGTAATGTTATAGATTGGGGGGGGGTGGATTATTCAATTGGCTGACAATGACAACGTAATGTTATAGATTGGGGGGGGAGTGGATTATTCAATTGGCTGACAATGACAACGTAATGTTATAGATTGGGGGGGAGTTGATTATTCAATTGGCTGACAATGACAACGTAATGTTATAGATTGGGGGGGAGTTGATTATTCAATTGGCTGACAATGACAACGTAATGTTATAGATTGGGGGGGGGGGAGTGGATTATTCAATTGGCTGACAATGACAACGTAATGTTATAGATTGGGGGGGGGGGGAGTTGATTATTCAATTGGCTGACAATGACAACGTAATGTTATAGATTGGGGGGGGGGAGTTGATTATTCAATTGGCTGACAATAGACAACGTAATGTTATACCGATTTGGGGGGGGAGTTGATTATTCAAATTGGCTGACAATGACAACGTAATGTTATAGATTGGGGAAGTGGATTATTCAATTGGCTGACAATGACAACTAGTAGTAATGTTATAGATTGGGGGGGGGGAGTTGATTATTCAATTGGCTGACAATGACAACGTAATGTTATAGATTGGGGGGGAGTTGATTATTCAATTGGCTGACAATGACAACGTAATGTTATAGATTGGGGGGGGAGTGGATTATTCAATTGGCTGACAATGACAACGTAATGTTATAGATTGGGGGGAGTTGATTATTCAATTGGCTGACAATGACAACGTAATGTTATAGATTGGGGGGGGGGGAGTGGATTATTCAATCTGTCTTAAACTTACCAAATCTGAGGCTCTCACAACAAAACTGAACGTTCTGGATGTAGTGGTCAGTGGAGATGTAGTGGTCAGTGGGGATGCTAGCGTGACAACCCCAGTCTGGCCGTTGATGTGAAAGAAAGATTGACTGGTCCCTTCCAAGGTGTAGACAACTTTGCCATTTTTGCCAATGTCTTGATCCACGGCTGTCACGCCAATGACAAAGTCCCCAGTCACTGCAAACATCACGGCATCAGTCATATTTATTGTTTGGTCATGAAACTTATTTATTCAACTTTAAACAATCCAAAAAAAAAAAATAACAGCCAAAAACAAGGAGATAAAAGCCAACATATAAATCTGAGTAAAAAAAAAAATATTCAAAGTCTTGAAAAAGTTTTATCGCTCATTGTATGGACATGTCTATGTTTCGATGACGATCTATGGACATGTCTATGTTTCTATGACGATCTATGGACATGTCTATGTTTCTATGACGATCTATGAATATGTCTATGTTTCTATGACGATCTATGGACATGTCTATGTTTCTATGACGATCTTAATAAACGAACAATATGCTGCGATGACTGGGCAGAGAGTTACAGCAATCTCATTTAAAAAAAGAAAGGGAGAGAATTAATGTCTTATTCTATAACTTCTGTCAGAAAAATTGAAATCAACAGAAACAGAACCAAAAACCCGCGGGATTGGAAATAAATTTATCGGGAGTTCCATGGGATTGGTTTTGTTTTTGCGGGAGTCCCGTGGGTTTGGGTTTTGTTTTTGTGGGAGTCCCGTGGGTTTGGGTTTTGTTTGAGTTGAGACTCTCGCAGACTTCTGATGAATCCATCAAATCGCACGGATGATCTTGGGATGATGTGTGATGTATGATACACACCTAGTTCAAGGCCTTTCCTTGACATTCTTGGTATTTAGGTCAAAACGCTAGAGTAGATTTAGAGACAGAGACTATCCCCTTCGACGTTTTAATATAATGGATATCTAAGAGTTAGGCGTAATACCAATAAGGGTGACAAGGTGAAAGACGACTTAGGACAAGGTGGGGAAACAATAGAATAGTAGACAGCAAAGGTGTGAAGACCGAGATGCGACGTCGGACAGGCTAGTAGGGTTAACAATGACGCTCCTAGAAAGATTAGATAGTTAGGAAAATACTGAAGGGATTGTGACGTACCTAGGGTAATTAGGGGTATAAATAGGGGCTGGATTCGGACATTAGTTAATTAAGAGAAGTTAGGAGAAATTAGTAGTTATGACGAGTTTTAGAGATCTCTAGTTAGTCAGAGTTGAGGCAGAGTGAATTATTGAAGTGTATTTTTGAGTTGTGACAAAGGAGCGAGCAAATAAGAGTGAAACAGACAGACATACTTCTCTAATTCTCTTTTTTTAATTTTCAAATAATGGATAATAAAGCAAACATTCAAAAGTTAATTTACGCAAAAAGCGAGCGTATTCAGTTTTACGTAAATAAAGATGGTAAGAGCAATATTTGGGAAAGTTTAATTCGTTTGCTCTTGGATGGTGAGTATGTGCCATTCGCAGTATGTATATGATGCGATACCATTATAACTTGGAAGGCACGCGATGGTACGAATGGTCTGTGGAAGCATCTCGAGTTTTGTAAAAACAGATCACCATTTCCGAAAATTACATCAATGACTAGTTTCATTCCATGTCAAGAGAAGATTGTTAAACAGGTTCCAGTTCGGGTTAAAACAGAAATCACAAACACCATTGTTTCAATGTGCGCTAAAGACATCAGGTCCTTTCATTTGTCGAAGGCTCTGGTTTCCAAGAATCGGCTGCAAAGTTGATAAACATTGGTGCAAAATATGGGAATGTTCCTGTTTATGAGATTTTGCCTTATGCCACAACTGTTTCAAGCATTTGGGTAATGTTGTGGAGAAAGAAAAAAATCTCCAGAAAGTGTTAATGACCTCTTATTTTTACAAGAACTTAAACTGTAGAACTGTTTATTTTACTTATTATCTTAAATGTTTTTCATGTATGTTTATCGAGAGGATTTCTACAAAAAAAATTTTAAACCATTTTTTATGAGTTATAAGAATATTTTTTGACGGGAGCGGGTGGGATTGGGACAAATTTTTGCGGGAGCGGGTGGGACTGGGGGGAATTTCTTTTGGAAGCGGGTGGGACTGGTTTTGAAAACGCGGGAGTGGGTGGGACTGGGTGTGATTTTGACTCCCGTGCAGCTCTCTAATTTTAATATCTACCCCACAAGGAGTCTAATGCAACAATAATGATACTGTCACTATGTGACAAGCGACCGCCATTATGCCTACAGTTTGTAGGATTTCTCCCCATATATAAAGGCAAAGTTACGGTAATGAAATTTAGCTCAATTTTTTTAGTTGCTACATGTACCTCTAGTTGGAATAACTGGAATGTCATGTGGCGTGCTCCTTTATCCAAGAGACACATGACAATAACAAGTTGTCATTACATGACATGTCTTGATGTAGCATACAATAAACAATATTGGAGATTTTTTTATACAAGTCAACTGGGCACACACCTGATGTGTCGTACATGGAGGCTGAGTAGTTGACGCTGTCAAACTCTGGAGTGTTGTCGTTGTCGTCACCGACCATGACAGTCACCTGGGCGCTGGCCGACCTCGGTGGGATCCCCTGGTCGGTGGCTATGACCGTTAGGTTGTAGGCAGACTCAATCTCTCTGTCCAGGGAAACTGCAGTGGAGATCTGGGCTGTGCTGGGATGTATGGTGAACTTGCTCCCCATGTTGTCAGCCAGAGTGTATCTGGAGACAATGTCAGTTCAACACAACATAGAGATACATATGTTTTTACCATGAGGTAATACATTGCCAAAATTTATGAGAATTAATAATCGGAAATATCATAAATGTTTTGGGTGTTGAAATAAGGATCTGAGAATTTTCAACCAAATTTCTGATACTAGAAACAATTCTTTGAAATCTTAAGTTGAATATTTTCTGATATTAATGATAAATACTTTCTGATTTCAAAAAGCTAAAAAATTCTACAACCATAAAATTAAGGATTCAATATAATATTTCATGTTAATTTAATTTATTTAATCTGGTATGAAAAGACAAGATTTTCCAATTACTACCTCATTCTCAAACTTTATACAAAGTCTATTAGTTCTATGTGTCAGAAACTATTTAATGAATAGTCTATTAGTTCTATGTGTCAGAAACTATTTAATGAATAGTCTATTAGTTCTGTGTCATAAACTAATTAATGAATAGTCTATTAGTTCTATGTGTCATAAACTATTTAATGAATAGTCTATTAGTTCTATGTGCCATAAACTAATTAATGAATATTCTATTAATTCTATGTGTCATTAACTAATTAATGAATAGTACATTAGTTCTATGTGTCATAAACTAATTAATGAATATTCTATTAATTCTATGTGTCATAAACTAATTAATGAATAGTATATTAATTTTATGTGTCATAAACTGACTAATGAATAGTATATTAATTCTATGTATCAGAAACTAACAAATGAATTATATCAGATTAGGAAAATCAAAGAACTGTTCTGTGTCAAGTTACACTCACATTATCTGTGAGTTCATCCCTTCATCTCTATCAGTGGCCAGCACAATGATGACCGGCGTCTCCGCTGCCACGTTCTCCATGATGTTGGCCACATAGGGCCCCTTGCTGTCAAACACTGGGGTGTGGTCATTGACATCCTTCACAAACACTGTGACAGTGGCAGTGCCCACCTGGTTAGGGTAGCCTGGAAATACAACAAACTTATGATATCAGGTGACTGAATGAAACAACAGATGATGGGAGAATTTGATTAGAGCAAACAAATGAATTCAGTTAAAATACTTAATCTTATAATGAATAACACAAAATATAAAATACAGTTATAACAATACAAGTAGTTGTAAACAACAACAATACAGGGCACGCTGAATAACACTTGGATACTACTGGATACTAAATAACAGTTGTAACAAACTATTCAGTACAAATATATATCTGTGTGTGTGTGTCATAGTATTATTAAACTGTGCACCAGAGACAAGTAGGAGATTCAAAATGATGTAACCTATTCTAACAGGTCGTGGGGTGTGCGTGTGTGCGAGCTGTAGAAAGTGACCTGAGCCTCTGCCCTGTGCACCAAATGCCTTGTTTTTATTCATTATAAGATGGGGTAGCTACATGGACGGGCAGGTGCAGTGCACCACAGAGAAACAATAATATAAGCATGACACGTCAGCTCAAATACTTCCACTGACCCAACTGCCTCATGCAACAAGAGCACAAAGAACAAACAAGATTTCTGACATGGGAAGCTGTGTAAGAAAAACCAATATTTACAGAAAGGGGAAGTCATCGGTCTCAACAGACTGATTATCTCCCCTACATTAAAAAGAAAAACAACCTATTCGCCGTGTCCAATAAGCTTAAATACAAACTGATCAAAGAGCTTGAGTCTGTTCAAGCCAAGTGTCACAAGATATTTACTCTGACATGATTACATTATACTCTCGGTCGCCGGAATATTTTTTGTTCCTATTTATTTATCAAATGTATTTTTGTGAAGCCGTTGTGCTCTTCCACCAATTCGTTGTTTTACTTTTCAAACCCATCGGCAGACGTCTCACGAGATTCACGTCTTCAACGGTGCGATTTGGAGACGGGAGGGGGGGGGGGGGTTGGACGCAGAGAAACAAAGGTTTGTGGCAACTATTATCAATGTCTCCGTGTGGTATAGTTTCATTCTTTATGAGTGCTGCTGACTCTTATGGTCACTTCGGGAACAAAAACTTTTGGCCTGGTCATCTGTATCGCGGACAGAGAGAGACGCGACGGTGTGAGTTAGGTCTGGCAATAAACTACAACCAGCCATCAGGGACGTACAACAAATAAAACTGAAATTTGTTGTAGACGGCCATCAAAGGGGAGTAATTCCCAGACACAACTCTATCATGCTCAACTCTGGTTGCCGTTCTTGTCTGTATGATGGCGGTCCCCGATCGACGGCTGGCGACACCATGTGCGCTCACAGACGGTTGAACCGTTGTGAATTAAAATGTCATGTACATGCACGGCCGTTGTTACGTTCAGGGATATTTAGGGACTCTAGACAAAAGTATATATCGGGGCCCCCGGTACGATCAGGGTCGACACTCAAGCTCCGTCACCTCACGATCATCTGTAATTACCGATAGAGAGAGAGGCAGTCGCCTAGCTTGTAAATACACATAATAAGACATGTATGGAAATCAAGCAACCAATCTATCTGTCTATACATTAGTTCCAATATATACGCCGGTATAAGATGTCATCTTGTCATTCATTCCACGTTCAAATGACAGTTGTCAGTGTCTCTGGACGATCAACAGTCGGGCACAACGTTGACACAACTACAACACAATAGTCGGGCACAACGTTGACACAACTACAACACAACAGTCGGGCACAACGTTGACACAACTACAACACAACAATCGGGCACAACGTTGACATAACAACACAACAGTCGGGCACAACGTTGACATAACAACACAACAGTCGGGCACAACGTTGACGCCACTACAAAACAACAGTCGGGCACAACGTTGACAACTACAACACAACAGTCGGGCACAACGTTGATAACAACACAACAATCGGGCACAACGTTGACACAACTACAACACAAGTCGGGCACAACGTTGACATAACATAACAGTCGGGCACAACGTTGACATAACAACACAACAGTCGGGCACAACGTTGACACAACTACAACACAACAGTCGGGCACAACGGTGACGCCACTACAACACAATAGTCGGGTACAATGTTGACACAACAATGTTGTTAGTTTGAATCTATTAATATTGTAATGGGAGATGAAAAGGTCGCTTGACTGGCTACTTGAATGTCTCCCCTGGCTGTACCTGTCAATGACCTCTGGTCGTTCATGTTTTCATTAGATGGACATCAGCAGGGCCGGTCCTAGCCAGGGGGGGAAGATGTTATCTTAGCGCCCTACTCAACATTTCAATTAGCCTCGTGGGGGGGGGGGGACGCTAACTTCAGCTCCATATGTATCCCCAAAAGATCAAAGCCACCCCGCTCATGGGATCTGTCTTCAACACTTTCATTGTCAACAACTTCAACGACACACAGCAATTACAGTTAAGGTCACAGGTCATTCAAATGGAAATTTAGCACACACCCCCACCTTCCAGTTGTTGTTATTTTAATATGCCTATATTTCAATTCAAACAAGAAATAAAAAATTCTGATCAAATAATAATTGTTGAATGGTTTTTAAAACACAAAGTTGAATCAGCGAAACAATGAATTTAAAACTTCAATTATACAAGTATACATGTGTAGATAGAGGAGGTTCACTGAGTGGTGCTTTGGTTATACATGTGTAGATAGAGGTTCACTGAGTGGTGCTTTGGTTATACATGTGTAGATAGAGGTTCACTACCCCCCCCCCCGATCCCATCATACCAATACATTGTTTGATATCAATTTGGTTCAAACTGTAACACAATAATGGAAGCCTTAAAATATTTATTTAAAAACGTATTTTGAATCTCGTCAGTAAAATGATGTGTGGAGAGAAACAATTGCTCCCCCCCCTCCACTCTCCAGTTAAGATGGACCAAGTGGTGGTGAAGAAAGCCACTGGACCGCCCAGTTCCCTGTAATCTGTTGTTGCCTCCAGAGATTGATCGCTTCATCACAGTTGTTTACACACATGACATCATCGTTACAACAACTAGGGCAGACAGGTTTTTATTTATTACATCTTCGGCTCAGTGTACAATCTCTGTACAGTCGGCTCAATGTGCAATATCATCTGTACAGTCGGCTCAGTGTACAGTATGATATGTACAGTCGGCTCAGTGTACAATATAATCTGTACAGTCGGCTCAGTGTACAATATAATCTGTACAGTCGGCTCAGTGTACAGTATGATATGTACAGTCGGCTCAGTGTACAATATAATCTGTACGGTCGGCTCAGTGTACAATATAATCTGTACAGTCGGCTCAGTGTACAATATCATCTGTACAATTAATGTGTATTAATTAAATCTGACATGTTGATCACGGAACTCAACACGGGTGTGTGGGGGGGGGGGGCGGAGCAAATCTTGGGGCCCATATCACGCACATCAGCCAAGGTCATTACTACTGTATTTGAAGACATGGGCCCCCTGACATTTCTTGAATTTGTAGCGTGGAAGGGCTCAGCGGGGTCAGTGTCAAGAAATCACTAATTAGAACGGGTGGTCGTGAGGTGTCGACCTGAAGTTTCCAGGTTCGAATCTCCATGAGAGACACTGGATTGTTCAAGAAAGTCTTCATGTCCAGACAGATGAGTACCTGGAGAATGTGGGCACTGTGCTGCTAGTCATCTTCGTATTGTTTCCTCCGTGGTGCCTCCAGTGGGCCCACATCTGTAAGGGGGCCCGGCCGCTCCGACCATGTCAATTTTTTCACGACTTCTTGTTTATTAAGGGGCCCGCAATGATGTCCTGCCCTGGGGCCCGTGTTGGCTCTCAGCGCCACTGGGTGCCTCCACGGTCATAGCACTCTCCTCTAAAGGTGGGATTGAAAGAAAGATATTATAAATACCGACCCATTACAAGTGTATATGATCTAAGACAGAGGTTTTCAACCTGTGGTCCGCGGACCCCTAGGGGTCCGCGAGGAGCTTCAAAGGGGTCCGTGGGCAAGTCAAGGAAAGTAGTGATTTTTCTTGTATAAAATATTGCTTGGCTTGGTTGAGTGGTTAGCTTTTAGCTAAACAAAAAAATACTCGCTATGCCAATGTTTCAGGCACAAACAACAATGTGCAGAATTGATAAATTCGCCGGTATTTTCTTATATTTTCGTCTGAAGTCGGAATACTACATGTACTTGTGCAGTGAGTTTTTGAGTCATGTCATCTTTGCAATATTTCTTATTCTGAGCTCTGACATCACTGTTAAAACATCCGGATCGGCGCAAGCGTGTATTGTTAATAAATAGTATGTTTAATCAGTGGTTACAATTATTATAAGGCTAGATTGGACTAGAAATAATTTTAGACAAAAGTTTTTGATTTGATATCAAATTGCTGGTATACACTTCGCATGTTAATTCAAAATGACACCCACAGATGGAACGGTATGAAATTCTAGCGATGAATCTATTATGCTGTTCTGTTGTCATGTGAATTGCTTATGTGACAAATACTTTTTAAAATGTTAGTAAACAATTCAAAATATTTGATAAGATTTGTATTTGTTTTATTATAGTATAATAACGAGACGAGCTCATTTTTCTAAACAAGCATAACGGATCAATGGCACACTTCTTTACAGACGAGACATATCATGCAGACATTTTAACATTTTGAACAGTTTAAATCTGTCATTGCAAATATCTGAAAACGAAGTCGATGCCTTCCAAAAATAACTTCGCATATGGAAGGGAAGATGTGAAGAAGGCACCTATGATATGTTTCCGTTGTTGGCTGACTTTCTTACAGTGAACAATATTTTGACAGGAGTCATTGCAGGCACAAATTTGAACCACCTACAGCAGCTGTCGTATTACTTTCATCAGTATTTCGGCGACAACGATATCAGCGCATTTGATTGGATTCTAAATCCCTTTGAATTCGATCTAACCAATTTAACTGGTCTCGAACAAGAACAATTGTTCGAATTGTCGTCTGACAGTTAAGCAGACTGCCACTGTTGTCGTTCTAGCTAGCATGTTTCCATGAGTACTCGCTGCTGTCAGACAAAGCCATCAATGTCCTGCAACCATTTTCTACGACTTACTTGTGCGAAACTGCATTCTCTGCTGTTACTGTTACCAAGTACAAGTCCAGACTGGACATTGAACATAAAATACACATATGTTTGTCTCGCATACCGCCATGTTCGGACAAACTCTGCAGTTCAAAACAGGCAAAGCATTACCACTGAACTGAAAAGCAGCAGAATAAATACTCTGTGATTGTTTCATTTTTTGGATAGATAGCTATTTCGGTATGTGAAATGAATTTTACATGTTTTGCGCGTAACTTAGGCTAGGCCTACCGTTTAGCAGAATTGAAGTAGATTGCATCGGCAAACTTAATAAGACATATTCTGTGGTACGAACGGGTGAGGCCAGGGCGCCTTGGGCTATGGGGGTCCGCCACGCGAGCTTGGAATGCATGTGGGGTCCGCAGCATGGAAAAGGTTGAAAACCTCTGATCTAAGAGATAAACATCTCGTCATGGCAGCGACTTAACACAAGAAAAACAAAAATATCTAATCCATTGAAACATGTGTGCATGTGTCAGTGTGTAGTATAGCATGTGTGCATGTGTCAGTGTGTAGTATAGCATGTGTGCATGTGTCAGTGTGTAGTATAACATGTGTGCATGTGTCAGTGTGTAGTATAACATGTGTGCATGTGTCAGTGTGTAGTATAACATGTGTGCATGTGTCAGTGTGTAGTATAACATGTGTGCATGTGTCAGTGTGTGTGTAACATGTGTCAGTGTGTAGTATAACATGTGTGCATGTGTCAGTGTGTAGTATAACATGTGTGCATGTGTCAGTGTGTGTGTAACATGTGTCAGTGTGTAGTATAGCATGTGTGCATGTGTCAGTGTGTAGTATAACATGTGTGCATGTGTCAGTGTGTAGTATAACATGTGTGCATGTGTCAGTGTGTAGTATAACATGTGTGCATGTGTCAGTGTGTGTGTAACATGTGTCAGTGTGTAGTATAGCATGTGTCAGTGTGTAGTATAACATGTGTGCATGTGTCAGTGTGTAGTATAACATGTGTGCATGTGTCAGTGTGTAGTATAACATGTGTGCATGTGTCAGTGTGTAGTATAACATGTGTGCATGTGTCAGTGTGTAGTATAACATGTGTCCATGTGTCAGTGTTTATTGGTCTGTTTTAAAACACCGATGATCATAGAAAGCATAAGAATGATTGATAACAGTTTGTATTATCTCCCCCTACTAGTTTACTGTGTAGTCTCATGGAATCACACGGAAGTAGACTAAAAGGAACGTATCGTAAAAACAATCTGTTAACATCATGTGGAAGGAAACAAATTGTAAACTTTCAAGAAAGTCTGGCCAAATTGTGCTGAAAGTCAGGCCAAACTGTACTAAAGTCTGGCCAGACCAGTGATGAAAGTCAAGCCAAACTGTACTAAAGTCTGGCTAGACCAGTGATGAAATTAAGACCTAATTGAGCTGAAAGTCGGGCCAACATTGTGACGAAAATCTGGCCAACATGCCCCATAGATAAAACCATTAAAAACGTTCTCATGATGAAAACGTAATTTCCACGATGGACCGCCATCCTGGCAGAGTGATACATACGAGTTGATTGAATTATACGACAGTCTGTAGCAATAACGTCTGGAATGGTGGCCGTCTGATTCAAGTCTGGCGGTGGGTAATTGAAACTGACACACAACATGCTTCACTGATTGCCTAGCAACAGAGCATCACGAGTCACTGTAGTTATGTTTACACCGGATTACCTGTGGTGTCGCCGAGTCAAACAGGGTCAAAGGGTAGATGGGAACACAATGAAATCGGGGGTGGATGGTTTGTTCCATTCAGTGAAATGTCAGTGTTAATACAGATGTTACAGTATCATACGGAGTGCTACACTAGAGGTGGTTAATGAACTGTGCAGATTACACAGACATTAGACATACTAGTCTAATACTACTTATCTTAGAAATAACCGAATTTTCTAATATACAATAATGACTCTCAAATATGACCTCTTTGTCCAATACATAAATAACCAGCTAGTCTTGGTCCAGAGTTAAGATGCAGCCCGATAAGCCAGACAGTGGCCCCTGCATGTAAGAATGTGTCGGCCACAGTAATCTACTATAAGTTGGTGGAGATACCAGTTGGTGTACAGAGTGATAGTTAACGGCTGATATTGGAAGAGAACTTGACAGTACATATGTTGACTGAAAATGACGAGACATAGTACTACGTGTATATTAAAAAATGAGAATAGTTTCTTGTGAGCGAAACGAAAGACCCGTAATCAATGTACCAATAACTGACTTGATCAGAGTCATCTACCGTCACATATCACAAACAACAACATGTACAGTTAACAGAGACGAGTACGTTACTTGTGCGATGCTGGGTGGTGCAGTCTGCACCCCCCCCCGGGACTGTGTGGGGGTCGGGACTAAAGGTCTTGGATAACAAAGTATGAAACATGCCAGGTACGCCCGTCTGCTCTAATCAACAAGGGGATAAATGGCGGCGAAAGGATGGGGGAAACGCCCATGTGATGTCACGTGAAGAAAACAAGAGGAGACGCCCACCAGAAGAAAATAAACAATGGGAATGATTCCTGACAGATCAACGCCGTCCTGCGATGTGTTGGAATGGAGATAGCTGAGAGGTGAATGCATAGAGAGACTAAACTTGTCTGTGTATTGAATACATTGAGTGGGCTAACTGAATGGTGTACAAGTGTTGGTAAATGATCCCCAGAACACAGGAGGCACCAATGGTAAGGGGGTGGCGGGGGGCGGTCTATGTAACATTACAAGAAGCGAGGACTGAATGGTTTCAGGCAGGGCCCGAGTCAGATAATCTAGGACCCCATGTCAGACCACACACACTCCACCATGTCTGGACACACGCAGTCCACCATGTCTGACACTCCACCATGTCTGACCACACGCACTCCACCATGTCTGACCACACACACTCCACCATGTCTGACACTCCACCATGTCTGACCACACACACTCCACCATGTCTGACCACACACACTCCACCATGTCTGACCACACACACTCCACCATGTCTGACCACACGCACTCCACCATGTCTGACCACACGCACTCCACCATGTCTGACCACACGCACTCCACCATGTCTGACCACACGCACTCCACCATGTCTGACCACACGCACTCCACCATGTCTGACCACACGCACTCCACCATGTCTGACCACACGCACTCCACCATGTCTGACACTCCACCATGTCTGACACTCCACCATGTCTGACCACACACACTCCACCATGTCTGACCACACACCGGGGCTCTAAATAACAACATAATAATAAACTAATTTAAAAAAATATGTGTAATAAAACAAACGTGGGATCATTGGGATTGATGGAGCCTAACGTGGGCCTTATGGACCCCGGAGAAATGTACCAGCTGACCCACCCCTGTCCCCTGATGATACATGACAGTGTGACGGAAGCAGTGAATGCCACAACATACAAAACACAAACAACAAGGGTCAGACACAATATGGCCAAGCCATCAGACAGTGTAAACAATCAGACCAACTCGTACATAGCTGGGCGGGTGCAATGATAACAAACACATCCAGGATGTAAGAACATTGGATGGTGGTAGTCCATGTTGACTGTAACCCCCCACCAACTCGGCCATTCTTACTGGATGTGTGTGATTTGGACAAGAACGACAACTCCTGGATGTTATGATTTGTTGAGGGTAATTCAATTCTGACATGACAACGGATTGTGTTGGTTTCATCACAGATCTGATACATACAACAACAGTGTGTGTGTGATGCTCCCATCTCTAGGATTAACATTTTGTTTCTCTCTCTCTCTCTCTCTCTCTCTCTGCCACATCAAACTGTTGGTTAGTTTGTTTATTCAAAAGATTCGGGCATTGGCAACTTGGGCAGAGAAATGGTTTCCTCTAGAGATATGTTGAAACATAAAGAGGAGGGGGGGGGAAGAGAGACAGAGAGGGGTGAGTAAGGTAATAAGCAGATGAACAAACTCCTTAGTAAACTTTATTTGGCATGTGACAGGTACAGACAGAGACTATTACGTCATTGTTTTACGTCAACTCAAAGGTCATAATTTCAAAGTTGGGAGAAAACAGAAAAATTCAAAAGAATAAAAAAAAAAACCAAGAGGAAAACTTGACTTGATTGGGTCATTGGGGGGGGGGGCGGACTGGGGATAGGGAGGTAGCGCTGGGGGACAGACCGCCCCGCAGTGAGTAGCAGTGCTAATAATTACTGCACCCTGTACCACCGGATTAAATATCTCGACTACATAAACTTCAGCATGTGAGATGATCTGCCGTTCATCACTATAACTTCAATGTTATATACCGAGTCATTCTAAACTTCAATGTTATATACTGAGTCATTCACATACGAGCATTGTATGTACTGGGAAGGGAGAATGAAGAAGAAAAATGAATATAGAACTAATAACGATGGAAAGAAAAATGAATATAGAACTAATAACGATGGAAAGAAAAATGAATATAGAACTAATAACGATGGAAAGAAAAATGAATATAGAACTAATAACGATGGAAAGAAAAATGAATATAGATCTAATAACGATGGAAAGAAAAATGAATATAGATCTAATAACGATGGAAAGAAAAATGAATATAGATCTAATAACGATGGAAAGAAAAATGAATATAGATCTAATAACGATGGAAAGAAAAATGAATATAGATCTAATAACGATGGAAAGAAAAATGAATATAGATCTAATAACGATGGAAAGAAAAATGAATATAGATCTAATAACGATGGAAAGAAAAAACAACGAAAAACCGAAAGGGGGGGAGATGAGAGAAGAAATGATTTGACTCATTAAATATTCAAATAATTCAAGGACAAAAAGATTATTGGACAGCCAGTCAGAGCTCCCCCCCCCCCAACAAATCCCATCTTTCTTTGGCCAGCCATTTTTCAAACCGCTGCAAGTCATCATCAGGCGATGTGTCTAAAGGGACTCCCACTGTTTTCAATTTAATGACCAAGTGCACAGCAGAATGAAATGTTACGTCCTGTTCACACAGGACGCGGCGGGCACATGTATGGTGGGTGGGGGTGAGATTTGACAGAGTGGTGTGGCTGTGTCTTTATATATATATGTATGTATGTATGTGTGTGTGTGTGTGTATTTGTATCTATAGATGTGTGTGATTGAGTGAGAGAAAGAGAGAGCCGGATACACGGAAAACACACACACACACACATTGAAGGCTATGTGGACACGTTCCATCTTTCACATCAGCCGGGGGGGGGGGGCGAGTTCGTGTTCCTGGAGGCTCAATCAATCAGCAATCAATCATCTCATATTGCGGCTTATCTCCAGCGTGACATCACGGGATGAAGTCTACACAAGAGTTCAAGTCAAGAATCTTTTAGTCTCACACACACAAACACACTAGACAACGCGCAGGCTTACTATAACATGGCAATTAGATCGGTCCAATACAGCGGGAGGGTCACCGCTACTTAACGGCAACACACGACGAGCTACCAAGACGAACTCACGTTTTCCATGAAATAACCAGGAATGTGTTCATCTAAAATAACCAGAAATTTGTTCATCTAAAATGACGGGTTTGGTCCATAACAGGGATTGCGTTATCTTTTTTTGTTGTCATTATCTCTGACAATGGTACATGAACTCTCCAACAGAATCTATTGAACTGTCAATGGTACATGAACTCTCTATTGAGTCCTCTATTTCTGGACATTTTAAATTATTCTGTGAAATTTTCTTTTTATAACATTGTAAGAACACATCACTCCAACACGTTGGTCTCATTGTAAGAACACACCGTACCAACACGTTGGTCTCATTGTAAGAACACACCGCTCCAACACGTTGATCTCATTATAAGAACACACCGCTCCAACACGTTGGTCTCATTGTAAGAACACATCACTCCAACACGTTGGTCTCTTCAATTACACTACTGTACAACACGACGAATCTCTTTGAAAGCCACCACACACACCATGAAGTATGCGGGTGGGGGAGGGGGGTGATTTGTTCAATTCTACATAAGCAATTACACACCAATAAAAATACGTACTTCAATTTCAATGTAAACAAAAAAATTCTCCCGACTTAGATCATACAACTAATTTATAGACATTATATCGACTACAACAAGTGTGACCGACATTATGGATGAGTTCAGAGAGTTTGAGAACCAATGATACTATAGTTAGTTGTGTCATACAAAAACAGATACAATATAGCGCGCGCACACTTTTGTATAGATGTAAAGTTTAGAAACAATGTCGACACACTCTCTTTGACGGAAGTGATGTCATAATTATAAATAGCTTTTTTTTCACTGATTGTTTACAATATTTGATGGGCCCACATTTAACCATCTCATGAGCCACTGACTTCCAAGAACTAAAATAATATTTGACGTCAACAGATTGGGGAAGGCGGGTGGCTGCAAGATAGGGGTGAGGGGGGGCGACATAGTTCTCAAGTTTCATGTCACAGAGGTGGACCATAATGTCAGGCGAGACATCCTGACATTGACAGGCAACAACGGCATCAATGTGATGATTTATGAAGAGTACAGAATCCAATGTGCAGAGGTTGTGTGCGAGATAGCAATGAGCCAATAGGGGGGGGGGGGCACGGCAGTTGGTCCTACAGTCGAGACGAAATAAACAAACGTGTAAACACAACACGTGTAAAGGAATAGACACAGTAAACATGTGTAAAGGGATAGACACAGTAAATATGTGTAAAGGGATAGACACAGTAAACATGTGTAAAGGAATAGACACAGTAAACATGTGTAAAGGAATAGACACAGTAAACATGTGTAAAGGAATAGACACAGTAACCATGTCCCACACATTAAAATCAGTGGGTTCTGAAAGTTCTACTCCTCGCGACTCACCGTGAATGTTGTTCTTTCAATAATAAAGTTAGGACAGTGTCGTGTCGTGTTGATATACAACCAAAGTGAGCTAGGCGCCCCCCCCCACCCCACCCCAAGACGACTTTATTCGTTGCTGCCACTACTGGCCATTTTATGCGTGCAACCCTCTGCTCCCTACCACGGGGAGAGATTCGATGAAGTCTGTCCTACATTGCTTGCACATGGTCGGAATGAGGATAGGTGGTGGAAGTTGACCTCTGTCAACACAGGACCTGTAAGAATGGCGTCAGATTTTTTTCTTTGTCTCAACTCGGGGCCACACAGAGAAATGAGGACAATCGAAGCAACAAGGAACGTTGTCCATAACATCAGGCTCCCCGTGGTGCTTTCAATAACTAAACACAACTTGTGATAAGTAGTTCTGGAGGGAGGAGGAGGAGGACCACGTGCGATGCTTGAAATCTTTCCAATGAAACACAAACACAACTGGGGCTGGGACAGAAGACTTTGTTTTCAACTTTCTCTGTTCTTCAAGACAAAATAAAACAACTACAGCTGAACAAGCCCAGACAGACACACACTCAAATTCCCAGCCGTTGTTTACTGTTAAAATTTATCAGAATTCAAAATCTAACCTACAAAGCATGTAAAAATACTAGATTTGTTCAGTTCTTTCACTTTATATATATATATATATATATATATATATATATATATATATATATATATATATATATATATGAGAGAGAGAGACACACACACACACATACAAAAACCCAACCGTTGTTTACATTCACAATGATCCCAAGTATGAATCAATATATTTGCTCAGTTCTGTACATTATGAACAAGTTAGCTGGTCCCCAATCTCCCGTACGTTCGACTGAACAAAGTGAACGCAGGCGCGCACACTCACGACTGCCCGTATCTGACACAGTCAGAATGTCTATTAAACGGGAGACGTGGAAAAGCGAACCTGATCATAAAAAGAAAAAAAAAAACGGGGGATAGATTTTGTTTAGTTTTCCGCCCCGAGACCTGTCTTTTGTTGTGGAGCCGCAGTTCATATCACGTGACCCTCAATACGCTGGCAGACATAGAAAGTAGTTTCAAATCAATTTACAGTCTCTCACCCCCACAGGAAAATTTATTCATTAATTCAAACTGTGGATCTGTTTAGAATGTCTAGGTGACGCTGTGAGGGCACATGCACAATGTAAGGTACAGAAAATGGTGTGGGGGGAGCGACACACACACACAGTGCCGTCTGGAATTGAATTAAAAAAAATAGAAAAAGAAGGGAAGTAACTCTGTGAACCCATCCTGACCGACACCCCGATCAATGGTGGAGTGGTCGTTATTGGGGTGAACGGTTAAAACAAGCAATTATTTCAACAAAATTTACTTCGTCCCACCCAGAACTCAATGTGGCCATGTTCCCAGAAGGGGAAGGGGGGCGCACCACACCCTTTTCCCCCATAATTGTTTCCTTCACTCTGTGGAGACACTTGGCTAGAAATGTCAGTGATGGGAAAAAAAATATGATGGGGGGAAAGGGGTGGGGGTGTTGATGTGAGTTTAACACCCAAGGACTAGTCAACATCATCAATACGTCATCAATATAGATATCTGGCACACGTTGTTTCACACCCACAACTTGCTGTCAACTCCATTACAGCGTTTCTCTCACATTTGTTTTGAAAACTTCCAATATTTATGAATCTGTAAGTAAAGATGGAGGCACCACGGGACGACGTCTTTACCCGTGACTGAAATATCCTGAGCCAGGGCCCCTTAGGTCGACAGTCGAGAGCTTTGAGACGCGGTCACTCGTCCCCAAGGTCAGAACGAGTAGAGCTGACCTGTTTCTAGCAGCCAAGACGTATTGGTGCTGGCATAATACTCCCCCCCCCCCCAACCGTTCTATGCCACTTTGTACGGTATAATTACAATCAAACAAATCTAGAATCGTCATAAACGAAACAAAATGAAAAAGAGAAATCGGAGAAAAAACGACAACAACAACGAAACAAACCAAAAGGGAACTAACAACAGCGAGAACAAAAACACGTTAAAAAGTGAACTAACAAACCAAAAGGGAACTAACAACAGCGAGAACAAAAACACATTAAAAAGTGAACTAACAAACCAAAAGGGAACTAACAACAGCGAGAACAAAAACACGTTAAAAAGTGAACTAACAAACCAAAAGGGAACTAACAACAGCGAGAACAAAAACACGTTAAAAAGTGAACTAACAAACCAAGTTGATCAAGTAGACAGATAAACCAAAGTACGGGGGGGGGGGAGAGAGAGAGAGAGAGAGAGAGAGAGAGAGAGAGAAACAAGTCATTCTATTTGATTAAAAGCACTTTCGACAAACCATTAGATGCCGTCACAAAAGTCTTTTCAATTCCTGCATCCCCCCCCCCTTTTTTTTTTCCTTTCTCAGATTCTTCCATTCTCTGGTGGCGCAACAAAAGGAGAAGTTAATGTCAAGACTTGCATATTGGAAGATTTCATTGAATACGTCCTGGCGACACTCCCGTCCGGGGGTAGACTCTGGTAATACATCAGGCGGAGGGGTGGGGGGAAGGGGTAGACAGTGGTAATACATCAGGCGGTATCTGACTGGAGGGCGGGGAGGGAAGAGAATAAATAGCTCATTTGGTTGAGTGTCCAGCCAAACCAATCCAGGTCAAATGTTACGCCTTCATTCCCCACCCCTACATATTATACGCGCACGCACGCACGCACACACACACAGCATCGACTTGAAACATTTCTTTCACTGGTTACCAGATGGCGCTACTTTTTTTTTTTTGCTTCTTTTTAATTCCATGCGGTACAAACAAGATTGTCTCAATGTATGTAGATTACCGCGCCACTTTGTGCTACATTAGTTTTTTTTCAGGCTCCACGCATGTTTGGTGCAAAACTTTATGGCAACAATGCTTGAATACTACGTTCTGAGGAGCAGACATTGGCAACACATGTATTACACACCCAAACCCCGTCAACACAACCCTGCGACACGATTCAAAACACAAACGACACACGGTGTGATACACACTATTGTATATACAGCTTTAGTATATTTAAAGAAACCCATGAGTCAGGTACAGCTTGGGATGGGAGATAATCAAGTGTATGCATTCGAACTCATTTGGTTACCTCCCCTCATAAATGGCAATATCAATAATAACATGCTGAACTAGTTTTTTTTTTTGTGTAGACAAACAGGTTGTCTCACCCCCTTCCCACAATCCAGAAATCCTCTAGAAAAAGATGAACTTTGCTTACTTTGCATTATATTGTTGTTGGATGCACAATAGTTGTGTAAGCTGGAGGATTTCTTCCGGAATAAGAGATGGGAATGGAGGTGGGTGAGATTATTTTATTGTGGTCACTTCTTGGCCCCTGAATCATCCCAGTGCTGATGGCGACTCGGTCTGTGGCTGACGTCACATTTAGAAAATTACACACGGATTGGGGGGGGGGGGGAAGGCACACTTCTACAAACATATATATATATATATATGTGTGTGTGTGTGTGTGTGTGTATGTGTATCTCCGCGCACAACAGACATTAGCCCCACTATCATCATGTGACACTCAGTGAGTTAACGACACAAGGAAATCTTTCGACGAGTGCTGGTCACATCCATGGGTAGGACTTAAGGGAATACATGTAGTGGTCAATGATGTGTTTACTGGTGTCGAATCAGTGAATTTATCTTCCTGGTCAACTAATCTTGAGCCCCTTGCAGTCTCCATCAACTGGGGCAGACGTCAGATTATTGTAGTCCCCTTGCAGTGTCCTCTGGAGACACCCCCCCCACACACACACATACACTAATCGCTATCACAAGAGAGCAGATTACATTTAAAGACGAAAGTCCCTGATCATGTATGAGTTGCACCTTCTCCATGAACGGCTCTAGATCACCATCCCATGTTACATACCGTAACATCAATAGATTACATCTAATATTTACATCAATAGATTGCATCTAATATTACATCAATAGATTACATCTAATATTTACATCAAAAGATTACATCTAATATTTACATCAATAGATTACATATCTTGGCATCAATGAATTACATATATTTACATCAATTGATTTCTTATCATCTTTACACGGACTAAATATCTGCATGCAATTCAATATTCTGACCACGTGACAGGGCCAGCACCCCCCCCTCCCTTCCTCTACACTTACTATCAAAAACCAATGACAAGAGGTTTTTCAAATCACATGTACATCAACATAACAGTGATCATTTTCAATGGTATATTCGTCCGGTCGTCGTGACATTCTGTTGCCAATCAACCAACTCTTGCTACACTCGCTCATTGGTGCAGACGTTCAAGTTTGATCACAGGTCGTTAATTCAATCTTCAGACCAGACTTTCCCACACATTCCTGGCCAGATGAGTCTGATCCCAAGCCATATATTCAATCCACTGGCCAGATAAAGGCTAGTAAAATGAAGTGAAATGTAAACACATCTCGCTGCTGTACCCGACATTACCCAAGAAACTCATTTATTTTGATTCGCTGCTGGGATCAAAGGTGAAGAATACTAATTTGTGGAAATGCCGACAAAGTATTGAATAACAAAAGCCTTCACAAAATGTGCTCCACTCTCCCAACACTAGACAGTTATTACTTTCTCAACATGAAACAGTACAAATCATTAAACACATCAATCATGCAACATTTGAACTTTAACAATAAACTGTGTGTTGTGAACAACACTGTGTGTTGTGACG
>JAGDYQ010000008.1:6258622-6269968 GCA_021962125.1 Bulinus truncatus
AGACATGGTGGGTGCGTGTGGTCGAACTGGTGGAGTGCGTGTGGTCAGACATGGTGGAGTGTCAGACATGGTGGAGTGCGTGTGGTCAGACATGGAGTGCGTGTGGTCAGACATGGTGGTGTGCGTGTGGTCATACATGGTGGAGTGTCATACATGGTGGAGTGCTTGTGGTCAGACATGGTGGAGTGCGTGTGGTCAGACATGGTGGGGTGCAGGTGGTCAGACATGGTGGAGTGCGTGTGGTCAGACTGGCGGAGTGCGTGTGGTCAGACATGGAGTGCGTGTGGTCAGACATGGCCGGGTACCGTGTGGTCAGACATGGTGGAGTGCGTGTGGTCAGACATGGTGGGGTGCGTGTGGTCAGACATGGTGGAGTGCGTGTGGTCGGGCATGGTGGAGTGTCATACATGGTGGAGTGACATGGGGTCCTAGATTATCTGACGCGGGCCCTGCCTGAAACCATTCAGCCCTCGCTCCTTACTATAGAAATATGTAATGTTACATAGCCCGCCCCCCGCCACCCCCTCTTACCATTGGTGCCTCCTGTGTTCTGGGGATCATTTACCAGCACTTGTACACCATTCAGTTAAAACTAAATGCTATTCAATACACACACATTTAAAGTCTCTCTATGCATTCACCTCTCAGCTATCTCCGTTCCAACACATCCGCGCAGGACGGCGTTGATCTGTCAGGAATCTTTCCAATTGTTTATTTTCTTCTGGTGGGCGTCTCCTCTTGGGTTTTCTTCACGTGACATCACATGGGCGTTTCCCCCCATCCCTTTCGCCGCCATTTATCCCCTTGTTGATTAGAACAGACGGGCATTGCCTGGCATGTTTCATACTTTGTTATCCAAGACCTTTAGTCCCGACCCCCACACAGTCCCGGGCGGAGGGGGGCAGACTGCACCACCCAGCATCGCACCAGTAACGTACTCGTCTCTGTTGACTGTACATGTTGTTGTTTGTGATATGTGACAGTGGAATGACTCTGACCAAGTCAGTTGGTAATTTTTTTATTGATTACGGGTCTTTCGTTTCGCTCACAAAACTATTCTCATTTTTTAATATACACGTAGTACTATGTCTCGTCATTTTTCAGTCAACATATGTACTGTCCGTACTCTTCCAATATCAGCCGTTAATTATCACTCTGTACACCACCTGGTATCTCCACCATCTTATAGTAGATTACTGTGGCCGACACATTCTTACATGCAGGGGCCACTCACTGTGTCTGGCTTATTGGGCTGCATCTTTACTCTGGACCAAGACTAGCTGGTTATTTATGTATTAAACAAAAGAGGTCATATTTGAGAGTCATTATTATATATTAGAAAGATTAGGTTATTTCTAAGATAAGTAATATTAGACTAGTATGTGTAATGTCTGTGTAATCTGCACAGTTCATTAACCACCCCTAGTGTGAGCACTCCGTATGATACTGCAACATCTGTATTGACACTAACATTTCACTGAATGGAACAAACAATCCATCCCCCCCCCCATTTCATTGTAATGTTCCCCATCTACCCTTTGACCCTTGTTTGACCCGGTGACACCACAGGTAATCCGGTGTAAACATAACTACAGTGACTCGTGATGCTCTGTTGCTAGGCAATCAGCGAACCATGTTGTATGTCAGTTTCAATTACCCCGCCGCCAGACTCGAGTCAGACGGCCACCATTCCAGACGTTATTGCTACAGACTGTCGTATAATTCAATCAACTCGTATGTATCACTCTGCCAGGATGGCGGTCCATCGTGGAAATTACGTTTTCATCATGTGAACGCTTTTAATAGTTTTTTTATCTATGGGGCATGACTGGCCAGATTTTCGTCACAATGTTGGCCCGGCTTTTCACCTCAATTTGGTCCCAATTTCATCACTGGTCTAGCCAGGCTTTCAGTACAGTTTGGCCTGACTTTCAGCTCAATTTGATACGTTCCTTTTAGTCTACTTCCGTGTGATTCCATGAGACTACACAGTAAACAAGTAGGGGGAGATAATACAAACTGATATCAATAATACAAACTGATATCCAATCATTCTTATAGATTTCTTTGATCAATAGGGCTTTAAAACAGACCAATACACACTGGACACATGCACACATGTTATACTACACACTGACACATGCACATGTAATACTACACACTGACACATGCACACATGTTATACTACACACTGACACATGCACACATGTTATACTACACACTGACACATGCACACATGTTATACTACACACTGACACATGTTATACTACACACTGACACATGCACACATGTTATACTACACACTGACACATGCACGCATGTTATACTACACACACTGACACATGCACACATGTTATACTACACACTGACACATGCACACATGTTATACTACACACTGACACATGCACACATGTTATACTACACACTGACACATGCACCCATGTTATGCTACACACTGACACATGCACACATGTTATACTACACACACTGATACATGCACACATGCTATACTACACACTGACACATGGACACATGTTACACACACACTGACACATGCACACACGTTATACTGCACACTGACACATGCACACATGATATACTACACACTGACACATGCACACATGATATACTACACACTGACACATACACACATGTTATACTACACACTGACACATGCACACATGTTATACTACACACTGACACATGCACACATGTTATACTACACAAACACATGCACACATGTTATACTACACACTGACACATGTACATACGTGTTATTCCACTGACACATGTACACATGTTATTCTACACACTGACACATGTACACATGTTACACTACACACTGACACATGCACACGTGTTATACCACACTGACACATGCACACATACTTATACTACACACTGACACATGCCACACATGTTATACTACACATGCACACATGTTATACTACACACTGACACATGCACACATAAAACATACCCACTGACACATGCACACATGTTATACTACACACTGACACACTGGACACATATTTGCTATGCACTAAACACTGGCACATGCACACGTTATGCTACACACTGACACATGCACACATGTTATACTACACACTGACACATGCACACATGTTATACTACACACTGACACATGTTACACTACACACTGACACATGCACACGTGGTTATACAACGCACTGACACATGCACACATGTTATACTACACACTGACACATGCACACATGTGAGCCTACACACTGACACATGCACACATGTTATTAAAAAACTGACACATGTCCACGTTATACTACACACTGACACATGTAAACATGTTATACTACACACTTGTAATGGGTCCGGTATTGCCAATGTCTTTCTCTCAATCCCTGCCTTTTGAGGAGAGTGCTATGACCCGTGGAAGCACCCAGTGGCGCCGAGAGCCAACACGGGCCCCTTAACAAACAGAAGTCGTGAAAAAATTGACATAGTCAGGGCATGGGCCCCCTTACAGATGCGGGCCCACTGGCACTGACCGCGCCCACATTCCCCAGGTCAGTCTGGACATGAAGACTTTCTTAAACAATCCAGTGTCTCTCATGGAGATTCGAACCTGGAAACTTCAGGTCAGCACCCTGCGAGCCACCCGTTCTAATTAGTGATTTCTTGACCTGACCCCGCTGAGACCTTCTACGTTACAAATTCGAAAATATCATGGACATAATAACAGATACAGTAGTATGCAGTAGTAATGACCTTGGCTGATGTGCGTGGTGTGGGCCCCCAAGATATGCTCCGCCCCCCACACACACACCCGTGTCTGCAGTTCCCGTGATCAACAGAAGACAAAGTCAAGGTTTAATTGGTACACATTAATTGTACAGATGATATTGTACACTGAGCCGACTGTACAGATGATATTGTACACTGAGCCGACTGTACAGATGATATTGTACACTGAGCCGACTGTACAGATGATATTGTACACTGAGCCGACTGTACAGAAATTGTACACTGAGCCATTTGTACAGATGATATTGTACACTGAGCCGACTGGCCACCAGATGATATTTGTACACTGAGCCGACTGTACAGATGATATTTGTACACTGAGCCGACTGTACAGATGAATATTGTACACTGAGCCGACAGTACAGAGATTGTAAACTGAGCCAATGATGTAATAAATAAAACTTGTCTGCCCTAGTTGCTGTAACGATGATGTCATGTGTGTAAACAACTGTGATGAAGCGATCAATCTCTGGAGGCAACAACAGATTACAGGAACTGGGCGGTCAGTGGCTTTCTTCACCACCACTCGGTCCATCTTAACTGGAGAGTGGAGGGGGAGGCAATTGTTTCTCCTCCACACATCATTTTACAGCGAGATTCAAAATAAGTTTTTAAATAAATATTTTATGGCTTCCATTATTGTGTTACAGTTTGAACCAAATTGATATCAAACAATGTATTGGTATGATGGGATCGGGGGGGGTGGTGTTGGTGAGCCTCTATCTACACATGTATAACCAAAGCACCACTCAGTGAGCCACCTCTATCTACACATGTATAACTAAAGCACCACTCAGTGAACCTCCTCTATCTACACTTGTATAACCCAGCACCACTCAGTGAACCTCCTCTATCTACACTTAATGTTGGCAAGCACCACTCAGTGAACCTCCTCTCTCTACACTTGTATAACCAAAGCACCACTCAGTGAACCTTTCCTCTATCTACACTTGTTTCACCTAAAGCACCACTCAGTGAGCCACCTCTATCTACACATGTATAGCCACAGATTACTGTTCCCTCCAGTGAGCCACCTCTCCTCAACACAGTATAACCAAAGCACCACTCAGTGAGCCACCCTCCTATCTACACATGTATCAACTAAAGCACCACTCAGTGGTAGACCTCCTCTATCTACACATGTATAACCTTAGCACTACTTCAGTGAGCCACCTCAATCTACACATGTATAACCAAAGCACCACTCAGATGTACCTCCTCTATCTACACTTTATAACCTTAAGCACCACTCCAGTGAGCCTCCTCTATCTCAACATGTATAACCAAAGCACCACTCAGTGAACCCCCCTCCCTCTACACATTTATACTTGTATAATTGAAGTTTTAAATTCATTGTTTCGCTGATCCAACTTTGTGTTTTAAAAACCATTCAACAATTATAATTTGATCAGATTTTTTGTATTTCTTGTTTTAATTTGAAATATAGGCATATTAAAACAACAACAACTGGAAGGTGGGTGTGTGTGCTACATTTCCATTTGAATGACCTGACCTTAACTGTAATCGCTGTGTATAAGTTGAAGTTATTGGCAATGAAAGTGTTGATTAGATGAGGTCCCATGAGGGTGGTGGCTTTGATCTTTTGGGGATACACATGGAGCTGAAATTAGCGCCCCCCCCCACGAGGCTAATTGAAATAATGTTGAGAGTAGGGCGCTAAGTTTATACCATAAAACTCTGGCTAGGACCGCCCTTGCTAACGTCCATCTAATGAGAACATGCACGACCAGAGGTCATTGACAAGGTACAGCCAGGGAGACATTCAAGTAGCCAGCCCAGTGACCTTTTCATCTCCCATTACATTATTAACTGATTCAAACTAACAGCATTGTTATGGCAACATTGTACCCGACTATTGTGTTGTAGTTGGCGTCAACGTTGTGCCCGACTGTTGTGTTGTAGTTGTGTCAACGTTGTACCCGACTATTGTGTTGTAGTGGCGTCAACGTTGTGCCCGACTGTTGTGTTGTAGTTGTGTCAACGTTGTGCCCGACTGTTGTGTTGTAGTTGTGTCAACGTTGTGCCCGACTATTGTGTTGTAGTGGCGTCAACGTTGTGCCCGACTGTTGTGTTGTTGTCAACATTGTACCCGACTATTGTGTTGCCAGTGGCGTCAACGTTGTGCCCGACTGTTGTGTTGTAGTTGTGTCAACGTTGTGCCCGACTGTTGTGTTGTAGTTGTGTCAACGTTGTGCCCGACTGTTGTGTTGTAGTTGTGTCAACGTTGTACCCGACTATAATGTTGTAGTGGCGTCAACGTTGTGCCCGACTGCTGTGTTGTAGTTGTGTCAACGTTGTGCCCGACTGTTGTGTTGTAGTTGTGTCAACGTTGTGCCCGACTATTGTGTTGTAGTGGCGTCAACTTGTTGTGCCCGACTGTTGTGTTGTTGTCAACATAGTACCCGATTATTGTGTTGTAGTGGCGTCAACGTTGTGCCCGACTGTTGTGTTGTAGTGGCGTCAACGTTGTGCCCGACTGTTTGTGTTGTTGTGAAACAAATAAATTATGAGTTGTTTTTAATAAATCCGTCGCAGCCATTTTGATCGTCCATAGACACTGACAACTGTCATTTGAACGTGGAATTAATGACAAGATGACATCTTATCGGCGTATATATTGGAAGTAATGTATAGACAGATAGATTGGTTGCTTGATTTCCATACATGTCTTATGTCTGTATTTACAAGCTAGGCATTTACTCTCTATCGGTAATTACAGGTGATCGCGAGGTGACGGAGCTTGAGTGTCGACCATGTTGGTGCCAGGGGCCTCGGTAAATGCTTTTGTCTAGAGGTCCCTAAATATCCCTGAACGCCACCAGCAATCGATGCATGTACATGAGCATTGAATTTACAACGATTCAACGTCCCAGCAAGAGCGCATGGTGTCGCCAGCCGTCGATCGGGGACCGCCATCATACAGACAAGAACAGCAACCAGAGTTGAGCATGATAGAGTTGTGTCTGGGAGATTCCCACTCCCCTTTGATGGCTTATCTACAACAAATTTCAGTTTTGGTTGGTGGACGTCCCTGATGGCTGGTTGTAGTTTATTGCCGAGACCTAACTCACACCGTCGTCATCACCGATACAGATGACCAGGGCCAAAGTTTTTGTTCCCCAAGTGACCATAAAAGTCATAGCCCTCATAAAGAATGAAACTACCACCCCGGAGAAATTGATAATAGTTGCCACAGCCCTTTGTTCTCTGCGTCCAACCCCACCCCCGGTCTCCAAATCATTCCGTTGAAGACGTGAATCTCGTGAGACGTCTGCTAATGGGGTTGAGGAAATGAAACAACGAATTGGTGGGGAAGAGCACAATGGCTTCACAAAAATACATTTGATGTCCGTGGAACAAAAAATATTCCGGCGACCGAGAGTATAATGTAATCATCTCCAGAGTAAAATATCTTGTGACATGACAGGTCAAACTCCAGCTCTTTGATCAAGTTTACTGTTTGATTTAACCGGGACGGCGAATGGGTTGTTTTTCTTTTTTTAATGTAGGGGGAGATAATCTGTCTGTTGAGACCGATGACTTCCCCTTTCTGTAAATATTGCTTTTTTCTTACACAACCCCATGTCAAAATCTTGTTTGTTCGTTGTGCTCTTGTTGCATGAGGCAGTTGGGTCAGTGGAAGTATTTGAGCTGACGTGTCATGCTTATATCCCGCACAGTTTCTGCATGTAATTGCCCTGCATCTGCCCGATCCCTGTGGCTACAGTGCACCACCCCATCAAATCATGAACTAACAACAAGGCATTTGGTGCACAGGGCAGAGAAGCTCAGGTCACTTTCTACAGCTCGCACACACGCACACCCCCCTAAATGTTAGAATAGGTTACATCATTTTGAATCTCTCCCTTGTCTCTGAATTTGCACAGTTTAATAATACTATCACACACACACACAGATATATATTTGCACTGAATCGTTTGTTACAACTGTTACTAGTATTAAATTGTGTCAAGTGTTATTTAGTATCCAGTAATATCCAAGTATTATTAAGCGTGCCCTGTATTGTTGTTGCTGTTTAGACTTCATATATTATTACAACTGTTATTTAGTATCCAGTAGTATCCAAGTGGTATTCAGCATTTTATATGTTCTTGTTGTTGTTGTTTACAAGTAGCAAATATTGTTACCAAATGTATTTTATATTTTTGTGGTATTCATTATAAGATTAAGTATGTCAGCGATTCATTTGTTTGGTCAATCAATTACACCATCAAAACTCATTTGTTTCATTGATCACCTGATATGCTCAAGTTTTGTTATATTTCCGACTACCCTAACCAGGTTGGCACCACTGTCGGTGTTTGTGAAGAGTGCGTCAATGACCACCCCAGTGTTTGACCGCCAAGGGGCCCTACGTGGCCAACATCATTGAAGGACATGGCAATGGAGGCGTGGTCATCATTGTGCTGGCCACTGATAGTGATGAAAGGATAGACTCACAGATAATGTGAGTGTAACTTGACACAGATTAGTTCTTTAATTTTCGTAATCTGATATAATTCATTTGTTAGTTTTCTCCACATATAATTAATATACTATTCATTAGTTAGTTTATGGAACATAGAGCTAATAGACTATTCATTAAATAGTTTATGACACATAGAACTAATAGACTATTCTTTAATTAGTTTTTGACACATAGAATTAGTAGACTATTCATTAAATAGGTTATGACAAGTAGAACTAATAGACTATTCATTAGTTGGTTTATGACCCTAAGAACAGATGAGACTATTCATTAAATAGGTTTATTATTTACAGAACTAATAGACTATTCATTAATTAGTTTATGACACATAGAATTAGTAGACTATTGATTTAAATAGTTTATGACACATAGAACTAATGAACTATTCATTAATTAGTTTATGACACATAGGAATTAGTACACTATTCATTAAATAGTTTATGACACATAGAACTATTGACTATTCATTAGTTAGTTTATGACACATGTAGAACTATAGACTATTCATTAAATAGTTTATGATTACTACAGAACCATTAGACTATTCATTAATTAGTTTATGACACATAAGTAGAATTAGTAGACTATTGATTAAATAGTTTATGACACATAGAACTTAAATAGACTATTCATTAAATAGTTTATGACACATAGAACTAATAGACTATTCATTAATTAGTTTATGACACATAGAATTAGTAGACTATTCATTAAATAGTTTATGGCTAATATGAACTAATAGACTTTGTATAAAGTTTGAGAATGGGGTAGTTATTGGAAAATCTTGTTCTTTCTCATACCAGATTAAATAAATTAAATTAGCATGAAATATTATATTTAATCCTTAATTTTATGGTTGTAGAATTTTTTAGCTTTTTTGCAATGAGTAAGTATTTATCATTAATATCAGAAAATATTCAACTTAAGATTTCAAAGAATTGTTTTTAGTATCAGAAATTTAAGAAAATTTCAGATCCTTATTTCAACACCCAAAACATTTATGATATTTCCAATTATTAATTCTCATAAATTTTGGCAATGTATTACCTAATGGTAAAAATGTATGTATCTGTATGTATCTGTATGTTGTGTTGAACTGACATTGTCTCCAGATACACTCTGGCTGACAACAAAATGTATGTATCTGTATGTTGTGTTGAACTGACATTGTCTCCAGATACACTCTGGCTGACAACATGGGGAGCAAGTTCACCATACATCCCAGCACAGCCCAGATCTCCACTGCAGTTTCCCTGGACAGAGAGATTGAGTTCGCGTACAACCTGACGGTCATAGCCACTCGACTAGGATCCCACCAAGGTCGGCCAGCGCTCTTCAGGTGACTGTCATGGTCGGGGTAGTGACGACAATGACAACACTCCAGAGTTTGACAGCGTCAACTACTCAGCTTCCATGTATGACACATCAGGGTGTGCCCAGTTGACTTGTATGAAAAAAATCTCCCATTATCATCTTTGGTTGCTGAGGTATTGTTTGTTGTCTGCTACATCAAGACATGTCATGTAATGACAGCTTGTTGTTGAGGTATTGTTTATTGTATGCTACATCAAGACATGTCATGTAATGACAGCTTGTTATTGTCATGTGCCTCTTGAATAAAGGAGCACACCACATGACATTCCAGTTATTCCAAGTAAAATACATGTAGCAACTAAAAAAATTGAGCTAAATTTCATTTCCGTAACTTTGCCTTTATATATGGGAAGAAATCCTACAAACTGTATGCATAATGGCGGTCGCTTGTCACATAGTGATTAGCGCATTTTGGAGAAGTCACATAGTGACAGTATCATTATTGTTTGTCACACAGTGACAGTATCATTATTGTTGCATTAGGCTCCTATTGGGGTAGATATTAAAATGTAGTTTTTGGTTCTGTTTCTGTTGATTTCAAATTTTCTGACAGTAGTTATAGAATAAGACATTAATTCTCTCCCTTTATTTTTAAATGAGATTGCTGTAACGCTCTGCCCAGTCACTCAGCATATTGTTCGTTTATTAAGATCGTCATAGAAACACAGACATGTCCATACAATGAACGAAGAACTTTTTCAAGACTTTGAATTTTTTTTTTTTACTCAGATTTATATATATAGGCTTTTATCTCCTTGTTTTTGGCTGTTACTTTATTTTTGGATTGTTTAAAGTTGAATAAATAAATTTCATGACCAAACAATAAATATGACTGATGCCGTGATGTTTGCAGTGACTGGGGACTTTGTCATTGGCGTGACAGCTGTGGATCAAGACATTGGCAAAAATGGCAAAGTTGTCTACACCTTGGAAGGGACCAGTCAATCTTTCTTTCACATCAACGGCCAGACTGGGGTGGTCACGCTAGCATCTCCACTGACCTCTACATCCAGTTTTGTTGTGAGGGCCTCAGATTTGGTAAGTTTATGACAGATTGAATAATCCACTTGTTGTGAGGGCCTCAGATTTGGTAAGTTTAAGACAGATTGAATAATCCACTTCCCCCCCCCCCCCCCCTGCAATCTATAACATTACGTTTTCATTGTCAGCCAAATTTATTATTAGCCTGTTCAAACAGAATCCTATTGTAATGTATTAGGTCAGTGGATGACTTTATGGATTAGGGCTGCGGTTCTCAAACTTTTACCCTGGGCCACCAGCAGTGTGCATCCCACCATAAAATTACTTCACCACCCACCTGGTAATAGTAAGAGAATAAATGTGTCATAAAGTGTAAATATACAGATTTCACTTGTCAGATTTATTTACTTTTAGTTCTACAACATACGGAGTGGTAGGGTTGTAATCAATGTTCCCTCTAAGGTGTGGTATGAAGTGAGCAAGAAATTTTGACTCTGAGCGACATCTTTGTTTGAGGCCAAAATTTGTGAGCGATTTAACGCAATGTCGCCCGTCGGAGTGAGCGATCGTAGTGTAGTATGAGCGACGCTCTGAATACGTGTGAGCGATAGCTCACACACTCAGCTTAGAGGGAACATTGGTTGTAATTATGTTTAAAATGACTCTTGATCCTTTATTTATAAATTAACATTTTATGT